>SADC01000067.1:0-80268 GCA_004194705.1 Ditylenchus dipsaci
TGGTAGTTTTGGAAGCGATTGTTGACCATTAATACCACGCTCTGAGTACTGCTGTGTGCTCTCTCAGTAGAATGTGCTTAGGCAGTGGGATGTTATGATCACACTGGTTGCTTTTCTTGAAACAAAATGTCCTGTGCACACTTCCAGAAAACTGGCCTCAACAGCTGTTGCTAACAGACCACCTGATTTGCAGGCTAAAGCACATTTGGAGGCTTCATCGGTGTTAGGGTGTCATAAAATGTTGTCAGCTGCACACCCCAAGCCTTTATGCTCACAAAATCATGCTCGTTTTTTGCTTTGGCAAGATTGCAAAAGTGGCTTCTTTCTGTGTAAAATAGCAAAAACGTGGCATTGAATGGCACTGATATACTTTACATATTTTCTGTTCCATAATTCAGCTCACCACCTCCAGAGCAAAGCCGGTCTTCGGGCAAGCTTCTCTGACTACTATTTTGAGTGCAGTGACGAGATGAGTACTGTTGTCGTGCAGCATTATTTGGTTGAATTTTTCAGCTGTAAGAATGGAGGAACATCTTGGTCTTTGTTCCAGCTGCAAACAGATGGTTTGCTCCACTGAATCATCTCATTGTTGGCTGATATCTTGTAGTTGAGTTTGAAGTCGCTCGGCCAATAATGTGAGCTCCGTCAGCCACTTTGGCATGGATGGCACTGCCCTCCAACGCGAGGTAGCCAGCAATATTGGTTGGTTGCTTTGATGCTGTAGACGTCCTCTGTAGTTTGACCACACACTGTTGAGTGGTAAAAAGCCTTCCTTGCTCTTTATATTAGCCGGGCAGATCGTGGAATTTTGCCCTTCACACATTTTTCCACAGATCATTAGCAGCATCAAGAAAAAGGGCAGCTGCTTGGTGTAAATTTAGCTGGTTTTATAGACACTAGGCTAACAGCTGCTGCTGTTGGTCTTGTTTTTTGTTGGCACTTCAATTGGTATAGTCGAGATAGGTCTCGAGTAAGTGTCGATCTGCTGTTCTTGCTTTGCTAACGGATTTTTTCCGTCTTCTGATTTCACCAGTTCAGTGATTTTCCTAATTTCCATTGAGCTCGTGGCACCTCATCTTTTATTATGACCACATCACCTATTTGTGTTTAGAAGACTTTGCCTCTCACATTTCATGCTTCTTTGAGTTTTGCTCCCTGAGAGCTGTCAGATAGTCTTCTTTCCAAAGCAGCCAAAACTGGTCGAGCATTTTGTTGTAGCTCTAATTTGCTCTTCATCTTTTCAGCAGAATCAGCATCTGGAGGTAGGTATTCTGGTCTTCACTCTCACTCAGCACTGAAATCCGGGTGAGCATCCTGGTGGATGAAATCAATTGGTCTGAGCACTGGGTGTGGATCTTCGTGATGTAGGTGAGTGGTCTGCAATTAACCACTGTTCTCGACTTCTGTCATATGTGTGAGCAGCTCTTCCAAAGATAGAAGTTTCTTCCAATACTACGTTTGAAGGCTGGCTTTACGACTCCAACCAATCTTTCAACAAGTCCTCGCATCCATGGTGCAAATTCTGGCGTAAAGGTCCACAAATTTTTCACTAGCCAGATATTTGACTAACTGAGTCTCTTGGTCTTCCTTGTAGACTATCTCCAATGTTTTTTGAGCAAGGTGAAAGTGAGTTGCATTGTCTGACAAGATTTTGTTAGGACGTCCTCTTCGTGCCACAAATCTTCTCAAGGCGTTGATGCAGGAGTAGGTTGATGCTGAAGCTACATACTCAAGTGTATGGCTCGGTGGAGTAGCAGGTAAGTAAAGCAATCCATATTTTGGTGGTTTCGGCTCCAATTTTGACTCTGATTGGTCCAAAATAGTCCAGAGCACAATTTTCGAAAGGGTAGCTTCTTTTTACTCTTTCAACTGGGTAGTTTGGAAATGGTGGAGTTTGGTATGGAGCAGCGGTCTCTCGTCGGCATCTACAACTTCTAATTATTTGGCAACAATTTGACGTCCTCTTGGTAACCAGAAGTGTCGCCGTAACTCACACAGTGTTTGCTGAACACCTCCATGCATAGCTGTTGTGGATGTGGAGGATAAGGAGATCTACTCCGCTAACTTTGCCTGGCAGGTAGATTGGATTTGGCATCACATCTGCAAACTTCAAACGCCTCCATAGCATCTCAAAATGCCTTTGCTGTCTTCTTTCAGGCCAAAATTGTAGATGTGCTCGCCAGTTGGGTGTGTTGCTGTATCTGTTGGAGGAGTGCCCTTTCACCATTTATATGTCAGGAGTTGTGAGGCTATTGCTATTGGTTGTTTTTGCGGCAAGTTGCAATAAATCTCAGTGCATAGGCAGCAACTCTGGTACTCTTTGACCAACTGCTCATTTTCGCAAACTCAAAAATAGCTTCTGGTAGAGCTGGCTTAGCAAGCAGTGAATGACTTCGTGGTTCTCTTCAAATTTTGCCTTTTCTGTAACTTCTATGTTTGGTGGCCACAAATCTTCTTTTAGCAACCACTCCGGTCCCCTCCACCAAACTTTACTGCTAATGAGTGTGTTTGGCGTGCAGCCCCTTGATGAGAGATCTGCTGGATTGTGCTCCCCTGGCACATGACGAAATTCTAAGTCCTGGTTGGCCTTTATTGCTTGACTCGGTTTGCAATAAATCTTTTCTGATTTTCTTCTTCTCCGAGTATCCAATGCAAGCAACAGGAACTATCAGACCAAAGCACTTTCTGATTGGCTCTTTTTTGAAGGCGTTGCTGACCGTTGTGACCAATTTGCTGCCCAGCACAATAGCCATTAGCTCAAGCCGAGGATAGTGATTGGCTTGGGAGGGTGATTCTATTTTTGAAAAAACCAGATGGGGTGGTTGCCTCCACTAGCTAGGTAGTAAACTGCTGCCGCGAAGGCTGTCTTCGAGGCATCTACAAAGCAATGAAGTGTGTAGTCTTCATCTTCTGCTATGCCTATTCTTCTTGGCACTGTTAGAGCAGTGTTTTCCCATTCTTCAGTGATGGAGGACCACTCTTCTTCTTGTTTTGACTCAGTTCTACATCCCAACTAACTTTTTCAGCCCAAAGCTGTTGAAGGAAGGCCTTAGCAGGTACTAGCATTGGAGCCAGCCATCCCATGGGGTCATAAATTGACGCAATGATGTGCAGAACTTGTCGTTTTGTTAGTGGACTGTTGAATGTTTGCTTGAGCTCTACAAAAAGATTGTCAAATTTGAGGTTCCATTTGACGCCGAGCACCTTGACTACTTCTTTTGGTGTTCCACTTTCATAAGATTGCATGTTCATACGATCTTCTTCTTCAAATTTGGAGTTTACTTCTGAGTTGTTGCTGATAAAATCTCTCAGCTTCATTTGCGCAGCAGAAAAAATTTCTTTAGATTTTGTGTATTTCTTCAGAGCTTCTTCTACTGTTGAGGCTGGCATAAACACATTGTCAACGTAAGTGTTTTCTTCAATTTCTTGAGCCAGCGGGACTGGGTAGTTGTGAAGGTGATGGTTGATGGTAGCTGATAGCAGAAACGGTGAGGCATTGACACCAAAAACCACTCTAGTATAGCGGTAGATGCAGATGTTGTCCGGTGATGGCGGCTTTTGGTAGTCTTTGAGCCACAGGAATCGAGTGGAGTCTCTGTCTTCTTCTGCGAGCATTATTTGCAAAAATGCTTTCTCAATATCACCAAGCACTGCAATAGCTGGTCTGCGAAAACGCAGCAGGATTTCAGCTAAACCTGGTAGTAGCACGGGACCCCTGAAGATTTGGTCATTGAGACTAGGTGAAGATTTGCTAGCTTTAGTTTGGCATCGAAGACAATTCTGAGCTTAGTAGATTTTCCTGGAGTGATCACTGCAAAATGCGGAAGGTAGTGTATCACCACTGAGCCATGTGCTTGTGTTGGCGCTGGCTCAATCATATTTTGCTGAGCTGATTTTGGATAACTTCGTTGTAGTCGTGTAGCCGGTTGCTTCATTCACAGTTTTCCAAGTGGAGTGTAGGCGGCTCAAGGCAATTTTGTAGTTGGATGGGAGTGGTGGAGCATTAGTTTTCCATGGCCATCTAACACAGTAGCGTCCGTCTTTGAAGTTGATTGATTTTTGGAAGAGCTCCATGGCTGTCTCGTCATCATTTTCAGCTGGATCTTCTGAAATTCCTAGGTTTTCCAGCTGCCAAAACTGCTCTAGCACTTCATTTGTTGATTTTTCTGCACTGAAGTTGACAAATGATGATGTGCCTTTTTTGTGTTTGGTAAAGGCACCTTCTCCTGTCAGCATTGGACCTAACTTTGTTTCAATTTTGTAGAGACCACTTGGCATCTTTTTTGGCATTTTCCAATCCATGAGCTGGTAGTAGTAGGCAACTCCAATTAACATCTCAACTTCAATCGGGCTGGAGCTGAGTAGATCGCTGTCTTCTTGATCTACTGTCACATGTTGAATTCCAGCTGTGATGTGGTCTAGAGTGTTGGCATTTATGTGAATGGTGGCTCCATTTTTGAGATGCAAGTTGACTGGTACTACATAAGATGTCAGCTGGTTAGCCTTTGTCTCACCACAAACATGAAGAGTGAGGTCATCTTTCTTTTTCAACTTTAGTTGAAGCCTCTCGACGGCAGACGTCGCCACAAACTCAGCTTCACTGCAGGAGTCGAGCAGCACCCAAACTTCAGTCGATATGTGTGGCTTATGTGGGTTGGAGATGGTAGCCTTGACTGCTCCCAATAGTTGCTCTGCTTTTGTTAGTGAGCAGGCTGGTCAAATTGCTGCTCTTCTGGCTGTCTGTCTTTCTGTTGGGGCAGAGAGTGAAGTGATGTCTCTCATCGCACACCAGGCAGTCTCTAGCTCTGCACTCTCCTTTGTGCTTCTCCAAAGGGTAGAGACATCTGTCACACAGGCCTTTTTCTCTGGCCTTACCAAGGCGAGCTTGTGCAGTTGCATATGTACTGCAATCCAGCCTGTTGTGGTCACCATCGCAAAGGTGCAAGGGAACTTCTTCTTCTTTTGGTTACCTGCCTTTTCATAAGGAGTAGCTGACTCCTTGCCTTCCTTTGGTTTGCTGCGCTCTTCTCTTTGCTTTCTTTTGTTGTAGTGGCAAAAGAAGAAGTTGGTGAGTTGGCTGAACTTTTGTTGTCCTTTGCTGGCCTGTCTCCCTTCTGTGGTTTTACATATGGTCCACAAGTTCGATCCACTTCCTCTCTCAAATTGATCAAACTGTCAATTGCTGCCTTCAGAGCCTGTATATTCCAGTCTGCAATGCCTTCTTTTTTCCGACAGATTTCTGTCATAACTCCTCTTGGCATTTTGGATTCAACGAGAGCTACAACAAAGGGGCTGTTGGAGTCTTCACCCAGCTGGCTCATCTGCAACAGGATGCGTTCAAGTTCATTATTGAACAGGCGCAAGGCTTTGGTGTCACCATTTCCTGCTTTTAAGTCTCTGAGTTGGCTGTGGAGGAGGCTGGTGGCAACTGCTTTGTTTCCAAAGCTCTTCTTTAGCACATCTACTACGGTTGTGTAGTTACGTTCAACAACCGCATATCCTCTTACTTTGGCCAGTGCATTGTCAGTTAAGCAGGAGTTTAGGTAGGCCAACTTCTGGACAGGTGGCAAATTTTTGGAGTCCACTGCAGCTGAGAACTGATCCCAAAATGGCTCCCATTCTACAGGATTTCCTCCAAATTTCATGAGCTCCAACTTGGGAAGGGTGACTGTAGCACTGTATTCGGGATTCGCAGGTATGCTGGGGTTGACTCTCTTCATTTGAATGAGTTTTTCTTCTTTGAGAGAGGTAAGCATGGCAATAGCTTCATTAGCTTCTCCAATATTCTCCACAAAATTATTGCTGGTAGAGAATTCTTCAAAAAGCTTCTCTTCTGCCGCTGCTTTGTCCTTGGAAGCTGTGATTATCAATTGAAGCCATTCGCTTGGTAGCTTTCCATGGACTCCACAATTTTGCTAATTTTGTTGAGATGGTTGTTGACCACAAGAAGGCTGTCTTCAATTTCAGCAAGAGTTGGGTCGGCAGCCAAAGAGAAATTTCTGGGCAGCACATCTAGTGCTGTTCTGAGCCGGGTGTTTGCAGGCCCTATTAGGCGTCGTAGAGCTCCTGACATCTTGGACACCTACTGTGCGACAATAGGTGTCAAACTAGGTAGATCTCCTCCCGCGCCTTGCCGGAGGAGAAGTTTGAGGGACCTAAAGCCAACTAAACGCACTTGTCTCAATGTAGAAACAAGTGCGACCAGTAGGGGGGGGGGTGTAAAATGTAGATGTTGATGGAAGTTATTGCGGCTGAACTCAGTTAGCAAAGAAACACGCACTTTTTTCACTTTCTACTTCAATTCTAACTGCTCTTTGGCAAATAGAACTTACTTTGCCAATCCACTTGTCCAACCAATTTTGATGATGGCAGAGCAGCGGAGTAGAGGATCTGTTTTTGCTGGTCTTCTTGGTCAAATACTTCTTGATCAAGTAGAAATAAGTAGTTTAGATTGGCTCGTCTATTAGTGATCGGCCCCATGTCGAGAAAATATAGCGGGATAGGAGCTAATTTTCAAGAGCAATTTTAATAAAACTTTATTTCAGACAAAAAATTATAGAGCAAAAATCTGTTTTCTACACAGACTGAAAAGCTTATAGCAAGCTCTTCGGCCGATTATTACAACACAAAATATATCTCCTCCACATCCAGCTATAGTGTGGGAAAGGAGGAGATGCAAAATAATCAAAGTTTAAATTCCAAAATATAAAAAAGATTTGATACGAAATCTCAAAAATACATATTTTTGACATATCTGATGCTTAAATGAAAACGAGTGAAATCTCGGTAGTTTGGTCAGAAAGGTCAAAAATCGGGCTCCAGGTCAGAATTCCATGAAATTTGGTCGAGTTAAAATTTCGCAGAAAAAATTTTTGGTGTTCGGGAAAATGCCTTACTTGAAAGCCTTGATTGTTAGTAGTACTGTGCACCAATAACATACTTGTAGGAATTCAGTGCACCTCGGACGCTTCTTATCTAAATGACTTTTCAACCACAGCTGGTTAATGCCTTTGTCACAGAAAAGACACTAAGAGGATGTTTTCTTATTTAAGACCAGATACCCTAAAAAGGTGCCTATTTTCAGTCACTTCAAAATACAAATTACTTTTCAATAAAAATTTCGGCTCTGTATGTGTTCGAGGGAACCCGAAAAAAAGATGCCTTTCTCCGCCCCTGTCGTTTTTTTTGTAATTTTTAAGGCTTAATTTTAGGCAAGTTTTTTCTTTTTTTTCTTGAGCCTATGAATTTATCTTGCTATAGACCTGTGAGTTAAAGCCAATGTTCAAGTGCATTCTAGCATTCGCTTGCCAACTCAACTCAAACTAAGTCTAAAAAATCACAAAAAATGACAGGGGCGGACCAAGGCATATTTTTTCGGCGGTCCCTCGAACACAATTAGAGCCCACATTTCCATAAAATAATGTTCCAGGCATTTAAAATGCTGAATGGTTTGACCCCAGTTATCCATCTGATGACACACAACATGTCTTTGAACAGATACATCAAAGTTTTCAGCAAAAAACAGCTCCTCTAAATAAATGGTGCTGCTAGTAACTTCCCAGTACAATAAAAATACTATTTTTTTATCGAATTTCGCTGGAATTCCATAAGACATTTGACCTTTAGGAGGCATCATTTTAAGCTTGACCGCCTGTTATTTTTTCTAGAAAAAATGCCTTGGTCCCATCCCCAACACTTCATACTTTAGAGCTACTCTTATTCTTTAAAATGAGCTATCGTTTTTTATAATACAATAATTTTTTAAACTTGAAACAGCTCCGGCGCGGAAAATTCTGAAAAAGGCGGTTTGCAACACTGGTTAGCATGATCACCTCAACCAAGATCACCTTTAGAACAACAGGGCAATGTTATAAATCCACTGGTGGATCCAGCGGTGGTGGTGGGCAATTTTAGGTAGCCACCGGTGGCGGTTGGTGGCAAACATATCGGTGGCGGTGCTGGTGGCTAAATCTTAAAGATTTTTTGAAGAATTTTGCTTAAAAGAATACTTTTCTTTCTGAAAATATTTGCTTTTTTTGAAGATTCTTGAATAAATAGTAAATAGTTCTGTTCGATGACAAAAAATCGGAAATAGTAAAAATATGCACTTTTGAGAGAGATAGTTTTTTGTCAGAGATAGTTTTTTCTGAGTGCGCAGAACGGGATTTGATAAAATAATCACTAACGCTGTTGCCAGACATCATTAGTGCAGTTAAACAAAATAAGATCCACAAATACAATAATAATTTTCAAACTAGACAATATCTATCGGCTAAATATGGACAACACAAATCTGGATTTGAATTTAGTTATTGTAGGTTTCTAGCCGAAACCTATTGTCCTGACTTAAAACATCAGTACCAATCCTTACAGTTGTAGGATTAAAGTCAATGGAGCGAATTAGAGTGCGATTAGAGTTTTTTGCAAAAAAAAATTCTTCTTTAGTAACCTCTATAAAGACAAATTTTCAAATTTAAATTCAACTTTTGGCCACCTAGACGAGCGAATCTTGATGATTCAAGAAAATACTTTTTCACCAACAGCTCAGACATTCGTATGGTCACCAGGGTGGTGACCTGAGCCGGCTGAGGTTGAACTCAGCCATCAGCCGGCTGAGGCTGAAGGCTGAGGTAAATTTTTCAGACCTCAGCCATCTAAGGCTGAGACTGATGGCTGAGGTAATCGTGAAGTATATCACCCTGATGGCCACATACCGTATTTCGTTTAATGAGGCTGTCGACCTCCTTGTTTTTCGGATGACCGAAATCAGAAAAATTTGAGGTCGATTTCAAGATTTTTGTGTGAAAATCCATAATTCAAAAAGCGGAATCAGTACGTCATAGACACCAACTTAAGGAGTTAACTATATAGATGGACAGAAAAAGTCAAGTATATTTTAAAAAAAATCTGCACCACCTTAGAAGACAGTGCTTTCCAAAATTTTCAATTCCGCCGCTATATGTGGGCAGGAACATTCAAGTACCTCAAACTTGGGTAATTAAACCGAAGAAGTGGGCTGGCAAGCACTCTTTCTCTGGTTATCTAAAAAATAAAGGGTGGTGTGCGCCATTGCTTAAAAGGACAGCGAAAAAACTGCAATGCAGAGAAGAGAAAAAAAAATAGTATGTCTTGTTCTACTATTCCTTACAGTTGGTTATTTGCCATTTTCTTACACATTAGATGATAACTTTTGTTGACACAAATACAGTTCAAACTTCTGGTGTCACTCCAATGGACCTGCTACTTTGAAGTATTTTACATTATTAAGACTTTTTAACACAGCCGTTGAAGTCTTTTGTTATAATTTTAATTGATAAAGATACAATTTTTTTTTGGTTTGTCACAAAAATATTTAGCCGAATTGGTCCTGCGTATGAAGACATTTCATATAAGTTTGTATAATTATTTATGTAATTTATATTTATAACCGGTCGTTTTGGTGTCCTTGTACAGTGCACACCCTTCAAGTTCGTTCCGCCTACGGTGTGACACTTTTTTAACCCACGTTTTGAATTTTTTTTGCCAAATGAGATTTTTCAGTCTACTTTGAAATATCGCAAATTTTCTGATTTTGCCACTATTTTTGAAAAAGTTGAAATTTTTTCGAGTAAGACCCGGAGCTCTCAATATAGCACCGCAACTTTCAAAAAATTAGCGGTGTTACAGTCGAATCTCTATGATACCTTCATATAATTACACCTCTATTTAATAACGCCTCTGTATGAGGGTGGTTCCCACAGGTAAATTTAAACAAATTCTGAAATTTTTCGAATTTTTCGTTTTGAAACTTTTGTTTTTGCATATTTTTCGAAATCTTTTAAAATTAGGCTTAGGCTCAGGGTTTGCCAGCGCCGGTTAGAACTTGCTCAGACCTGCGTTCCATACTGAGAACCAAAAGCGGGAATATGAAAATTTTTTATCCGATCACAATTTGCATCCGGTCGCAGGGCAGTCGTTCACATAAGAGTGGTTTCTCCTAGGTTGGTTCCTAGGAGGTGCCGTTATATAGAAGTCTGACTGTTTATCCAGAGTGGACTAATATCGACTGCATTTAGAAGTGAAATATTGAAGGTTTTTGCATGACTTTTGCTCTTTCTCTTGCTGATCTCTTATCAACAACAGAAGTGTTTAGTCATCATTCTTGTCTGTTTGCAGTACGTTATTTCGAGTAATTGAATTGTGAAATATAAATCAATTTGCTTTTGTTTGATTGGATAGTTCAGCCATTCATACAGAGAAAAAATCAATAAATTTAAATTTTTAATAAACTGTGTTAAGATTTTGTCGTGTTTTCCAATGTTCTTGTGCTCTCAATACACACCAACTAGTATATTAATATTGTAAGGAAAAATCATCAGACACAAATTTGATACAGAAGCAGGAAATTTCCGCAAAGAAACTTTCCATTTTTCTATTTGTGAAGAAATTAGTCCACATTTTATTTTTAAACGAAAATAATTGGCATTTGTAAATATATTGTAATTTGAAAATATATTGTGAATTTGTGATTTTTGGTTGAAAACTTTATTTTATAGCTACAAAAATTTCAGACTTATGTGCTAGATATGAGCAGCTCCTACGATTCTCTAGTCTCTAAACTGGTGAGCACTTATGATGGCGTAAACACCAGATTGGCCAAGTTGGACCCTATTGTCTTGCTTGTATTCTCTATTGGCGGAACTATGGTGGTGGTCAAAGCCAGGCGGCTTTTGAGGAAGTCTGACCGTCCTGTGCATAAGAGGTGAAAACTAGCTTTTAAAACAGATGCGTAAATTATTTCTTCAGCCTCCAAGGGAGATGTTAGAGAATGAGATTGGAAAGCTAAATTCTAAAATATCACTACAGGGTGACACAAAAAAACAGTCACATCTTTAAAAAATTGATGTACGTAAATCATTGCATGGCCGATTTCCAAAATTATTAGAAATCTCCGCAGTATACGGTTTCTAGGCGATTCTGACCGTAATTTATCCAACTTTCCTTATATACTTTTTGTGTTCTGCTAGTTGCTGGGTTTGAGAAAAGGTTCTATCCTTAGAGAATTTATACTCTTTGCTATACCCGAATCCATGTTAGGGTACCAAAGACACCGCAAATATCATTTTCTACAAAAAATTGCAGAGGAGTAGACAAAATCACAGAATCACAAGAAGCGTTTAATAACAAGAAGCGCACGCTTCTTTCGGCCATAAACAAAATCCGATTTCTCCAATTTTTTTTTGCAAACTACCATATTTCCTCTAATAAAGCGGCCTGCACTAATAAGGCGGTCCCCCTCATTTTTTTGACTAAAATTTCAGAGTTAAGAACATTTTTGATTGACAATTTTCAGATTTTTGGGGGTTTGAAAAATAAGGCGGCCGGCCGCCTTTTTCAGAGGAAATACGGTACGTGTGAGATCAAGCGCAACACTTCGATACCAAAATTGCTACATCCGTCATGCTTAAAACAATGGCTACAAAAAGTTATTCAACTTGTCGAAAAAAATTGATTTAGCATGTTTAAAAATTAAAAAATTAAATCTAAGATTCTTTCTAACTTTATCTCATTCAGCTTTTTAATCCACACTTCCTTGACCTAGTATGATCCAGTGTTTTCATAACTAACACTAACACCTAACACTAACCTAACAGTTAGGCTAACACTGACTAAGTGTTAGCCTAACTGTTAGGTTAGTGTTAGGTGTTAGTGTTAGTTATGAAAACACTGGTATGATCATTCACTATTTCAGATTATTTGGCTATGTATTCTCGTTTGTTTCCCAGCTGCCATGGGTACGCCGCAAAATTGACAAAGAGTTGTCCCAGACCAAAGCTTCTATCGAGCATTCCATTCACAGTTGTGACGAGCAGTTGGTATTCATCAAGAAATTATCCGTGGCGCCAATCTCCATGCAAGATATTGTGAGCAAAGCAGAGGAGTACCAGGCCATGAACAAACACTTTGACTATCTAGGAGGAAGAGTCAGTGGGGCTGTTTACACAAATATGGCTCCAGATCATTTGGAAGTCTTGTCTGAGGTGCGTTTAGCTTGCTTATAATTATTTACAGTTTATGCTATCAAATTTCCAGGTATTCAAGCGTTATGCCTTTTCCAACCCCCTTCATCCAGATGTATTTCCCGGATGTCGAAAAATGGAGGCTGAAATTATTCGGATGGTTGCTAATCTCTTTCATGGGTCAGAAGAGTCTTGTGGATCGGTAATTTTGAGTTGATTGCAATTTGCAAAATATGTTGCATATTTGTAGATGACCACTGGTGGTACTGAATCCATCATCCTAGCCTGTCTGTCCAGTAGGAACAGAGCGCTGGCCAATGGAATAGCTGACCCGATGCTAGTAGTACCTGTGACTGCTCATGCTGCTTTTGATAAGGTTAGTACATTTTTTGTTTCTCACTACAGTCGACTCTCCCAATAACGAACCTCTAAAAGTTCGTTCCCACCTTGGGTCCGACACTTTTTTAGCCTGATTTTTTAAACTTTTTCCTAGTTCTGTTTTGACAGTCTGGTCCAAAATATCGTAAGGATTCGATTTTACCGATCGTTTTTCAGAAATCCAAAAATTTTTCCTCTAAAAAAGCAAAAACTCGATTTAAGGACAGGGATTTTTGAAAAAGCCTGTTCTTAAATCGAGTTTGTGCTTTTTTAGAGGAAAAAATTTTGGATTTCTGAAAAACGATTAGTAAAATCGGAATCCTTACGATATTTGGGACCAGACTGTCAAAACAGAACTAGGAAAAAGTTTAAAAAATCAGGCTTAAAAAGTGTCGGACCCAAGGTGGGAACGAACTTTTTGGGGTTCGTTATTGGGAGAGTCGACTGTAGTATATTTTTGATTCATTGATACTGTTGATACCTGTACTTTATAATAACTGTAGAATTTCTGGTAAAATAAACTTTACAGTTAACGATCGGGCAAAATCTCGGCCCTATGTGACAATGGGATGGAGGTTTTTTCTTGGTGCCCCCTGTTGGTTTTTTATTGTGATTTTTAAGACTTAGGCAAGGGTAAGTATGTTAGGACGAACTGAAACACTAGTCTAACATATGCTTGACTCCGTCCTAACATGCGCTGTCCTACCCTTGACTAAGCCTGAGTCTAGAAGTCTTTAATAAACAACAGGAGGAACCAAGGCAAAAAGCGCCATTGTGACACAGGGCCAAAATCTCACACAAAATGAGTGCGTGTTTTTGCCAGTCTGAAAAAAAACATTGAACTAGTTTGTTTTTGGCGGAAAATCAGGAATGAAAAAATATTTGTTTGAAGGTAGAAGCATAGATAGTCATCATCGAAAACTCATCACCAGTGATGGGTCCGGCCCGCCCCGGTACGCCCCGGATAAGCCCCGCACCGCTCCACCCGGTGCATGGGGCGGTGCCGGGGCGCGAAAAAAATAGTTAGGGCGTAGGCAAAATAGGTGGGGCGGGATATGAGGCACCCCACAGCATCACTATTTATCCTAGACTGTGCAATAAAATTCAATTTTTAAAAATTCCGTAATAATTGGCTTTACGAACTGCTTTGAAGCATATTTTTCAGCTTAAAAAACCTCCGATACTGGTTCATAACCCTTGGGTGCTTTGCCACGTGGTCTGGGGCGGTGCCGGGTCGATTATCCGTCACACTCGGGGCGTGAGGCAGTGGCGGAGCGCTAGTAGGGGAGCCTTGGGGCGTGTGGCGGTGCTGGGGCGAAAATTGCCTGCTTACCCATCACTGCTCATCACCTATCATCCAGCGAAAAAATTATTTTAGGCAGCCAGTCTTCTAGGCATCCGTATTCGACATGTACCAGTAGACAAGGTCACCTCAGAAGTAGATATTGCAGCCCTGAAGAGCGCCATTACCAAGGACACATGTTTGGTAATGATTCGTTTTCCCTTTCCCTTTTGATTATCCACTTCTTTTCAGTTGGTCGGCTCAGCACCCAACTTTCCATTCGGCACTGTGGACAACATCCCAGCCATTGCAGAGGTATCCTTGTCAACTATTTTTGCTGTGCTAATCTATTTCCTTCCCAATTTAGTTGGGTCAACACTACGACATCCCTGTGCATGTGGACTGTTGTCTAGGTGGATTTCTGATTGCTTTTGCAAATGAAGTTGGTGGCATGAACCTGCCAGTGTTCGACTTCAGACTTCCAGGAGTCACTTCTATCTCTTGTGACACACACAAGGTTGATGGTCTTTTTTATTCTTGATTTTGCTGTGACTAATTTGATTGGTGTGTTTGCAGTATGGATATGCTCCTAAAGGAACATCAACAGTGCTGTATGTTTTCTAGTCTTTTGTTATTGTTTTCGAAAATACCGTGTCATTTAAATTTTCGGCGCTAGTAGCGAATGGTCCTCCCGACAATCAGACCTTTTTAAAATGTGCTGTAAGTACCATTCGATAGAACAAATTTAGGCTAGGTTCTCAGGCTAGGGGATGGGCCAGCGTACGGAAGTTGTTGCTAAAAATGTATTTGGCCACACTAATTTGGCCGTAACTCATTTGGCCGTAACTCATTTGGCTGCAACTCATTTGGCCGCCATTTCACATAAAAATTAAAAGATTGAAATTAAAAACCGGTTGACAAATGTGCTCAACCGGCATCCCACCGGCAAATCGACGTGTTGATAACGCCGGTTGATTGCGCAAGACTGCCTGAGAGCACTTTCAGCACGTCCAAAGAAGTATAGATACATGGGTACAGATAAGCGCCAGGTGCTGACACTGCTGGCGGTTCCTACAAATAAATAATTTATTTTATTGCATTTCCTCTTACAGTCAAACCTGGATGAAATACCACCCCGATATAACACCACCCGAAAATGGACCGATTTGGTCGGCTTTGACTAAAATTAAGTCAAGTGAACCCTCGATAAAACACCAACCTAGGGTCGGTCCATTGGGCGGTGTTGTATCCAGGTTTGACTGTATAGTTGAAAATTTGACAAAGTTGACAAACACCCGGTATTTTATGGTTATTTATGGTTATATGGTAGTTCTTATTACTAATCATTTATTTTAGATACCGGTCGCCAGAATACCTGCACCACCAATACTTTAGTGTTCCAGAATGGCCAGGAGGTATCTATGCTACTCCTACTCTCTCTGGTTTGTCATTTTCGATAATTTTTTTCAATCACATTAAAGCTGTAGAAATAGTCACTATAGCTAAATTCAAAGGCGAAATCTAAAACTTTGTAAGGGGGGGGTAGCTTTATATACGCACCGCCTTTTGTCAAAAGTTCTAGTCCCTCTGTGGGTCTTTTAATCTACTTTTCCAGTAAATTTTTTGACTTTTAGGTCCAAAACCATCTAGCAATCGATTGCAATCATTTCCAGCACTGCTTTGCTGTCATCAACTGCCTCAATTTTGCGATTTTTGGCAAATGACCACCAAAATTAGAGGAAACCAGCCAAAATGATGCGTACTGGGAACTAAGATTTTTTGCGATTTCAATTTACATTATTACATACAACCGTATGCTGAAAATGACGGCAAGAAGCAGGGCTACATTTTAAGTGTAAGGTTGCAAATGAGTATGCAAATTAAAATTGGAAAAAACGTCAGTCCCAGGATACTACCGAAAAGTACTGGTAAAGTCCTATTGAGGATTTCATCGAATTGGATTTTTTATATTTTAGCCCTAACTTTATACCAACTTTTCATCTGTATGATAGCTCAAATGAAAGCCCAGAACCTTGGCTACATTTCGACACTAAGCTTATAAATAAAAGGAGATAAAAATAAGGTCTGCAGCCAGTGGTAGTCGAACCTGTGAAATACGGCGATGCGTATATAAAGTTCCCAACCACCCCCCCCCCCCTTAAGAAATTGTAATTATCACTAAAAATTGATAACAAAATTTCATATTTTCTAGGTAGTCGAGCCGGCCTTAACATAGCCCTCACTTGGGCTACCATGTTACATTTCGGACATGCGGAATATGCCAGCCGAGCCAAGAAAATTATTGAGGCAACTCGGTTATTAGCTGCGGAAGTGCAGAAAATAGAAGGAATGGAGCTGGTTGGTCGTCCAGATGTCTCTGTTGTGGCCTTCAGATCATCCACCTTCAACATTTACGCTGTGGCCGACCGCTTAAATAAGCTTGGCTGGAATTTGAACTCTTTGCAAATGCCTGATTCGTAGGTTTTGAGCTTTTTAATTCAATGACACCTTTAAAAACTTTAGAATCCACTTCTGTTTGACCTACAACCAAGCTTCTGCCGAAGTGGTCCAAGCATTTGTGCAGGACTTGAGAGCAGTGGCACATGAGGTGGCCAGTTTGGAGAACAAAGGAGGCGATTCCGCCACGGTTGGTTATTTTTTAATCACTGTTTTTCATGGATAATTCGATGACTTGACTAGGACACCCAAAAAAATTGCCTTGATCACCCGTGCTGTTTTTTTGCAAAAAAATTTCTACAAGACTCACAAATTATTTATTAACATTTTCAACTATTTTGAAGCAAAAAATTTTTTGGTATGAAAAGTGTAAATTAAAATTTTCCTTGGTCCCCCAAGCTGATTAGGCTCAGACAAGGGTAGGCCAGCGTATGTTAGTACGAACTCAAACAGGTTTTCATACTTTTTTAGGGAAGGAGAAAGTTGTGCCATTTCAGTTTGTGCCCATTCAATTTGTGCCCATAATTCAGTTCAAAAAGACTGAATAATCCACTAAATTTGGGCACAAACTGAAATGGCACAACCTTCTCCTTCTCCTTTTTTAAGCTTCAAAAAGCATGTTTAACCCTGTCCTAACATACACTGGCCTACTCGTGCCTAAGCCTAAAAAATATTTTGAGATAAAAAGTTTGTGCCAAAAAAACAGCAAGGGAGACCGAGCACTTTTTCGAAATTTTTCAGCAAAACAACAACAGGGGAGACCAAGGCATATTTTTTAGGTGTATCCTTGAACACATATAGAGCTGAGTTTTCACTCTATAAAAATTAGGCAAAATTTTTATGGACATGTAACTCTTCACACTGTTACCTTTCTTTTCATTTTTTCACACCTCTATCACAAGTTTTGTAGAGGAGAACATTTACTCTGAAGTTTCTTAACAACGAAAACATTGTAGAAAAGCATTCAGACAAGGTTTTCTTAGTCAACCCTGCTGCTTTTTACTAGCTTTTGCATAGGTGCAGAGAAGGTTAGCATATACACTAACAAACTAAAATGTATCAAATTAAAGTTTCTTCAAACTTGTGCAACATTAAAAGTGATCAAAAATTTGAGGCTTCAATCTATGGTATGGCTGCTCAAATCCCTGACAAGTCTTTGGTTGATGAAGTGGTTTACTTGTATTTGGACTCTTGCTATGCCATGCCCACTAAAGTGCAATTAATCCAATAGGCATTTGAAATGTCAAATTGTTAAGATTATAGTGGTGCCTGTGATTCAATACTAATTCCAATGGCTTGTTTATTTTTAAATAAAAAATTGACAAATTTCGACTATCTTCTACGTGTGGTTTGGCGTCGCAGAATTGCTTAAAATTCTGTAAAAGCTTCGGATGTTTTTATTGAAAAAGAAACCGATCAAAAAATGATAATAGCCAGTAAAAAGGCTGGTAGGAATAAAAAACATTATAAATTTGAAATTTTTCACGAAAACCAGGCAGAAAGCGAAAAAACTTGGCATATTTTTTCTTTTCCGGGTACAATAACAACCCTGGGCTAGATAACTACCTTCTCTTAAAATTATTTTTTTGTGCTTAAAATTATCATAGGCAAATAAGGAATGTGAACATGCTGAAGTTTGAGCTCCTTGAGAGCTTTGTAATTAACATTTTTTTAAACTTAGGCATAGTGATTTTATCTTATCTTTATTTCTATCATAATATATTGTTTGTTCTTTTGTGAGCTACCTCTTGGCAAACGTTTGATTTAGAAAAAAAAATTCTGCCTTCTTTTTTTAACTAAAAAGCAAAGTGGCAAAAAAGTGCTTTCTTTATGTGAAAGAATGCTACATTTTGTGGAAATGTGCCTCTTTTTAAGTGAAAATGTGTCCTGGTACTGGCAGATTTCGAACCAGCACATTTTCACAAAAAGGAGGGATTTTTACGAATTGTCTAAATTTCAATTTTTTTTCATAAACTGCCCGAGCATACAAAAATTTGTCGGACTTCGTTTATTTTTCAATCTCTGTACATTAAAGCGAATTTTTTTTATCGAAACTACGGCTAGCTGTATATTAATCGGGAGAAACCGAGAAAGCATTTTCGGTTTTTATCCTTCATACCGAATACCACATTTCTGTGTTACTATTTTTTCAGAAACGAGCTTTTTTTAACAACACAAACTTAAACGTGGTCAACTACGTTTATTTAGGATGATATAACTCTGCAGTTTTCGAAGTGATTCTTGTCAAAAGCCTGAAGAATATAGTGACCGCGCTTCTTGAAATTTGGACGGCGTCCCGTCCCCGTCCTAGACGTTTTCGACCGGCCGTCCAACTCGCCGTCCGAAATTTTTTTCTTACGGCCTGCTGTCCAAAATTTTGTCGGCCGTCTGCCGTCTTGGACGTTTTAAGACTGCCTTCCGCCGGCCGTCCGACCGTCCGACCGTCCGTTTTTTTTGGCGCCGTCCGGACGGGGACGGACCCGGCCGGACGGGCGGTCACTATGCTGAAAAATACGCTCAAAAGCTTGTAGATTTTGTGATATATGTTTAAAAAGCCAAGAGGGGATGCTAATTAGAAAAAGGGCGCTTTTTAGAGATAGGGGGCGCTTATTAGAGAGGGGGCGCTTATTAGAGAAAATACGGTAACTGCTGCGCGCATCTCTAACTCTCAAGCCCATTGCGCCCCGAAGGGGCTCAGAGGACTTGGGGGCTTGGAGTTGAGATGCCCACACCCACATACTTTAGACACAAATCACTCGAAAGTGACTCTGGATGCATGAAAATAACATGCATACCAGAGTTTATTTATGCGGTAGGCCCCAGCATTCAAAACTGTGTTCAACATCTTTGTTTTTTCACCGAAGAGCATTTTCCCTCGTTTTACAAGCATCCAATATTTTAGCCTAGCACTCAAAAAGCGCTAGGCCTGGGTGCAAACCCGGGGGTCCATGGTGGAGGTTGTATATTACAGTAGCGCCGAAATTTGGTATACTGGGGTGGCTCAGAATAAAAAAATTATCGTAAAATTCAGTCATTATGTTATAATTTAGGAAGGCATTCAAAAAAGCAAGCAAAAAAAGGCCAAAAGTGGGCAAATTATTATTCTTTTCTTTGTATCTAGATTTTTATTTCAGGGTGATACTCAAATCTACCATCTAATTTGTAAAAAAAGTCCGCTAATTTTTTTCCAAAAATCAGCTTAATAAGCGAACATTTTTTGCAGATTCAATACCACTTTTTTAAATAATATTGACAGATTCCGTTTTTAGCCATGAAATCCAATAAAAGTATCAGTGCCGAAACACTATTCCAAGTGCTCTCCTACCTCAACCGCTCTGAATTAGATTTGCTAGTCCCGATCAGCAAACACTTTAATCACTTCTTTCAGCGGAATTTCCTTACTCTTCCACTAAATTACATTAAAAAGATGACAATTAGCAACTTTGAGCAGCCTGAAGAATGCCTTATTGATCAGCCAAACTTTTATTGGAGACCTGATAGCAGTAATCACATGGAAAAAATGCAAGCTTTGGCAAAATCTCAAAAATACATGGTTAAGAAGTCTGTGATACACATATTTTTGCTTTTAAACTTTGCACCCGAGGAATGGAAACCCAAGCTAGAATCAATTAGTCCACTATGGCAAAACAGCGCTCTAAAACTTCAGGTGATGGGTGGCAGCAGATGTGTCACAAAATGTCTCCAGCACATTTTCACCTGGTCCAAGGTCCTCACTTGTAGCCACTTTGAACTTCTCTTGGTTGGAGTGCGGAACATGCTATTCCCACTCCACTCATTTCCTCTACTTTACAACTTTTCTACAATGAAATTTCAAAGCTTTGACGTTTTTGAGGGTACGCCGTCAGCCACTTTGCTAGACTATCTGGAAAACATCCCAGAAGAAAAGCAGAGCACTTTAACAGTTACCATGCATGGATTCACAAGTCAGGTAGATGAATTGCTAGGTATAGCCAAAGATGTAAGTTAAACTAATTCTCAGCGCAAATAAAAGTATTAAAAAGGCCTTAGTAGCGCATAGCAACACCTTGCCCCTGAAATTCTTTTCATACGTTTTTTAGGTAATTTTTAGGCGCTACCCAGGTTCTTAAATTAGAAGTTATAATAAGTACTGTTTCGAAAAAGTCAAAGTTTATAAAAAAATGGTTTCGCCAAAAACAGGTTTAAAAAAAGATCATATTCGACAATAAACATTTTGCAAACAAATGTTTTGCTAAACAAATAGTTTCTTCAAGTCAGAGTTTTCAAAAGACAAATTTTAAATTAAACTCCAGAATTCGAAATTTTGGATTAAGCTGAAAGTAATTTAAAATCAGTTTACCCTATCCAGAATCCTGTCCTGAACACGGTTTGTTAAGACCAAAATGCTGTTTTAACCAGCTGTAATCTTAATGCCGCGGGTAGTTGCCCACTCCAAGGTGGTCGACTTTTAATTTTTGTGGATTATTCTGAATAGCAAATGAATAGCAATAACAAACAAATTTTGCTCTTTATTAAAAGCCGGTGTTTAAAACGATTTGTAACGAGCACAACCTTGTTTTGACTTAATTGCACCTTCGAAACTAAGGTAGTCCCCTATTTTCTGGGTGGATGTCCAGTTGGACAACTTGAGTACAGCTTGAAAAGTTCTAAGGTTAAGCTTAAAAATAGGTTGTAGTACTCGGCAAAGGAATTTGTCGCTTCATGTCCAAGACCAGCCCACTCCAAAATATGTCCACAATGTGTGAGTGGCTCAAAAAATGAAGATAGTGGTTAGTTAGCTATCTCATCAAAAGCCAGATGCTGGATGCCATTCCTTGCTCGCAGAAAAGTCAGCAGCTTTTTTGAAAGAGCGTCAATCATAGTCACAACCCTAATACCATCCATGGCTATCTGAAATCATGATAGCTGTCACAAAATAACAACAAATCGATATTTTAGAAAGGCCGGTAATTTTTATGAAGCCGTTTCTTTGTCAAATGTGTGTTTCTAAAATGTATATTGCTCAAACACATTTAAAAAAACGGTATTTCTTTAAATCTGTTTTTGGCAAAACCATTTTTTTATAAACTTTGACTTTTTCGAAACAGTACTTTATTACAACTTCTAATTTAAGAACCTGGGTAGCGCCAATTTTTATACGCTGGAAAAGGTGTTTTTTGGGCATTCACTGACTTTTAGAGTTTATTTTTGGAAAAAAATTAGCCCAAATATGACTTTTCGCCTTGGGGGACCAAGGCAAACCATTTTATATAAGGCTATTTTACACCGTTTTGGTCACTAGAGCTGGAGATAGGCAAAATCATGCTTTATATCCGGGCTGCCATCTCGAAAATTTTGTCGAAAAACAGCAATTTGAAGGAAAAAGTCTATTTTATTCAGTGTTTATTGCCATTTTGAAGCGAAAAAAAAAAGACTTCGACTAAAACTTCTAAAATAAAAAAAGATTTGAGGTCCCAAAAAATTGACAAATTTTTTTAAAAAGGACATATAGCAGCCATGCTTTATATGCATTTTATGATCAAGATCACTTTTTTATGATCAAGAGTAATTCATTCTAAAGTGCGTATAGAGGCTATTTTCGCCTATCTCCAGTTCAACTCAAACGGGGTGAACTACCGTTAAACAGTCGAGTGTCGATATGACAGGAAACCGGTATAACGGCACTCCTCGTGCCAAAAAACCGGTCCCAATTAAAAAAATCAACTCAGAGTCGCGGCACTATTCTGTTTTGGTCGAAAAAAAATTCAAATTTGCAAACGAAATACGAATTTGAATAGAATTTTTGAAGCTTTTCTCATTTTTAGGTGCCGTTACATCGACACTCGAATGTATCAGGTGGTTCACCTCGGTCCCTCAAGGCGAAAAGTCAAATTTTGATCAGAATTTTTTTGAAAATATATTTTTTAGGTCAGAAAATGCAATAAACAGCTTTTACGTATTATACACTCAGAAATCGTTAAAACACTATTTTGAAAAAAATTATGGGCAGGGTGGAGGGGTGGTAGTTGCTGCTAGCGCCGAAAAATTTAAACAATTTGTATCTAATTTATCGCTTTGCTGCTTCTGAATTGCCATGCTCTTTCCAGCTGCAAATTCACGAGGAAAGAGCGGACTATGATGCTAAAAGCATTTCCAGATGACTAACATGTCCACCGAGAATCCTTGCATTATTATCTGAAAGACATGAAAAAAGACTATTGTATAAGAGTTTTAAAACGTTGTCAATTATCAAAAACTAAGTTTTAGAAATAACCATTGTATAGGTTGAGTCACCAGGTGCAAAAATGGAAAACAATTCAAATAAACTTTTCAAAGCGATTTTCGAGCGTAACTTATTCACTTCTTTGCATACTAGCCCGTTTCGGAAAATAGGGCGTCAGCGCCGGCAAAATATTTTTTGGTTTGTCTAAAAGCTTGAAAATGGCACCGAAAAAATCTTTTCTGCTACCAAAAACTTAAAACCTAAATATTTTACAGTTTTTGTTTTAACTTTTTTTAAAATTTTTTTTCAGTATCGTGTAGCCCAGAAACTCAGCTTTCTAAGAAGCCATCAGCTGACCAAATGGTGTTTCAAAAAGTTGGAGGTAAAGGTCTTTGAATATAGCAAATTTTTCCGAAAATTTGGTCCATTTGAACTTTTTACTCCAACTTTTTGAAACCTCATTGGGTCAAGTGATAGCTCATTAGAAAGCTGAGATTTTCAACTACACGATACTGGGAAAAATAAAAACGAAATAGTCAAAAAAGTTGGGATAAAAGTCAAGTTATTGTGAATTTCGGTTTTTGGTGGCAGAAAATATCTTTTTGGTGGCCTTTTCGAGCTTTTCGGCAAAACAAATCAATATGAGCCGCCAGCGCCATGCTTTTCAAAATTTGGCGCCGGCGTCGCTAGCGCTGCCGGGCATTTTCAAATTTCGAAACAGGCGACGCAAGCGACGCCGGGGCGCCAGGTGATTTAGGGTGCCTCCGCCGGCGCCAGGCTATTTTGAAATTTCAGCACCGGGCACTATGCCAAATAAGAGCGCTGGCTCCGGCACCGGTATTTTTGTCTGTAACTTGAGTTTTCATAATGAAAAAATGTATATTTCCATCTCAAAAATGCTCGATTTCAAAGAAAATTTTAGAAAATTGGAAAAATTTTAAGAAATTTTCAAAACATTTTGAAAAAAACAAATATTTTGACAAACTCGGCGCCTTCCCGAAAATGGGTCCGCGACAATTGACCGACTGGACAATTGGCCGACTGGACAATTGACCGCCTGGGCCGTTTGACCCCTGTAGCTTTTTGATTACTTACACGATAAAACAGATAAAGACATTGTTTCCGACCACTTTCCATCGAAAATTTTGACTTTTCTAGATTTTCTACCTCTGAGTTCGTTAACGATTAGGCGCACAAGTTCTATATTAGCATCTATCAGATTGCTGAATTTTTATATTTCTAGCTAAAGCTAAAGTACACTCTAGCTAAAGTACACTATAGCGAGTCCTCCTAAAATTTCCCAGAAGCATGTTTTTTGCTGATTTAATTCTTGAAACGTGGGCTTGAGTTTACAATCACATCCCCCCCCCATGGGGAGTGATCGGATGGAGGAGATAACCTCATATTCGTGTTTCCCGACCCCAATTTCATGAAAAAGCCGGCTGTTTTTTTGATTCTGAGAAAAAAAAATTTTTCGAACCACAGGGGAGGGAGAGGCTATTTTGGTTTTTTAGACAAAATTTGAAAAATTTGAATTGGCGCCTTTTGAATTTTAAACGGATTAAGGGCTGTATTGGGAAGGGAAGGGAATAAAAGGGGCCACTAATCATAGAGGGCCCACTAACAAGAAGATGTTGAACATAGTTTTGTTAGTTGGAGCCTACCGCATAAATAAACTCTGGTATGCATGCTTTTTCATGCATCCAGAGTCTTTTCGAGTGATTTGTGTCTAAGGTATGTGGGTGTGCGCATCTCAACTCCAAGCCCCAAGCTCCCTGCGCCCCCGAAAGGGCCTAATCTATTCCAGCGACGCCGAAACACTGTTTACGCTGGTTTGGAGTAGTTTGCGATCTTCGGTAGTGAGAATCTGAGCGATTCACCCGATCACATTTAAGTTCTGACTTGCTCAATCGTTTTTTGCGAAATATTTGTCCCTTGTTAGTGAATCCCCAAAAACCAGATTTTATTGGCTTTCGGCCACCGTGCATGAGATTGATCCGGCGTAAATTAATCACCTAATAGGTTACAGGTCGAATCCCGGTGGTGGCGATATACTTTTTTCCTAACTAAAGTAGCTTTTAACGGAAAATTAAGCGTTAGGGTGGATAGTAAAACCATTTGAAACCTGCTCAAACGTGTATCCACCTACATTATCCTAAACTTTTGATTTAGCTCAAATTAAATACAAGCATTGTATCCTATCCACAATCGTGTCCCGAGTATAGTTTGTTCACACCAAACCAGCTATTTGGATTACAGAAACCCCAGTTCTCGAGCAGTTTCAGACCGCACAGTATTTAGGCGGTAGTCCAAAAGGCTGTACCGAGAAAGGTAAAAAAATATTTGGTAAAAGGCACATTTGGTAAAAAACTTTTTGGTAAAAATTCTTTTGGTAAAGACACATTTGGTAAAGGCACATTTGGTAAAAAATTTTTTGGTAAAGGCATATTGGTAAAAAATTTTTTGGTAAAGGCACATTTGGTAAGAAAGCTTTTTGGTAAAGCACTTTTTCCGTGGATATTTTTGGGTGGTATATCTTTTTGGTCATAGAGTTTTTGTTTTTGGCCATAGAACTTATTTCGACGCGGAATTGGCTGTTTTAGTCACAGAGACACCGTTTTCGGAGGGCATCTAAAAGCACTTTATGGTCTCCGAACCCCGTTAAGCACCTAGTGACCAGGACATGAATCGAAGTCCTCTACTCAGGACTGATTGCATCAAGAAGGGGTTGGAACCAGCCACCTTGGCGATGAGTGTATGGACTTCTACACCACTCAAATATTCAAAATCATGATAAAAAAATAAGGTGTGCGCCCAGGTGGATTCGAACCAGCAAGCTCTACATCACCACTTATAATCGCTCAGAACTCCATCCAGAGGGACGAACCAAACCAAGTGGTCGTCCACTTGGATCAAAATTTTTTTTCACGTTTTCTGGTTCCAAAACAATTTTTCTGCACTAATTCGAGCATCCCGAAGATGGTTGGCAGTGGTTTATGACAGTATTTATCAAAATCAATCGTTACCAATAACTCAAAAATTTTTCGGTAAAACGTGATTTTACCACTGTCAAACCATCTTCGGGATGCTCGAATTAGTAAAGAAAAATTGTTTTGGAACCGAAAAGGTGAAAAAAAATTTTTGATCCAAGTGGACGACCACTTGGTTTGGTCACACTGCATGATGGGGTTGTTAGTAATTCTAAGGTTGATTTAGGTCGCTGGTTTGAACCCACCTGAGCGCATACCTTTTTTGACCAATTAAAGATATAAAAACAGGCGTTTGATTTTTCAGGGCATTTGGGTGAATTTACCCTTACTCTGGAGTTACCTGGATATCAACCTGTCCAGGTGGTAGCCACCCAGGTTTGGAGTTGGGTAGTTAAAGTCGCACTTTTGGTCTTAACAAGCCGAATTCCTCACACAATTTTAAGTAAGAAAAAATGGTTTATTTTTTATTATAAAGAAATTTTAATTTTGAAGCCATCCAGGTGGACATCCACCTGACCAGGAGGTAACCACCGCACATTTTGGGTTTGCGTGGGTGAAATATTGATTTCGGTCCTAACAAACCTAATCTAACACATAATTTTAAGTTAGAAAAATGAGTATAATTAAGAAGAATTTTATAATTTTTATAATCGTCGAATTTTATAATCGCATTTTATAATCGTCGAAAACTCATGTTTAAACGTCTCCTAAGTAATTTTTATGTGCTAAAAACGATAAAAAGGATGTTTTTTTACACTTTCCTACGTAAAAATTGATTATTTAGAGAAAATTTTTTTTGACCGAAATGTGACTTTTCCCTTGGGGACCAAGGTAAACCAGTACCTTTATGATTAATGAAAGGCAGTTCATCTCTTATAAGAAAATTTCTCACATAAACAACTCAATTATTTATTTATTCGCATTTGAAATCTTTGTAAAGACTAATTTGATACCAAAAATGAAAAAAAACATCATTGCCACTAAATTTTCGACGCCATAAATATTCCTCAATGTAACTGATAAATTTCGATCGAGCCGTGCCATATTCTTTCTTATGTCAGTGCTTAAACTTTTGATGCATGGATTCTATGCTTTGAGTATGAATATCAGGATCATCAGGGCTAACGAAATTTTCCGAGTGATTCACCACATAATGCTCATAGCCTTCCGGAAGATCGACAACACCATTGTATCCGGCCCACCCATCGGTCATTACTGCAGTGCCAGGCAAGACATATTTTTGGATGATCTGAATCCTCAAATCTAGTAATATTTTGGTGTTATCAATACTGTTTGACCTTATTCAACGTGAACATATCTCTTTCTCTACCGCGTTCCACCCCAGTTACGAACCATTGTTGATCCACCAATCTTCCGACATTGTACTTGCGACGGCTAAGAACGGTTTCGTCCACTTCAACGACCTTTCCATGACCACCGAGTTTTTCTGGATGAGCAAGGAACCAGCCAAGGCACACTTTTCGAAAACGATCTTTCCATTCAACATTGTAGCTCTACCTAATGTAAAATGTTCGACTAATGTAGGATGTTCTAAAATGTGCTGTACCTAATGTGGAGCCGTCTTCACGTCTGAACTCAAATTCATAATCATCCTGCTTGCACAAACCACGACACCGAAAATAAGACATTTTCACATGCTGGAACACATATGAAAACACTCAAAAATAAAAAGAACAAAAGTACTTCTTTCAATGACAAAATGCTGTTCTCGAACCATGTGCCTACAAGAAACCCTTTCTTTCTGCAACTTCGCTTCGGGCACTGCCATTTTCCATATTTACGCCCAACTTCTGGCTTCTGCAGTGTCATATAGTTTCCACATTCACATTGACGAGAAGAGTGCAAAAGACGTAACTTTTGAAGCCATTTAATAAAGTCATCATCCGAGAGAAAAAGCTTTTGGTATAGATTGTCCAGATTGAAATTTTTCAGTTCCTCCATTTCATTACTCTGAAAAATTAAGACTAGACCAAGGCTGGATCCTCGAAAGATATGATTTGAACATAGTTTCGTTAACTGGGCCTACCGCATAAAAAAAAACTCTGGTATGCACACATTTTTATCCATCCAGAGTCACTTTCGAGTGATTTGTGTCTAAGGTATGTGGGTGTGCGTATCTCAACTCCAAGCCCTTAAGCCCCTGCGCCCTCGAAGAGAGTTAAAGATGCGCGCACTCAATTACCTTAGACATGAATCGAGAACACTTTCAACAAAAAATGTGTTTAAATACTCCTTTTTGCCTAGTCCAGTGAGAAAAATAAAATGAAAAGTTAATATGGAGGACGTCCGGTTACAATTTTTTTCGTACAGTTGTTAGGCGAAATTATTATTCTAAAATGTTTTCGGATGTTAGGTTATTCAAAATCGACTAATCAGTTAGAAATTTTTGACTTAGCGCTATTTCATTCGACAACCCTCATGCTAACGTAAATTAAACTATGAAAAATAAATTTATTTAATTTAGCCCTTTTCTGGGATTCATGCTCTTTTCAACTATATATTCGCGAGTACAGACGTTCATATGATTCCAACTAACATTTTCAATTAAAGAATATATTAACCCAAGAATCATTGCGAAAAGGAATTTCATTGCATGACTGTTTTTAAAACGCTGTGAAGAAGTGTCTTAATAGAAATATGATTTAAATGTTTGTAATTTTTTTATAAAATTGGCCACTTTCAGAAAATTTGACCTCTAATAAATGGGTTGTAGAAAGAAGATGCCACAAACAGAAACAGAACCTTGAAAAAGCAGAAAGACGCCTGCAACCGATTGCTAATCATTTACATAGTAACCGCGCCGTCTTTCGGCGTCCTGATTTTTTAATCGCCGTCCTGCATTTTAACCATATTTTTCATTATGGACAGATTTTTTTATTTTACAGCATATGGTCAGTTTTAATTTTTACACTTTATTTTTAGTCGACCGTCCATGTTTAATTTCTTTTTTATATCAGAAAAATGGGGCCGTCCTGATTTTACACAAAAATTTTCAAAAAATCGGTTGAATTAGGACGGCCTCATTTTTTTGAAATACAAATGAACCTCCCAATAACGATCACCCTAGGACCGGCCTCAGGTGATCGTTATTGGGAGGTGATCGTTCATGGGAGTGGTCGTTATTCGAGATTTCAGTTAATATAGAGCCATTAAAGTTTTTTCGGTGATCGTTAATGGGAAGGTGATTTTTATTGGGAGGTTCGACTGTACAAATGAAAGAAAACTTGGACGGTCACCTAAAAAATAGGTATAAAAATAAAAACTGATTATATGTTGTAAAATTAGAATAGCGGTTCATGATGAAAAATATGGTTAAAATGCAGGACGGCGATGAAAAAAATTATGACGGCGTAGGACGGCGCGGTCACTATGATCATTTAAGTGAACTGTGTTGAAGATAATACCGTTAGACTATTCGAAAAAGAATAGTTGACCGAAATGCACACGAGGAGGTGGCATTAAGCGGCCCATCAGCGCCTTCTAGCACTTTTTATGGACATGTTTGCCCCGTCAATCAGTTCAGCTGTCAAGCAAAACTATTTTCCATACAATAGTTTTAACTTTGTTTTTTGCTGTGACTTTGATAAAAAAAAAGCAACCTTGATAAACTCCCAAGCTCTTGCCCGAGAAAATGCAACGTGTGGCATTCCGTGGGTAAACACGCGATCAATTGAATCTATTTCAACAAAATCCATTGTTTGACCTTGACAATTTTGTTTGTCATGGCAAAGCATGGCTTTCAACAAAATTGTTTCCCGTACCGCGTAAGAGGAAACTTGGAGCTTGTTAGCGTTACTTTTGGAAGTGGAACTTTTTTCCGGCGTATTCGCCTGCCGAAATTTTGCATTCTAAAATATGTTTCTGGATGGTTTCCACCATTAATCTTGTGCCATTGCACAAGAGGTTGCCGGATTAAGATTTCTTGTAAGAGATAGGATAACTGGATGACTTAGGATAACTGGGCAATCTTTTGTCACCTTGATTTCAATGGGTGGAAGCCTCGATTCATTCAACGAATGCAAAAATTCTGGGGGATATTCAACGTACCTTTTTGGGTTGATGAGTGTCAACTCGGTCGACACTTAAGCAAGTGTCATTTCATGACTTTTTTAAGAAGATAACTTTCTCAAGAGAAATTTAACAACTTTGAAATGAGCTATAATTTACACAGAGCCATACTTTCACGGGCGCCGGTGTGCGCCCGAAAATTTCGAAAAAATTGGGGAGCCGGCACCAGCGCCGGCGCTCGGCGCCGATTTTAAAACAGCCCGGCGCCCGGTTCGGCCTCCGGTGCCTAGTTTTTCCACAATTTTCTCTTTTTTATAACATCTTGCTTGAAAACAAGCTTTCTCTTTTTATTTAGTGTCACAACAATGTTATCAGCATCTCGCAAAAGTAGGACACGAAACATTCTCTTGAAAAGCAAAGCCATTTTAATTTAAATATATGAAGAAAAAGTAAAATCAAATACTTGAATCGTTTACTAGTATACAATCTACTTATTCAAAGCTCGGCGACAATTTTTTAAGGTGCCGGTCCCGGTTCCGGGGGTTTTTTTTTTCGCTCGCAACTATGCACATTTAAACAAAAAGATACCTGATGCCAAATTGCCTTCTTGCTGCTAAGAATATCGCGGATTGATGTTCTTGTAATGTTGAATTGCTTGGCCAGATCCGACTTGTTGTTGTTCTTGGCGGGCTTCGATGACTGCTTTCTTAACTTAAACCGAGGGCTGAAAAAAAGGAACAAAAGAGAGAAGATGCCCAAGGCCAGAAACAAGGAATAAAAAAACCGCACAGAAACTTTACTCTATTCCAACTTGTGATGTCATTCAGTCCGTAGCTTCAATTATTATTGTAGAGAAAAGCCCATTACGGGCCTGGGCCCGTGTCCACCTGAGTGAACACGTTTTATCCAAAAACCTTTCATCCAATAACCAGATTTAGAAAATTTTTTGATATTATGTAAAATAAGATCCTACAAATTCATGAACATGAATAAACGGTATTTCTTATGGAGTCAAAGATACATTTTAGAATGTTATCCGAACCACAGAAAAAGAAAAATATGTTTGGCATGTCATAAGCCTTGTTTAGCATATAAATATTAGTGCTTCGCTAGAAAACATGTAAGTACTTGAGTACTAAAAAATAGCGCTAATTGAATATATCCCCCTATTCAAAAATAGCTTTTAAAAAAGTGGTACTAGTTGTTTATCCGGACCCATTTTTCCAAACAACCATACGCGGCTCAAAATTACCTCAAGAGCTCAAAAAAAAAATTTTAATGTTCTATTAAAATCAACTTTTTAGGATTCTCAAAAGTTCCAGGATACGTAAGAGGATTTTTTTTGACTTAAGAGACTTTACTTAAGTTTTTTTCACTGATTCTTTTTCTTATTTATTTATTCAATTTATTTATTTTACTTTATTAAACTTCATATCAAAGTATCTTAACGTTCTGTAATGGCTTGTTCACGTTGTTAAAGTTAGAGTTCGGGTTTTTGGGTACGTGAACACCTATTATCCGAACTGTAACTCTAACTCGAGGGAGTTCATGTACCTAGAGTTTGAGTTTGAGGTGGAACTTGAAGGTGTTTATGCATATAACTTGGATTCCCTTGTGATAAACCCCCAAAAACTAACTTTTAGTGGCTTTAGACGGCTCTGGGGTGGGATTCTGAGCTATCTAAGCTATATACATGAACATTTTCAAGTTCGAACTCTAACTCTAACTCGATGTACGTGAACACCATCGAGTTAGAGTTAGAGTTCGGGTTTTTGAGTACATGAACACCTCTTACCCGAACTCTAACTCCAACTCGAACAACGTGAACAAGCCATAAAAACATTGTGTAACAGTCATATGGTCAAAAATTCAACGCACCCAGAACTGAATTTTTCATGATTGCGCCTTAACAAAAGCCGAAAAAATAACAGGGTCGACTAACTTTTAATTTTCGGGCCTCCTCCAACACTTTTAAAAACGAATGCTGCAAATTTATTTTGAAAGAATAGAAGATGACTTCAAGAGTTTCATTTGTTAGGGCTCGTTCAGGAAGTCGGAATTGGAGTTGGAGTAAAAAGTGTTCACGGTGCTAAATACTCCAACTCCGACTGCAACTCCAACGTGTTCACGAAGTCGGAATTGGAGTATTTCTAATTGGTGATCGCATTTTTCGCTAAAATATTTTTATTTTTCAAGCTTTTCGATTGTTCAGACTCATAGTTGCAAGCCTGCCACCATTAATAGCTCATAGAGGGGAAAAATGTACCGCTTTTCGACATAAAAGGTCTTCACCAATCAGAGATACTCCAACTCCGACTTCCTGAACGAGCCATTAGCGCCTCAAATTATTCACTTTGTCAAAAAAACTGACGCTACTATAATATATATACCACCCCCCCCCCCCAAAGCTACTTTGATATAACCTCCCCCACCCCTCAGCCCAAAATCATGATTTTTCGGGAGTGTCTGAAAACCATTTTTATTCAATAATTTTGCTATAAAAAGACTAGAAATGCAATTTTGAAGGAATAAGGGGCTGTATTGGGAGGGGAAGGGAATAATATATGGGCCACTTTTTTAGCTGCTTGACCATGTTTTTTAAATCGGACCGTGGCAAAATAGACTCTATATGCATTTTATGATCAAATGTACTTCTCGGAATCCTGTCTAAGGTAAGTGAGTGCGTGCATCTCTAACTCTCAAGCCCCCTGCGCCCTGCTTCGGGGCACAGCGGGCTTGGAGTTGAGATGCGCACACCCACATACCTTAGACACAAATCACTCGAATGAGTCTGCATGCATAAAAAGCATGCATACCAGAGTTTCTTTATGCGGTAGGCCCCAGTTAACAAAACTTTGTTCAACTTCCGTCTTTTTGAGGCGAAAAATGACCAAAACCACAGGGGAGACCAAGGCAATCGAAAAATCGTTTTGGTCGCTGAAGCTGGGCAAAAAGAGTCTCTTTATGCATTTTTGATCAAGAGACAAAAATTAAACGACAACCCTCGGGATCCACCCGCTGATCGCATGATCAGGTGGAGTAATTATGCTTTCCCGTCCACCACGTGGGCTGGGTTTGTACGTGCCTTCAACGCTTAAGAAATTAATACTCTTTGGTACTTATAGGCTCTAAAGAAGTGCCCCTGTATTATTCCCCTCCCCTCCCAATACAGCCCTTTGTCCCTGTTAAAATCATTTTTCTAGTCCTTTCATGGCAAAATTAAAAATGGACTTTAGACACCTCCAAAAAATCATGATTTTTTTTGGGGAGGGGGTATATCATGGTAGGTCCATGGATTGGGGGGGAGGGTGGTTATCATAGTAGCTGTTTTTGGGGAGTAGATCATAAAGCACCAAAATTTAAAATAATAAGAGCAAAACGCATTACTGATTACGAATAATTTTGATATGAATTTTGATATTCAAATTGTAAAATTTATACAGTAATATCAGATGTTAATGTACGGTTTTTGTTCATCATAAACAGGCTATCTATAGCACCGTGGCGCAGTGGGAGCGTGCTGGGCCCATAACCCAGAGGTCGGTGGATCGAAACCACCCGGTGCTACCATTAAAAGTCAAGGAAAAATGTGATGCCCCGAGTAGGAATCGAACCTACGACAACTTTCACCGGCGTCCGCCACTCTACCACTGAGCTATCGGGGCTATTAATTCTTGACTTGTTATTTCATTACTTATTCCTGGGAGGGCGCTTAACCAACCTCCTTACACCGGCAGCTAGCCAGGAACCTTGAGCTATTGGTTTTGCCGGATAGCGAAGAAAGTGAGCATCATTTCAATACCAAAATCGTATATAAAAGTTTAAAAAAATCGCGTAAAATATATGGTGTGCACCAGGCGGATTAGAACCTGTGACCTGGGCGATGCGTATAGAAACGTCACGCCTTCCATTTAAAAGACCATTGCCGTTGTCGATAACGAGTATTTCAAATGTTTGAATGCGCGCAAGACACCTTTTCACAAATTGACTAAGATATCCTGATGCGGAAAAAACTAAGAATCGCAATCAATAATAAGACTGACAAATGATTCCTCAAAACCTTCACAACAACCCATCTTTTTTAAAAGCAAAAATATATGCTATCCAACGACATCCCATAGGTATACGTGTCAGCCATATATGAGCATTAACCAGGGCTCGAGCTTTGGACAGCTTGTACAAGCACCAATTTTTCACGTGAACATAAAATTTTCAAAAAGACATCCATCAAAAGCTCCACGAAGAGGTTTTTCGCTGATTTTCTGAATGCCAATTCAACAATCGACCCCACAAAAAAAGAAAAAATCAATTTTTAGTTTGACATATAAGCCAGCTGATGCAGTGTATTTACAAGAAACTGCTTTATTCTTAATCAAATTATGTCTCGTGTATTCCACTGCTTGCTGCTAGCCACTGTTTTGGTGGTACTTCTGTCAGTCGAGACAGACGCTACAAAAAAGAAGAAGAACGGTAAGGATGTTCAGGCTGCAGGTCCTCATAAAGGAGACCAGGCCAAGAAACCAGGTTAGTAATTTCATTCCTGTTTTTGTTAATTCTATTAATTTTTCAATTATTCAAGCACTCAAAGTTGAAAACGGTATCGCAAAAGGCGGAAAAGGTGGCAAGGCGGAAAAGGTGGTAAAGGTAGTAAAGGCGGAAAAGGTAAGAAAGGTGAGGAAGATAAGGCTAAGTCAACCCATGTCGAAAAGCCTGCAGATAAAACAAAAGGAAAGAAAAGCAGAAAAACACACAGAGAAGGATGATAAAATAGGTAAACTTGTTAAAAAATTTTGAAAATCAAAATAGGTACCGTTAATGCTCTAATAGAGCCCTCCCCCTGTCCAATCGAGTCCCCTTTCTAATACAGCGCCTATCTAGATGATGAGTAAAAAAAAGCCCCGGGAGATCTATCAGAGCATGTACGGTATTTAGTGGATTTGTCTAGCAGTATGTGCTAGTATGTGCTTGAGCATCATCTGAAAATCGCTCTGTATTTAATTTTCGAGCAGAATCTTATAAAAACGGGTTTGTCAAAAGGAAGCGATTCTGATTTTTTTTGGCAATTCTGCAACACCAACCCAGTCGATTCTGTAGTACCCACCTTTTCGAATTGCATTAGCCGCCAAATTGATTTTTAAAATAAATTTTTGCTTTTTCTTGATTTTTACTACTTTTTTGAATCAAATTGTAATAGTTGAAAAACAAATTTGAATATAGAAAAAAGCAAAATAAATTTTTTTCCAAAGAGAACCAGCCTGGCGGACCAAGGCCATTTGCTAAGGTGGGTGCTGCAAAATCGACTGGAGTGGTTGTTCAAGAATTTGGCCGAAAATTTCTCAATTTTTTTAAATTTTTTTTGATCTGTCAAGTATATTGTTCTACATTGAATTTTCGGCGTTACTCTGTTTTTTTTTAATTTTATTGGAAATGCCTCGAGACACCATTTTGATTTTGACCGGAGAAAATTCTATATTTTAGCCGCTAAGTATTAATGAACTGACGCTACTGTCATAAACCCCCCCCCACAAAAATTTTTCAGGTAACCCAAAAACCATGCTTTTTTTTGAAGAGTGGTGAAAGTATCACGTGTTGTCCCTGAGCTAAGCCTGAGCCTAAGGCTAAGCCTAATTTCTAAGCCTAAAAATTACTGAAGGGAGGGTATATTACAGGAGGGTTTTTTTTGGGGGGGGGGGGTAGGGGTTCTGCTTATATTACAGTAGCGCCAATAAACTTCTATTGACATGTGCGTAAACCGAGTTCCTAATAATTATACTTGAATGTGCTAAAAAAACTAAAAAGGCCGCCAAAAATAGTACCGCTAAAAGAGGTTTGCGAAACAAGAACTATTTAGTGAGTCATCCTTTATTCTGCCGAAAACCACTTCTTGGGCCAATTTTGTATTTTATCAATACTCTCGATAATTTGTGGAAAAAATTGTTTAAGAACCAAGAAAAGAGTTTTTGGACTCCAATTAGTAGTTTTTTAATTGGTTCCCTACTTTACAATAAACTATTTTTTACAGCTAAAAAAGCAAAAGCTGAAGCAAAAGGTGTGAAGAAGGCTAAAAAGAAGGAGAACAAGATTAACAAACAGAAAAAAGCAGACAAACCAGCAGGAGAAGAGGCTGAGCCTATAAATGAAGAAAAAGTGGTTGACCAACCCCTAGCAGAGCAGCAGCCTGAACCCATGGAAGAAGAACAAGTGGCTGACCAACCTTCAGCAGACCAGGATGCTGAACTTTTGGATCAAGAACAAGTGGCTAACCAAACCCCAGAACAGGAAAACGAACTCACAGAAGGGGCTGGTGAGTCCACAGATTTAGTTGCTAACGAGCTTGAAAATCAGCAAGATAGTCCTATGCCAGAAAATAACGGAGAAACCGAGAGTGACCAACCAGAAGCTGGTGATATTGGAGCTTTATAAATTTCAAGATTCTGTTAATTTAAAGCAATTGTATAATGTATACCACTTGAATTGCTGGAGTAGTAATAGACAATAAATACTTTGTAAAAAATTTCAACCAGGGCTCTGAACACTCGCTTAGCGTACAAAAAAACTTCGACTCTACAGTCAAGCCTCAATTTAACGGCCTCCCTTTTCCGTCACGTTTTTGACAACAAAGTTCGTACACAGCATAAGTGGTCTTAGAGCTGATGTTTTGGTATTAGTCTTATGCACCATTCGATGCAGAACTGTTCGGAGATTTGCCCTTTTCCAAAGTGCTTTTCCAAAGTCTGAAGGGTACCTTAACCTTAATCACTTGTAAAATATTTTAAGTGCCTAAAAGCTTCGTCAACTGTATTAGCGCTATTTCATTCACATGGTGGATACTTATGTGCTGGACAATACCCTAACTACTTGCATTGAACGCCCTGAGGGTAACTGTAAAGCAGGCCTGAAGGTACGTTCACAACTAGTGCGGGACTGAGTGTGAGATTAGGGGTGTTTTTAACGCGGGAAGAGCTGCACTTTTTTTCTTGAGCAAAACTTTTTTCTGTTGGTATCATTTTGTAGCTGAGATTCAGGGCTTCAAAATGAGATATTGACAAGTAATATCTGATAAAAAAAATTGGTGTAAAAATGCTTAGGTCCGCACTCAGGCCCGAGCGACGGTAAATTCGCCTACAGTGAATTCGCCTACAGGTAAATTTGCCTACAACTCTTAAATTAGCTAAATTAAACCAAAAAAGGGACACAGATATCCTCAAAACACCAAAAAAGATAGGATTTGAAGATAGTTTTGTTAGCTGGGGCCTACCGCATAAAGAAACTCTGGTATGCATGCTTTTTAGTGTATCCACAGTCACTTTCGAGTGATTTGGGTCTAAGGTATGTGGGTGTGCGCATCTCAACCCCAAGCAACCAAGCCCCCTGCGCCCCCTTCGGGGCGCAGGGGCTTGGTTGGTTAGAGATGCGCGCACTCACTTACCTTAGACATGATTCCGAGAAATACTCCTCATCATAAAGTGCATATAGAGACTCTTTTTGCCTAGCTCCAGTGACCAAAACGGGGTAGAATTCCTAAATATAAGGATTAATTTATGACTCGAGAGGAGGCTTTGGGTTGACAAACCGATACTTTAGTCTTCAGAAACCTTCTTGGTAACATGTTTCTGTGCATAATATTATGACAATCACAATATTATGAATATCGAAATGAAAAAATCAAATTCGAGTGGTAGGCGAATTCACTTGTAGGCGAATTTACCTGTAGGCGAATTCACCGTAGGCGAATTTACCTAGAGCCCTCAGGCCCACACTCGACAGACTCGACTAGACAGAGTGTCGACCCGAGTGTCGACCTGAGTGCGGACCTAAGCACTTTTACCACAATTTTTCATTTCAGATGTTGCTTGTCAATATCTTATTCTGAAGTCCTGAATCTTAGCTACAAAACGATACCAACAGAAAAAATTTTGGTCAAGAAAAAAAGTACTGCTCTTCCCGCGTTAAACACATCCCAAATCTCACACTCAGTCCCACACAATATGTGAACGTAGCGAACGACACCCAACTGGCAGCCCTCCCAACCGGCAGCCCCCAACTGACAGCCTTTCCAACAGGCAGCCCCCACCTGACAGACAAACTCTCACTTTATTTCTTTTAGCTGGAGGGTGGCACTTTTCAGATTTATCTTTTTTTAGGGTCATTTTTTAGTGATTTATCACATTTTTCTTGCTGGAGCTGGCAGTTGGGATTTTACCGAACGTAGCTTAATAATCGTACTTATTAATCAGATTTGTACTTATTTTCGAATCCCAAATCGGCTATACTATGGAATTCCAACCTCCTCTCCAGATAGCAAAAAATGTACTTTTCTTCAAGGGCAAAAGACCCGTCTCTTATTGTTTCTCGTGCTCTGAAACGGCACGGAAATATTCCCGCCAAAACATTTTCAAAGGGAATTAGGGCTGTATTGGGAGGGGAAGGAAATGAAAGAGGCCACTAATCATAGAAGACCCACCAACAAGAAGATGTTGAACATAGTTTTGAATACTGGGACCTACCCAGAGTACGACAAACGTGCTGTTACAGCACATTGTGCTGTTTTCAAAATCCTAAAAAAATTTTCATGAGAAAAGAGCACAAAAAAACAGTACAAAATAAAATGTGCTGTTTTTTGTGCTGTTTCGCGGATGACCCAAAATATGTGCTGTTTTTGTGTGCTGTTCGGACAGCACATGTGATGTTTTAGCAATTAGCTTCATGAAAACTTGTGAATTTTTTCACAAAACATCATTATTTTCACATAAATCAGGGCATAAATGTATAAAAACAGATCGTTGCGGGTAAAAAGCGATAGCGGTCAATAATCCGGAGAATTTTCCGCCGACCAATTTTTCACCAACGAATTTAATTTTCGTCTTAGCATGAGAAGTGCACTTGTCTTCAGTGTTGCGGAATTCGCACTTCGAACCTTACAAAATTCACAAACTACCATACTGAAAATTGAGGGCGGAATATTTCCATGCTTTTTTCGTACCTTATGGTTCATATTTGCAGACTTGTTTGATTTTTTATTATAATTTGAAGCACTATTATGTGAGTGAATTTTTGTTTCTTTCAGTTTTTCTGATAGACAAGAACCATGCAGATTTTCGTGAAAACGCTGACTGGAAAGACGATTACGGTTAGTTCTGCAAAACATCTATTTGTCGGTCATTAATTCTTTGGTTTCAGTGAGACGTCGAGGCATCGGACACCATTGAACATGTGAAGGCCAAAATTTAGGATAAGAAGGGCATCTCGCCGGATTAGCAGCGCTTAATCTTTGCAGGTTTGTGTCTTTTAAACATGATGTTGTCTACATATGAAGCACTTTTACAAGCCTATCTTACTTTAAGGAAAGCAGCTCAAGGACGGTCGTACCCTCTTAGACAACGATATTCAGAAAGAATCGACCCTGCATTTTGTGCTCCGTCTCCGTGGGGGAATCATTGAGATTTCTTTGCGTTTGCTGCCCCAAAAGTACAACTGTGACAAGCAGACCTGCCGCAAAAGGGAATACTGACATGTTTTTGCTGTATTACCATGTTTTTCAACATGGCCGTAGCAAAAAAGACTCTATATTCATTTTATGATCAAGTGTACTTCTCGGAATCATGTCTAAGGTAAGCGAGTGCGCGCATCTCTAACTCTCAAGCCCCCTGCGCCCCCTTCCGAAGCGCAGAGGGACATTCCCGGGGGTCAAGGTCGATTTCGTCAATAAATCGACGTAAATCAGCCATATCCCTAACTCTGGGCACCGACTGCAACCGGTGGTAGAGAGAATCTAGAATAACTGATGGATTGCTAAGCTCTGCACGGAGTTTTGCAATCGCTTCGGGGTAAGATCTTCCCTCAGTGGGTAGCCTTGCCACTAAAAACTATCAAGACAAACACAGCCCAATTAGTGGATTTTGGCGAAAATGCACACAGTATGATTTTCTTTTTACCCATAACGACCTGTTTTTATACATTTACACATTGACTTTTGTGAAAAGAATGATCTTTTGTAAAAAATCAGAAATTTTCATAAAGCTTATTTGCTAAAACAGCACATGTGCTGTTTTAGCAAATTTTTTTGTGCTGTCCGAACAGCACAAAAACAGCACATATTTCGGGTCATCCTCGAAACAGCACAAAAACAGCATGTACTGTTTTTTGTGCTGTTTTTCTCTTCGAAATTTCATGTGCTGTGTTTTGTGCTGTAAAACAGCACATTTGTCGTACTCTGGGCCTACCGCATAAATAACTCTGGTATGCATGCTTTTTATGCATCCAGAGTCACTTTCGAGTGATTTGTGTCTAAAGTATGTGAGTGTGCGCATCTCAAGTTGAGATTCTCAACTCCAAGCCCACAAGTCCTTTTATTCCCTTGCCCTCTCAATACAACCCTGAATCCCTTAAAAAATGTTTTGGCGGGAATTCAAAATTTTTTTTTAAATTTTCCTAAATTTTCTACCTTGGGGGGCTTTTTCTACCTTGGTCCCTTGGATGTCCAATATGAAGAGAGTCGACTGTATACAGTTTAGCTCGGTCCAGAAAACTAAATTTTGAGATAGGAGCCTGTTTATGCAGAAAAAATTTACTTCTGAAAAAACAACGGTTGACAAGAAAGTGGTCACCAAACCTTAATTTTACAATGTTTATATTCAAAACTTAGTACTACTAGATAGTCCTGTTCACGGGCATTCGACTAGTGTGAAATAAGTGCATGACTTCATTAAAAACACAAGTTATCTTAATCATTAGGCCACCAAGTCAAATACCTTCATCGATTAACTTCCGATATGTATTGCATACCGTATAACCTCTATTAATTAGGCACCTCCCTCGTTCAAAATCGTGTTTGTGGCATTGTGTTTTTCACCCATTTTTTGGAAAGTTCTCTGAGGCAAGTTACCACTCATTTTGTAACTAGTGAGATGAACTTTAAAATAGTTGGTAACTTTCCTGAGAGAAGTGACCAAACAGTGGGTCAAAAACACAATGTCACGAACACGTTTTTTGAATTAGGGGGTGCCTATTTAATAGAGGTTATACGGTATTTGTCAAACGAAATTCTGAAACAGTTATTCACATCAAAAAATAGAGCTCTCGGCGAAATTCGATTTTCAAGTCAAATAAAGATTTTTGAAGCTCTGTCGAATGGTATACAGGATTTCTCCATATGGCATATACACTACTGAACAATCTTACCATAAAATCATCATTCGCATCCAGAGCTGTAAATCTCAGCGCCGGCTGAAGGCAACTCTTTCTAGCAGTTATTAATATTAGCCAGCCCGGTGCCGCAAATTATTAGGTAGCTCAGACATCGGCACCGGGCTAGCAATAAACCAATATTATTTACAACTTTCTAAATAGCGTCACCTGATTGGTGTCGAAAAAATTTACAAGAGATTTTTACGTAATAATTTCTCCGGTACCAGGTCGGTTTCGCAGAAAAGTTTAAAACATCACTTTTTATCCAAGCTCGATGCCGAAGTCTGAGATACTTTATAATCCATGGCGCCAGATTGGGTAATATTAATAACTGCTAGAAACAGGTGCCTAAAATTTAGGCGGTGCCGAGATTTACATCACTTTTTGCATCTATCAGGGCTCAAATGTCGTGTCCGCCAAATCTGAACCGCTCATGCTCTTCCCTATAGCTACACGCAATTATTGCGTTCATATTTTGAGCGTGATAAGAAGGCGGGGAAGCGAAAGGTAGAATTTCGCAGGGGCGCATTCCAAGCTCCTTTCGCCCCATATTAGATATGCGCTCACTTTCCTTATTAGGGAACCGTCCTAACTATAAAATTGAATTCGAAATGCCATCTTATAGAAAAAAGTTAATTGAATTTATGAAATTTCAATTTTCTTTCTCAAAAAATAAAGAATTGGATCTGGAGACTAAAGGAAAAATAGAGCAGAAAACTGCCTTGGTTCTTTCAGATTCGCTTATTTAATTTTACAGTTCGCGGGTTTACTTGTAAGAATAATAGGTCTATTTCAAAAGCCATGTGGTCGTTTTACATCCTTGAAACAATCTTAACAACTTGACATTCACCGAAATTTCTCAATCCCTTGAAAAACTAGCAAAATTTTCAATCAATAATCAGAGAGACAACCGATTCCTTAAAACCTTCTCAACAACCTATTTTTTCTAAATGGCGAAAATAGATGCTGTTCAACGACTCCATCGGTCTACGTGTCAACCACATATGAACGAAAATCAAGGGTAGAGCATTGGATAGGCCCTGTACAAGCCCACGGTTCTTCACGTGAACATCGCATTTTCAAAAAGACAGCTTCAAAAAGCTACACGAAGACATGTTTGGCTGATGTTCCGAATGACAACTCATCCGAGAACCCTTCAAAGATGGTGAAAATCAATTTTGCCTTTGACATATAAGCCAGCCAGTGCAGTGCATTCTCAAGCTACTGCTTTATTCTAACCTAAATTATGTCTTGTATATTCAACTGTTTGCTGCTAGCCACTGTCTTGGTGGTGCTGCTCTCTGTTGAGACAGGTGCTACAAAAAAGAAGGACAAAGGTAAGGATGTCCAGGCTGCTCATGGAAAACAAGAAAAAGGTAAGTAATTTTACAATTGCTTTTGTTTATTCTAATCATGATTAAATTGAAGTGCTAAAAGGTAAAAAGATATCACAAAGGGCGGTAAAGGCGGAAAAGGCGATAAAGGAGGAAAAGGTGGCAAAGGTGGCAAAGGTAAAAAAGAAAAAACTGTCAAAAAACATGAAGATAAGACAAAAGGAGAGAAAAAACCAGAAAACATGCAAAGAAGGATGATAAAGGAGGTAATCTTCCAACGATTATTTCGAAAACAAAAAAAGCTCCTTAGTGGGTTTGTCAAATGAGCATATGTTCGGGAACATGCCAGCCTGTGCTCGAGCATAATCTAGATTCCGTCTGTTGTATGAATTTCGATCAGAATCCTCAAAAAATCCTCGGAAAAAAAATTTGGAGCAATTCTGGCACACCCACCCCTGTCGATTATGGAATACCCAGCCAAGCAAATCACCATGCTCCATAAGCAGATTCAAAAAAAATTCTGCTTTTTCGAGTTTTCTCTTCTTGTTAAAATCAAATTCTAAAAGTTACATTAAAAAGCAAAATATTTTTTTTTAAGTCAGCTTGGGGGACCAACGCAATATTCTAGGGTGGTTGTACCAGGATTTCGACACGAATTTTGCTATTTTTTTGTTTATCGGTTTATTGGATTATGTTTGAAATTTAAAAACCCAATTCGGTAATTTCATTGAAAATATCCTTGGGCACGATCTTGTCTTGGGACGCTCTGCTACAGATCCATCGAAAGCAAAAAAACGGCGCTACTTCGATTTAACTAACCACCCGCCAAATCATTTTTTTAATGTTCCCCAACGCCCTGCATCCACCAAAATCGTCTCAAGAGCTAAAAAGGACATTATATTCGAGTTCTAGTCGATAAAAATTTGAGTTTTGGGGTGACCCCAAAACTCAAATTAGTGGTTTACGGCAAAACTCAATTTTTTTTTAAAGTAGATTTGGTGGGAGAGGGGGTTAGTAAATGCAAGTATTGTCAAAAAAAACTATTGAAACTATTTGATTCTCAACCTTATGCATTTTTCTTTTTAACATTTTCGCTGATAAAAAATCAGTTCTTGGTAAAAAGAGGGCCAATATAGAAGGATTGTCAAAAAGAGCCATTTATTTAGCTATCCTTTATTTGACCAAAAACAACTTTCTGAGCTATTTTTTCATTTTTTACCAGGTCTCTTGATAATGAGAGATAGATTTTTTGAAAAAGCAAGTACCGTATATTCTCGATTAGAAGGCCCCTCTCTAATAGAAGGCCCCTCTCTAATAGAAGGCCCCATTGAGGACCTATATATCAGCCTAGAAAAAGAAATTCGCAAATCTGTTTTTTGCGTTTTCTTAGTTAGCACGAGCTCAATTATTCCACTTTTAAAATTTTAGTTGAGCATTCAAAAATCTCAAATCGAAATATTTTTTTTCCGACTTTTTTAGGGTTGAAAAATAGAAGGCCCGGGCCTTCTAATAGAGAATATACGGTAAAAAAATTGTGGACTGCAAACAGTAGTCTTTCATTTGATTTCCCATTTTACAATGAAATATTTGTCACAGCTGTATATTTTCGCAGGTAAGCCGAAAAAAGCTGAAGCAAAAGGTGTGAAGAAGGCTAAAAGAAGGAAAACAAGATAAAGAAACAGAAAAAAGCAGACAAACCAGCAGGAGAAGAGGCTGAGCCTATAAATGAAGAAAGTGATTGACCAACCCCTATCAGAGCAGCAGCCTGAACCTATGGAAGAAGAACAAGTGGCTGACCAACCTTCAGCAGACCAGGATGCTGAACTTTTGGATCAAGAACAAGTGGCTAACCAAACCCCAGAACAGGAAAACGAACTCACAGAAGGGGCTGGTGAGTCCACAGATTTAGTTGCTAACGAGCTTGAAAATCAGAAAGATAGTCCTATGCCAGAAAATAACGAAGAAACCGAGAGTGACCAACCAGAAGCTGGAGATGTTGAAGCTTTGTAAATGTTAAGATTCTGTTAATTTAAAGAAAAAAGCAATTGTGAAATGTATACCACTTGAATTGCTGAAGTAGTAATAGACAACAAAATATTGAACATGAATGAATACTTTGTAAAAAATTTCAACCAGGGCTCTGAACACTCGCATAGCGTACATAAAACTTCGTCTCTACAGTCAACCCTCAATTCAACGCCCCATCCCCCTTTGGACCGGCCGTAAGGGCCGTTATATCGAGGGGCCGTTAAATCGAGTTTATCATTACAAAAACGCTCAAGGGGCCGATAAATCGAGGGTTCACTATAAACAGGTCAAAAATCAAGAGAAAATCTTATTTACTTTAAATAACAATAACAACTCCGCTCAACAAACAATAACCATCAACATACACAGTTCTTGACTGCTTTTGCTAATTTTCGCATTCATCATAGATATGGTCATCACATTGCAATTTTCCCTTGACCCCTCTTGTGGATTTTCTCATTTCAAATGAGTGGGAGTATGTATCAGAATCTAACCGAAAATGCCTTTGATACAACTTATTAAGCACTGCTGAATTATCACATATTTGATGTGAGTGTCTTAAAAACACTCAGCAGTTGAATTTATTGCTTCCAAGTGGGGTAATTTCCGAGAATTTGGATGATTGCATTGAACTCAAAAACAGCATTTTTGAAGCGATTTTGGCTGATATTGCTGATTTTAGACGGCTTGACTTATACTCATTGTTTGAAGTAATAACAGTAAACAAAAAATTTTTAAACATATTACCTCTAAATCGAGGAGATCGTTAAATCCAGGGCATATTTTAACAGTCGGGACCGGCCGTAGGGGGCCGTTATATCGAGGGGCCGTTATATCGAGGGGCCGTTAAATCGAGGTGTAACTCGCAATGATTTAGTCGGACACGGACAATTCAACACCGGGAGAATTCATCCGCAGGAACAAGCAAAAGAGTTACCTTTGAATTATTTTTCGATAGATTTTTTCTAGATCGATTCCCACGCCGTGCAGATTCATTCGAGGTAGACGTCCATTGAAGAGAATTACTGCTTGCTGTAAATTTCATTTGGGCGCCGTTTAGCATCCATGTATCGTAAAGTTGCTGTATCTTGGCTTTGAACGGCATGTTCCAGACGACATCTGGCGCCTAAAACAAAGGTTGAACACAACCAAAGATAATTAAATCAATCTTGCAATAATGAATTTTGTGTAACCACCAGGAATCACTGCCGTGTGCAAATCAAGTTGATAGAACTCCTTTTTTGTTGCTTCACTAATGTGGCATCTGAACGAATCCCAGACTAGAAGACGATTTTTGAATAAAGACCGGCCAAAGATCATCCATCCATACTTTGCCAGCCAAGCATAGCACTGGTTTGTTTTTGAGCTTTTCAACGGTCCGAGGATCAGGTCGCTTGCGAGACAGCAGCACGTAAGGCAAGCACTTCTTATCATCTGACCGAGCTGTCAGCATCACAGTTACCCGCATTTTGTCGTGACCCGTACTCAGAACTGATACCTAAACAATAAGATATTAAAGGGGATTTAAAAAGATGAAAAGAAAACATACTTCTTTAGCTCCTCGCTCATCTATGCATTTTCTCCCAGAAGGATCCAGCCACAACGCAGTTTCTTATGCTGCATAGATGAACTTGTGCCTGAAAACCAAATCAATGAAAAACAATAAAAACAAGATTAGAAAAGTAACGTCTGCTTTTGGCGCATCTTTGATACAAACATCACGAAATCCACAAGTTTTTTGCGTGGAGGCTTGTAGGCTTTTGGCACACGGTAGTAGGTACACGTAGACGGAAATTGTGACGATTCGGAAATTTCTGGAGTCACTTTAGGCTTGCCTAGGATTGTTTTCACTATTTATTCCAGGATGTGACAAGAAAGGATTAATAACAAACCTTAAAATCACCTTTGTCGCTTTCTGCATTGAACATCCTCTCTGCTTGCTGCTGAATGATCCTTCTAGAAACGCGAAGCTTGTTAGAACGTCTTTCATAAACCCAGACTGCTATCCACCTAAAAATAACCAGTTCCTCGTGATGTTTGTAGTTTGTGTTTAGACACAGATAAGGCCAGCGTGAGTTAGGACAGACTAAATATCTTTGCCGAACGTAAAAGAATTCAGTCGCTTGATTTCAGAAAAGCCTTTCCTCGGTCAAGCCTTTCCTCTTCAGTCTTTCCTCGGTCAAAATCCGTATCACCTATATACTAGAGTTGGCCCGGGATTCCAGTCTTTTTTTAGATTCCGGTTCCCGTCTCGAAAAAATATGTAATTCTGGTTCTGGTTCCGGTTTTCACAAAACTAAAATTCTGGTTCCCGTCCGAATATCAATTCAGAGCCCAACTGTATCATAATTTTATTCTTGCTCGGCTGATTTTTAACGCGTATTTTCAACTTTTAAACAAATTTTTCGTGTTAAATATCAAAATATACAAAAATCATGTAAACAGGCAGCAATTTTTTTCGAAAGCTTCTTTTTTTCAACTCCGGTTTTGGTTTCGGCAAAAGTGAAGTTCCGGTTCCGATTCCGGTCCGGTTTCTACAAAAATCAAATTCCGGTTCCGGTTTTTTTACAAATCTAAAATTCCGGCTTCGGTTCCGGTCCAAACTTTTTACATAAAATATCTCCTTTGGGCCGACTTCAAGGCTACCTGATTTGGAAGAGTATGTTATAAAAGGCTCAGCTATTTCTTCTAATAAACAAACTTTTCAAAAGTAACACAATTTATTTGTTAATATCTTTATTAATGTTCAAGTGTCATTTTGGACATATATTTTGTAATGCTGGTCACACCATCTTACACTGAAATTCCTAGTAGCTTATTTAGCAGATTTGGTGAACATAATTATCGATGTAGACATATCTTTTCTTTTCTTTTAAATAGAAAGAATGGAAAAGCGGCATTTCTGATCTCCCTGAAAACCAAATGAAGACTTTAGTTGTATAAAAAAATTACAGCTTACTCAGATGTAATTATTAGTCCTATAGGGTTATGTAAATCATACAAATCTGGAAAATAAGTTTGTTAGATTTCTTATACAGGCTGACTCGTGTCTTGGTCAAAATTTGTCTTATTGATATATTTTTGTATACATTGTGCTTGTGTTACAGGGATGGGGCGGAAGACAAAAAGAGTCGGAACAAAAATTGGAACCGGAAATAGAAAATTTTCAAAACCGGAAGTCGGAAATCGGAAGAAAAACAATGCCGCAAATCGGAAATTGGAAAAAATTAAAAAAAAATTCCAAAATTTTTTGGCACTTGTATTGTTCACACCGCTAACCCAAATTTTTGAAAAGTTCACTTTTTTCCCTCTCTTTTAATATGATAGAAGAACCATTTCTGAAACGTTTCTAGTCTGAAAATTCTAATTTTTCTCATAAAATTTTGTCTTCAAATCTTTAAAGGTTATATGGTTTTGTCAGGGTATTTCTGGGCCATTTTTAGGTTATTTATTACACTTTCAGGCATAGACTCTGACAAGGGTAGGTCAGCATACCGTATTTGTTCTGATTATGCTTCAGTCTCTATTATTCCCTAGCTTCTAAATTAGAAGTTCTAATAAAGCCTCACCCCCGACGGGGAAAAGATACTATGGAGGCCTTTTTCAACCTCGAAGATAGGTTGAATAAGAAGGGGTTGGTCCTAATTAGAATAAACCTCATTGGTCCTTATTAGAATAAATACGGTAAGTTGAAATGGACTGAAACAGCTTTTCCCAGTTACAAAAAAATTAATTAAGATATGTTTGAGCCTGTCCTAAAATGCATGTTTAAAATGTTTCTTTTATCGTATTAAAGAGAGAAAAAAAATAGCTGAGGACTTGTTTTTGGGTCACTTTTTGTTAACTTTTTTTTTCCGATATTTCCGAAATTTGACCTATTTTTTCTGAAAACGGAAGCAAAAAAGTGCCGGAAATCGGAATTCCGTCCCACCCCTGTTGTGTTACATATAGGTAAAATTACGATTATTTATACAAATCCATTATTTCTACCAGTGTAACGCAGTGAGTTAGCACTCCACTTCTTTACAAATACCACAAAATAGAGTACTTTCAAATTCGATCCCACAAGGGTCCCGATCATCAAATATTTCAAATCGTAAAAGCCCAAGTGCCCGCCCCCTTCAAGGCGTTCAAGAGTATTTTTCTCTGAGCCTGCTTAGATTGGTTCCCTTCAATTTTTTTTATTCCAATCTATTGCAATGTTGAGTATGTGCTCGTCTCTGACCATGAAACAACTAAATACTCTTGGTATTGTTCGTGCAAAAGGTGTGAAATAGGTGAAATGAAAAAAAAGTTGGCTTAGAAAGGAATACTCTTTGGAGGGGGGGGGCGGTTCACTTGGGCTGCTGCCATTTCAAAGTCCTCTCTTTACATTAAAATTTTTCGAATAAACCATGAGTTCAGACCTTTTTGGGTAGCGATGATCCTGCCACCAGTGCTAATATGAGGTCAGGTTACCCATCAGCCACCGGATAAAAGATGAAAGTGAAGGAAGTAGGTGCGGAAAGTGTTAGGCTTCGATATACATTTCATGGCCCTGTCTTTGTTCACTTCTTGCGACAGGTTTGATAGGAGAGACTCATCTTAGTGGGATCTTTTATCCGGGTTCCTAGTAGCCCACGAAGGGTTCCTATAAGTCGATCGAAATACACCTTCATACTTAAAAGGAGAGATGAGAAAATACATATAGTTCAAATTACGACTATTTCTACAAGTCCTACGCGTGTAACTCATTGGGTTATCACGCCACTTTTTACAAATACAACAGCTTGCAAGATCTTTTTTAATAATCAAAGTGGGCAGCAGACAAAACGAAAGATGCATAAGAGAATTTTGCACTTATTAACCTGGGGTTCCATTTTGTGGTTAACTGTAAATTTTGTTTAAACATCACCTAAGTGATTTTATTACGATAAAAAAGTTTTCTCCTAACAATTTCCGCACTAAAAAGTTAGGTTTTCGGCCGTCACGGCTTTTCAAAATGTCCGAAAGAGGCCGATGCATGATTGTGGCGAAAATCAAAAAGTAGCTGTTTTTTTTAATTTATTTTATATCTGAATTCCCGTCACAATCCTGAATCGATATCCGCATCATGTATCGTCTCTTTCGGACATTTTGAAAAGCTGTGACGGCCTATTCGAAGCACTAATAACTATAAGTATAATATGCATAATATATACCCCATGAAAGTTGGGTATTTAAAATACTTATAAAACTAGACAGATTGAAAAGTGGGCTGAAAACCATGACACCCGCATCATGGTTTTCCGGATTTACAGTTAACCGAAAAAAGATCCCCCCTCCCTCCCGCAGGTGCATAAGTACCAAACATTTGGCGCTAGTGTAAAAGTATACGAAAAAGATAATATAGACGATTGAGAAACTCAAAAGATGAAAAAAATATGTAAATTACCTAGTAGTATATACAACGTCCAATCCAACAGTTTGCCTGAAAAAAAGTTTTAATTGTTTTTCAAGATCGATAAAACAAAGCTTGTGTTAGTTTTTGAAAAAAAAAACTAGAAAAATCATATTAAATACTTTAAAAAATAAATAAATTTGAAAAAATTAATTCTTTGACTTTTATTAAATATGTGAAACTCTACTGAATTTGGATCCAGTGTATCTCTAAAAATAAAATAATTTTTATTTTACTAGTAGTTTTATATAACCTAGCAAAAAAGAAACAGGCGTACAAAATATTGGTTACTAGAAGGACTAGAACGGAGTAAAACATCTTAATTTCCATAGCCATTTTCTGTAATGAAATGAAATTATGAAAAATGTTTAAACTTTAATTTATATTAGGTTGTCCGGAAAGTCCGTTCCGTTATTTTCAAAACAACCTTTTGTGGCGTTGGGTTTTTTCTAAAGATTTTATTACCATACTTTGAAAGTTAACCACTAATTTTATAGTTGAGAATCTTAGCTACAAAATGAGTAGTCAACTTTAAAAAAATGATGTCAAATCTATAGAAAAAACACAATGCCACAAAAAGTTGTTTTAAAAATAACCGCACGGACTTTCCGGACAAACTAATATACAAGGTGCGGAAAAGTTCTGATGCGGATTTTGAAGCCAAAATGCTTTTTTTTTGAAACAACAACAATTAACCAACAGCACAGTGGGAAAAAGCGGAGAATTCTGCACCAGATAGCTATTTTACTTTTCAATAAAGCCGCCGTTCGCATCGACACAGGCACGCAATTTCGTTACCCAGTTATCGAACACCGATGAGAGAACTTCTTCATCGATTCCTTCTCACTCTTCTTGGAGGGCCGCCTTGAGTTGAGCAATTTCCATATGTCGTCTCCCACTTCTTTGGCGCTCTTCAAAAGGCTCCAATTCATCAAAGCACTTCAAAGTTCTCGACACATTTTGATGAGCCATTCGGAGTTCTCTTGAAATTTCCATAACGGACTTGCCTCTTTGATTTATTCGGATCACTTCAATTCTTTGCCCGTTGATCGTCATATTTTCTAAGAAAATAAAAGGTGAAATAACAGTATTGTACAGAATTTGTGCAGAACAAAACAGGTAAAACAGTTTTTGTTTGCAAAAATAAAAACTTCGGGAAAAAATTGCTTTAAAAATTTGCATCAGACTTTTTTCCGCACACTGTACAAAATTAGAGAATTTGCCTCATTTTGTCTAGTAGATTAAGCTTTCTGATCTTCATGAATATACAAAAATAGCAAAATGTGCACACAGACAAGACAGTGTATACATGTAACCGCAAAGCATTGTAAAAAGTATTCTAAATAAATGTTATAACTTGAATTTTGCTCATTAAGCACCTACTTTGGTTAGATCATTCTGGAAAACAGGGCCAGCCACTTTAGTAATGTTTATAGAGCCTCCATTGTGGCTTAGACTCAAAATAGTCTCAGTGAATATCACATTTTGACGTAAAATTGGATATGCGAGACAAGAAGCTTCAAAATATATCAGAGCAATGAAAAAGTAGGTTACTTTGTTAGTCCAAAACTGCAACAAAATTATTTGAAAATAAAACTGGTTGGTGTTCTACAATCCAGCCTACTTTTGCCTCGGTCACCCTGTTCTTTTCTCGCTTTGTGCTCAAGGGAAGAGCTTTTAGACCAGTGATGTGCGCAGCTCCGCTCTTGACTCTGAGAGCTCCTGCTCCGAACCAAGAACCAGAGCAGGAGCTAAGAGTTTCAGGACAGGAGCCAAGAACCAGAGCAAGAGCCAAACTTTTTCGGTAGCACATCACTGATTGGGACTGCTTCGAACAATTTCTTCTTACTTTTTTACAGTTCGAGTTCATAATGGAAAATTTTTTACACATCCTGGACCACCCTTGGCATAAACACAATTGAAAGAGCGATTTGACGCACCAATGCGAGGCACCAATGCTTAAAATTAGGCTGGATCGAATGATAGATTCGAAAACTGTCATGCCATGTGTCAGTATCATTTTTGAGTGAATTTCTCTTACAAACGTCGAAGATTTGCTTAAATTTTGCATAAGACTTCATGCATGCTTGATTTGACAAAAAATTAGATAGTTACCGTGAAACTTCTAATAGAACAACATTTCGTTTTATTTTTCAACCCCAATTTTTTTTGACTTTATTTTACTTAAAAATTGCAAGAAGGCCCTCTCGTTCTATTAGAGCATGTCATTCAAATAGAGCATGTCATTTCACTAGAAGCTATACGGTAGCTTAGGAGATGATGACAAAGATTTCAACCAAATTTAAAAAAAAAGTTTTTCACCAGGGTGAAAATCTTAGAGCAATAACATTTTTGAAAAAATTTCGACTAGTCAAAATGCCAACTCAAATCTCAACCTAAAAAGCCAGTCCTTTATTCGAACTCATAGAAAACGTACCCTTTAAAGGGGGGGGGACACTTGGGGGGGAGGGGAAATGAGTTTGTCAACCTAATGAAAAACCTATTGATGGGCTGCAAAAAGATTTTAAGTATAAAATTATTTACGTGATTTTACGATGGGTTTCACTACATTATTCGACAATATTTACTGAAACCCATCATAAAATCACATAAACAATTTTATATTTAAAATTTTTGCAACCCGTCAATAAATTTTCGTTAGGCTCACAAACCCATTTCTCAACCCACCACCCTCCCCCCCCCCCCCCCCCAAGTGTCCCTCCCCCTTTAAAGGGTGCACTACGTTTCACCGTCCCTATTTTCACCGTTCACTATTTTCACCGTTCACTAAATTCACCGTCAGCATTTCAGAACCGCTTTTTAGGTCTGAATTTTTCGAAGTTTTTAAAAGTTTTGGCACCAAATTGTAGCCCTGAATGTCAGCTACATTTTGGTATTTTAATTTCTGAAAAAAAAACGAAAAATTTTAGTTCTAAACTATAAAAGACGCTCACCCTGCGTTCTACCGTGATGAAAAAGTGTGAGATTGAACGCCTTCTAAAGTTTAGTTTTAAATTTTTCTTATTTTTCAGAATTTGTAGTACCAAAATGTAGCTGACATTCAGGGCTACAATTTGGTACCAAAACTTTTGAAAATTTCAAAAAATTTAGACCTAAAAAGCGGTCCTAAAATGCTGACGGTGAATTTAGTGAACGGTGAAAATAGTGACGGTGAAACGTAGTGCACCCCCTTTAAAGGGCACTTTTAAATGGCCGCTTACGGGCCACGTGACCACATCGTAGTAATATCCAAAGTTTAACTTTGAAATCATGATAGGTTACAAATTCAGAGACTTCGGTCAATTTTTAAAGATCTTTTTGACGAGTCACAATAAAATTCATTTTAACCTATGCTGTGACCCGTCAAAAAAATAAAAAGGTAATCAAACTGTCTGAATTTGTAACCCAGTATTGTTTTAGAACTGTTGATAAAAGGGTGTCGTTAAATCGAGGTTTGGATTTTTTGGAGAGAAAAATTTCATGATTCTGAAAAACAGTCGGCAAAATCGAAATCCTTGCGATATTTGCGACTAGACTGTCAAAAAAACGGTTAAAAGTTTTCGAAAATCGAGCTAAAAAAATTGTCGGACCCTAGGCGGGAACGAACTTTTGAGGTGTCGTTAAATGGAGCGGCAAATGTATGTCTACCAAAGTATACACAAAAATTTTCTGACAAAAATTTATTTTTATTTCTACCTTGCCATATAACAAAGGAGTAATAATGCCACTAAAGCGATTCAGAACAATGAGTATGTTTAATTGGCACTGTGAAAATCCTAAACAAAGGAACAAATGAAAACTTTTTTAACATTAATTCCTTACCACAAAAATAAATGAAAAATACAAACAACTAGCTGGGGTATTAGACACTTCGTACGGCTTAAAAAGAAAGGAACCCAATTCCAAAAAGATCCTTTTTGAATATATACAAGTAATACTTACTGAAATATTTGATTAGTTAAATATAAAATATGGGTTCTACTGCAGAGTCCGTTGCCAAAAAACAGCTTGGTCCCCCCTGTTGTTCAAAATGAAAATATTTTTTTATCATAAAAACAGCAGGGGGACCAAGATAATTTTTACAAAAAACGACAGGGGGTACCAAGCTGTTTTTTGGCAACGGACTCTGCAGTAGAACCAAAAGATGTATGAAAAAATGACTTACGTCAGATCAGTCAAGCTTAAAGCCACGAAATAGTAAAGAATGGAGATTTGTAAGGGCTTTTTTTATTTCTTTTACTATAAACCAACTACAGAAATGTAAAGAGGTGTCATAAGAAGTACACTAAATGTAATTATGGTTAATGCACTATCACCGTTGATGACAATTTTGAGTTTTTGAATTTACGAGGAGACACTTCTTTTATTTTGAAAATATTTTTTGAATTTTTTTGTTCGCCTTCAAAATTAGTTCGAACTCAAGAACTATCTACTTGTCGAGCCTAGCGTTGCTTCAACATGCCGCATCGGAATTAGCTGTCTTCTTTTGAGCTATTACTATGTGATATTGCTATGACCTATTATTACATGATTTATTGAGGGTTGGTCGCTACTGTAATATGCCCCCTTAATAATTTTTAGGCTTAGAAATAAGGCTTAGCCCTCAGGCTTAGGCTTAGGCTTTGGGCCCTAGGCATTAGGCTGAGAGACAACCCGTACTAATTTCAGCATTTTTCAAAAAAAGTATGGTTTTCGGGGTACCTGAAAAATTATTGAGGGGGGGGGGGACGGTGTTATATTACAGTACCTTTTGTTGAGGGGGGGGGGGGGTTGGTGTATATTACAGTAGCGTCGAGGGTTGATTCGCCTCGTCTAATGCTAAACGTTTAAATTTTGAATAAAATATTTTCCGCATTATCGGCTGTCTCCCACCAACTCAAAAAACCTAATTTGCCATGTCCTTAAATACGATGGTCCTTTAAAGCACAATTGCCACTAAAAATAGTGTAAATTTTTCATTTTGGAATCTATATTTCAAGTTGTCATAAAATTGGCGAAACTGCTAGTCTTAAGGGCTATTTTTCGGCGCTACTGTAATATACACCCCCCCCTCAATAATTTAGGCTTTGGCTAAGGCTTGAGTTTAGGCTCAGGGCATATCCATTACTAACAAAGGCTTTTGTACAAGTTTTTTTTCGAGAAATAGTGGTTTTAGGTACTATCCAAAAATTATTGAGGGAGAGGTTATATTACAGTAGCTTTTTGAGGGGTGGGGGGGGGGGTAGATTATATGTCAATAGCGTTGATTTTTTTAACGAACGGAAAACTTCTCTTTGAATTTTTAAGACTGAACTGACAAATCGCGTTAAGCAAAAGATTTCCAAAAAGCTTTGAACAGGTGTCAGATTTATCTTGGAATCGAACTTTAGTCTGTGTTCTTGTACACAAAGAAAAGTTGAGACTATAAATTGGTCTCAACTTAATCATCGGTAAACGACAGTGAAATTTTTAGAAGTCAATAAGTTAACCAGAAATAGTTTTTTTATGAAATAGTGTTTTACCTGAAAGAAGTAACCACCTTAGTGACTAGTTCAAAGGTCTCTAGCAATAATAGTGTGTCCATTTGAGTTTCCTAAAATTGACAAAACAGGTAACTGTTTTGTGGAATCACGTTTCAATAATTAAATATTCTAAGAAAATCACGAAAAATATTTCATAAATATGAATAGAAGTGAAACTTTCATGTTTACTTATACATCTTATTTCTTCTCACGCTTGCGATTATTTTTTATAGTTGAGCATTTTTTGCTAAACTAGGCCTCGGATTCTCGCATACAATAACCATAAAAAATTTGTATGTGCATTAATTTCGTAGTTTGAAGAACAAAAGTTTGCTCAAAATAGTTGCTGTTAAAGAACCAACCAACTTCTTAATGATTCTTATTTCGAAGCTTCAAAGTGGAGAGGAGGGACTCGGACTTGATAATATAGAATTTGATTTTGTATATTTTGGAAAAACACCAAGTTGCAGTGGACGAAATGAAAAAATAATGGTAATATTTTCATGTTTTTTGTAAAACGTAGGTCAGTGAGCAGGGATGAGATATAAAAATTAAAAAATCGGAACGAAAATCGGAACCGCATGCAAAAAAAATTCCAAACTGAAAGTCGGAAATTGGAAGAAAAAAAGTGCATGAAATCGGAATTCCGTTCCACATCTGGCCTACAGGTAATGAAAGTTCGTCAAAAATAAATCTAAAAATTGTTCTCTCGGAGCGCGGATTCGAACCGTAAACTCAAAATATTCGGTCAATAAGTGAATTCCCCCTCTTTAAATTTGTCCACATCCGGGGTGCATCGGATAACCGATATCCGGCACTTTTTTACATCCGATATCCGGAGTTTGAGGCTGTTTTAAGTGACTTAGAGGGATTCAGGGTGGTTTGGAGTAATTGAAGTTGTTTGGAGTCGTTACACATAACCTTGAGTGGGTTGTAGAAGATGTAAAGATAATTGCAACATCCATATCAAAAAGAACCTTATCAAACAAAGAGTTAGCAAAATAACTTTTTCGCAAAACAACCAATTAGCAAATGTTCGCATAAATTTTCTGCTCATAACAAATTGGTGAATAAATTTATTTTTCTTACCAAATGTACTTGTTAAAAATTTAGTTAGAAATTTTCGATTACAGCCATCCGGTACCCAATATCCGAAAAAATGCGAATTTTCGGATAATTTATTTGAAGAATTTTTTTGAAGAAAAATTTTTTAACTTTTTTTGAAAAATTTTGAGAAAATATCTGAAATCCGATATGCGGCACCTTTTTAATATCCGATATCCGATATTTTTTCAAATCCGTTACAGCCCTGGTCCACACCAATTTTGTCAATAACGTTTTCAACTTGTTCTTTTTTAATTTTCGCCAAATTTTGAAATGTTTGCTTGATGGCGATGCAAGTCCAGTATGGTGCATGGATGGAAGCGAGGATGGCGAAATTATCGAAATCAATTCAAGCCTGATGCTGCTAGCAGAAAAAACCAGCTGATTTTTTTTAAAAAATGGAAGCGAAAAATGCTTTGTCGCTTTTGTGCAAATAAACTGTACTGTAACTTAATTTATTTACAAAAAAAAAGTTTCAAACTAAATAGCAAATCCAAAACGTGCAAATAGCATTTTCGAAAAGTTGTCGAAGAATTAAAACTAAGCATCAGTACAAAAATTGCTTGTTGTGCTGAAAAGTTGTAGTATTTAAAAATAAATTCACGAGATTAATAAAACACTTGACAAAGAGTTAAAGATTAAATATAAAGAACAAAGATAATAAGGATACAAAGAAAAATACAAAAACAAAAACAAAAATAGATCATAAATGTATATAAAAAAAAGCTGCAAAAGCCATAGTTGCACGGGTGCCGGCGCGCATCGCCCTCCCCTCTTTCTATGGTGGAGCCAAAGGCTGAAAAAAGGAACGGAAGAGAGAAGATACCTGAGCCAGAGCGAAGGATGACAGAATCAACCACAAACAGCGACAGAATTTTCCGTCAACTTATTGGCGCCACCAGTTTTTTTCGAGAACTTAACACTCTAAAATTTTCGAGTTTTCGAGTGCAAAGCTCGAAATCGAGGCCTCAACTCGACAACTCTACTGAACAGTTAAGCTCCAGTCATACTCACGCGGGTCACGGGTCAAGCACCCCGAAAGCCACGGGTCACACACATTTTCGGGCAACACATCTAAAGGTAAATCGACCCTGCTCTGCACGATAGAGATAAAACAAGAACTTTATAGATAGTGAAAAATAATTTTTTGGATGACCCGCACGTCCTGACCCGCGTCCCAAATTCGCCAATTTGACCCGCGGATCACTGACTTGCGGGTCACCCAGAAACTGGGTTTGAACGTTATTATAGCAAATCTGTTATTCCTATGTTGTAGAGCAGGGTCGATTAGAGCAGGGTCGACTGTACTCTGGTACAGTCGCCTCTCGCTATAACAACATCCCCAAAAGTTCGTTCCCACCTAGGGTCCGACACTTTTTTTAACCCAATTCTCGAATAATTTTGCCAGTTCTGTTTTTACAGTCTGGTAGGAAATACCGTAAGAATTCCGATTTTGCCGATAGTTTTTTAAAAATCCTGCAATTTCATTATTAAAAACCAAACATCTGATATAACGGCACCCCTTTTTGAAAAAGGTAGCCGTTATATCGAATGTTTGCTTTTTTGACTTACGATCCTCACGATATTTCTGACCAGACTGTAAAAACATAACTGGCGAAATTTTTCAAAATTGGGTTAAAAAAAGTGTCGGAACCTAGGTGGGAACGAACTTTTGGTGGTGCCGTTTTAGCGTCCGTTATTGACAAAAGGAACCGCTCACAACAAGTTAACATTGTTAACAAAAATATTACAATAGACCATCAATAGTGAATTCAACAGATCAAATGAAGTTTTGTTCCTGTGGTGATTGGTTGCTTATCCAGCTTGAGAATAGACTAGTTCAATCGGGGCAGTAGTAGCTGGAATCGAAAGCTGAAAAAGCTAGAATCAAGGCAAGAAGGGCAACTGGCTTAGCTTCCTAAATTCACGGAAATTGTGTTAACACACTTTCACATAATTTATTTACAGTTTCCATTAGGTTCTTCCAGTATTTTAGAGCATCTAGTTTTGATTTCCCATCTGAATTCATGCTGACAACATTGCCGAAGATTTGAAGTAGCCATAATTTCGCGTCTGTCGGATCAGATACTTACATTGCAAATGCTTCGTCAGCTGCAGACTCGGCTAGCAGTTGGTCGAGTGTGTCATTGAGCAACTCAGATAATGCTTCTTTTGCCCTCACAGATGGTTCAGCTCTTAGTTGAATTTAGAAGCAACTGTATATATTATTGATGTAATTCAATCAAATATGATACCTGGTTTTTAATGGAAAAGAGAGCTTTTTTTGAATCTGCTTCACTAAGATGACATGCATTGTTTGGGCCTAGCGCGGCAGCAACGAAATATATCGGATTGAAGTCAGCTGAGGCAGAGTTCGTAACACGGTCAAATCCAGCTTTTAGTAGAAGACGAAGAATTTACGCTGATTCCATTGCTGTCAGATCCAACTAGAGGAAACGTATATCAAATTGATTAAAAGGGCTTGATTGAAACTTCACACCAAATACCGGTTGCTTGTCAAGGGATTTGTAGACTGTTTTCAATTACCGTATTCTCTTTAATAGTTTTTTTTTGTTTTTTTTAGCCTTTTACCCCTTTTATCCCCTTCCTTCAGGAAAAATTTTGCAATCCTGTACGCCTATGGTTTGTTATACAGTTATCTCTCTCATTAGTATTCACTTTTCCATTAGTGTACACCTAGGACCACTTTGGTTGCTTCTAACTAAAACTTTTATTAAAGTACCCTCCCATCAAGGTACACTCTTATCAGTGTACACTTGAGACCGGTCCATTGGGTGCGTAGGCGTTCATACGATTGCAATATTTTCCCCGCCGGGAGGGGCTAAAATGGCCAAAAAGACTAAAAAATCCCTACGGGAGGGGCAAATCTTTCTTGAAAAAATCCTGACGAGTGGGACTATAGCCCGGCTAGCCCCACCCTGGGTACGCCAATGCTTGGGCTTACGTTAATGAGTATCGAAAGTTCATTATACCGTGGGTTCATCATATCGAGCGTCGACTGTATAATCATACTTCTCAACTTTTTTTATTGTTCATTTCCTCTTAACGCAAGGCAGAGGACCATAGTCGTTGCCGAGAACAAGAATTTCACACGTTTGAATGCGCACGGGACACTTTTTAATTTCGAAATTATTTCAGTAATTTCACATCTTTAATAGGATAACATTTGAAATTGGCCGTAGAATTGTGAAAAATGGTCGTAAAATAATCAATTTTGGCCGCAAACTCGAGCTGGCCGTAGAATACTGAATTTTGGCCGTAAACTTTTGAGTTCTGGCCGTTAACTTTTAAATTTTGGCCATAAACTCAAATTTGGTCAGAAATTTCGCCCATTGAAGCTTATTGTCTGTCGAGTCCCTTCTTATGATGGTTACATACAGGAATGGAACTCCGTGAAATATGAAAATTCAGTATTTCATGTCCTGATTCAAAAACAAATGCTTTCGAATTCGGTTTCGACCACCTCGGAACGTGTACCCACCCAAATATTTATTGGATATTGAGATTATGGATAGTCAAAACAGCATTTTGGTACCAACCAACCGTGTTCGGCACACGATTTCGAATTAAATAATGTAGTTTGTTTTCCATCAGGATAAGATCAATATTTTTACGGACCAATGGACTCATAGATCAGTTAACCTAGAGCCGACCTGAGTTTATGGCCAAAATTTAATAATTTATGGCCAAGATTCAGTATTTTATAGCCAAAATTCTAGTTTACAGCCATAATTCAAAAGTTTACGAACATGTGAAATTCTCCTTGTCGGCGACAGCTATGGTCATTTAAGATGTGTTGATTTTTGAGCAGTTTTCACGTTGAGCATTTGTGTAAATTTTATTTTTTCGATATTTGTGGTTTTTTTAGTGGCTCAAATAATGGACGGCGATTGATGCTTTTTTGATCAACTGTAAATGAGGTTTAAACGTCTCCTAAGCAATTTTTATACGCCAGAAACGATAAAAAAGTTCTTTCCTTACGATTTCCGCACTAAAAAATATAGTTTTTAAAAAAAATTGGTTACCAAAGGTTGACCAACTGCCTTGGTCCCCCAAGGCAAAATATCTTATATTAAGGTATCCTACCACGTTTTGGTCACTGGAGCTGGGCAAAAAGAGTCTCTTTATGCATATATGATCAAGAGTCTCGCTCGGAATTATGTCTAAGGTAAGTGAGTGCGCGCATCTCTAACCAACCAAGCCCCTGCGCCCCTTCGGGTGCGCAGGGGGCTTGGAGTTGAGATGCGCACACCCACATACCTTAGACACAAATCACTCGAAAGTGACTCTGGATGCATAAAAACAATATGCATACCAGAGTTTCTTTATGCGGCAGGCTCCAGTTAACAAAACTCTGTTCAAATTCCATCTTTCTGGCTTTTTTAAGATATATAGGTACCCTTTTTGGTTCAATTGCCTTGGGGGACCAAGGCAGTTGGTCAACCTTTGGTAACCAACTTTTAAAAAAAAACTTCACTTTTAAGTGCGGAAATTGTTAGGAAACAACTTTTTTATCGTTTCTGGCGTATGAAAGTTACTTAGGAGGCGTTTAAACCCTATTTACATTTAACCAAAAAAGGGGCCCCCCAAGTGCACAAGTGCCCATTCTCGAATGTAAGTTTTTTTCAAAGTACCATTCCTACTCTTGCGTAACACGACCCGAGTAACACAATTTGACTAGTGTTACGAGTAACACTGTTTTTGAGTCGCGTAACACGGGTGTCGTAACGGAATTTGTTGCGTGTTACGCCGGAGTATGAATGGTGCTTAAGGAAATTGATAAATTCCTAAAGACCATATCATAACACTCAGATTCTAAAATATTATTTTGTAAAATGGGTTCTGTAGCTCTTTTACTGCGCTACAACAAAATGATCAAATCTAGCTACAGTCGACTCTCGGTTAAACATACGGTCGATTTAACATACACCCGCGATTTAACATACAGCTGGGCCGGTCCCTTCAATAATCCGTCAAATTCCACGTAAAAATTTACGTAAAAATGTAATAATTTTTATCAAACATTTAAACCACTGAAAAAACCACAATTTCCAGTGTTTCTGAAAAGAAAATTAAAATACATAAGGATGAATCTTTTTTCTGCAACGATTTTCTTTTTTTTTGGCTTATTTCTGCCACGGTTTGCTTACCGTATTTACTCTATTAAACGGGCATGCCCGTTTAATTTTCAACCCCTCGAAAATTGGAAAATTGTGAGGTCGATCTCAGGATTTCCGGGTGCTCAACTAAAATCTGAAACCTGGAATCGATAGAGCTCGTAGGAGTTACGAAAATGCCTCTAATAGCTTTGCAAAATATTCACTCTGCTCCAAGATATAAGTCTTCAAAGTTGAGGGGCCCGTTTATTAAAGAGTGCCCGTTTAATAGAGTAAATACGGTATATACCGTATTTTCTATAATAACTGGTGTCCCAAAAGTTCGGTATGGATTTTAAACCTAATATTTTTAAACAAAAGTTATGGCTAACGGAATTTATTTTATACAGTTTTGTAGCCCTATTCATTTTCTTTCAAATAGTATATGAAGTTTCATTGGAATATTTTGAAAAAGGCATTATTTGGCTACAAACACATGTGAGGTCATTTCAGGATGATCATTTTTATCACTTAAACTGATCAAAATTTCAATTGGAAATTCAAGGCTACAGCAAAATTAGAGCACCATGTTGTAGAGCAGTTCAAGAGCTACAAAACCCAGTTCACAGAGTAGCTTTTGAAAACCTGGGTGTTGAGAATTAATATCTTAAAAATGACCAAAATCAAATTTTCTTCAAATTTTTCTGAATTTTAGTCACTTTTTCAAGAAATTGATTTTTTTCAAAAAAGCCATATCTCAACACCCAGGTTTTCAAAAGCTACTCTGTGAAGTGGGTTTTGTAGCTCTTGAACTGCTCTACAACATGGTGCTCTAATTTTGCTGTAGCCTTGAATTTCCAATTGAAATTTTGATCAGTTTAAGTGATAAAAATGATCATCCTGAAATGACCTCACATGTGTTTGTAGCCAAATAATGCCTTTTTCAAAATATTCCAATGAAACTTCATATACTATTTGAAAGAAAATGAATAGGGCTACAAAACTGTATAAAATAAATTCCGTTAGCCATAACTTTTGTTTAAAAATATTAGGTTTAAAATCCATACCGAACTTTGTGGACAGCAGTTCGTAGGTTGTTAAAAACGAGTAGAGTCGATTATGCAGGGCTCCGAATGAAAAATTTCAAAAAAAGGACACTTGGTTAAAAAAAAGGACATTTTGACTATTTTTGAAGTAAAAGGGTCATTTTATCCAGTGCTTGTTGCCATTTTGAAGCGAAAAAAAAAGATTTTGACCAAATTTTCAAAAATAAAAAAAAGACTTGAGGTTCCAAAAAAAGGACAAATCTTTTTAAAAGGACGATTCGGAGCCGTGCGATTATACCATAATTTAACTGATCGATAAAAAAATTTATCAGACATCAATGATCAACGATCTTCCATGGACTCTTTCCACAGCTTCATACTTTTTTTTCCATTTAATGCTTCATTGAGTAAAACATGACAGTCAAAAGCCAGATTTTGACAGAAAAAGCAGAACGCGGTATAGAAAAGATTTATCCAATGCATAAGTGCTTAGCGTGAAAATACTCCATAAAAATCAACACCTCTTACAGTTGGTCTTTCTTGTGTCAAATAGTTGGAGATCTACAAATAGGACACGTTGAACTTTCTTTTAACCACTTTTCTGCACATTCTTCATGAAATGCGTGACCACAATCCAACACTTTACATTCAACCGAACTATGCTTATCGCCCAGGCAAATCAAGCACTCTAGTTTTTTCCCCAAATTTTTATGCTTCAAAGTCACGATTCTATTTAGAGAATTTTCCAGCTCTACCATCACTCCCTTTTTTATTTTTCTTATGTAACTATTCATTGCCTTGCAGATCAAAGACTTATTTTCCAAGAACTTTTTCTTGGCTTCTGGACTTATCAATTTACTTATTTTTTGAGTGATTCTATCCAATAATTTTCTAAGCCATCGGAAAAATTATTCAAGGCTTTTAAATTTTCCGTATTTTTAGCTTGCAGTTTTCTTTGTTCTTCATATTCATCGATTACCACTTTAAACAATCTGCTAATTTTAGAGCACACTGTCTCGACTGCATTTGTAATAGCATCCCTGCATCCATCCAAATTTTTGTCGATAAACAAGAGATTCAACAGAAATCCAAAAAATTGTAATAAAAAATCAGTAACTTTTTGCACCTCCTTATTAGATGCTTGGATAAACTCATTTAAATTATTTTGCAAATATATGTTCTGGTCATGTTTTTCCAGGAGTTGCTCTTGATCTTTGAGAATTTGTCTGAATTTTATCACAGATTTGGTGACTTTCCGTTCGTCTTCTGTAGCTGTGTCTCCATGCATCAACAACTGTAACAAAACTTCTTCGGTGAAATTTTTATTTTCTGTCTCATCTGTATCAGAGCTCTGAAGCTCTTCTAATATAATATTGGTGGCCGAAAAATTTAGCCAATTTTTGTATGAGTTAAAAAGATCTATTTTTGCAAGTTGATTATCGTAGTCTACTTCTGAGTGCCTCAAGTTTAAAAAAGTTTAAGAATTTTTATATAGTATTTGGCAGGACGGCTATCGATTACCGACGGTCAATGAATTTTTTTTTCGAAATTTTTGATCAAAATCGTCAATTTTCAGGGCAAAAGTTTCTGGAAAGTCGGCCCTAATATCAAAATCTCATCCTGAATCCGAATCCGTTGAGATCAGATCGAAAAATTTTATAGACTGAGATACCCATTAAAATAGGTGAATGGTGCCAAATTCCTGATCCATCTACTCAAAATAGCTATATATCAGCTCATAAAAATTATTTCGATCTGATCTCAACGGATTCGGATTTGGGATGAGATTTTGAATCTAGGGTCGACTTTCCAGAAACTTTTGGCCGAAAATTGACGATTTTGATCAAAAATTTAAAAAAAAATTCATTGACTGTCGGTAATCGATATTTTACCATTTGGCATGGGTATCTGACGCTGTTTATGAAAATGTTGTTTTACAGCCCAATTTTCGACTACTTTTTGCAAACCTATGTCAGATATCTTTCCGGAACCCTAGTATTTAACAGTTTAGCTCTCTTTTAAGCTAAAAAACAGTAAAATTTAAGTGGCTCAAAAAAAGTTTTCAAGTCATTCGAAATTGGAGTTGGTAGATTTTAGGACCCGAACAACCAGGCAAGTAACCCGACCACCAGGATAGGGCTCGAAAGACCAGGAAGGTACCCCAGTCACCAGACAAAGGAGAACAATGAGGACAAGGATGCTGGGCCGGAAGTTTGTAGGCAGGAGAGGATACTCCCTGATTACCGCAGAGCGCGGTGATCATGGAGATATGTGATGATCAATATTTATTAAAATCTTAGACCCTAGTAGCGGATACCCCCCATAAACAATTTTCCTTCTAAAACCTAAGTAAAAAATACTCAAATATATGTACCAATCCAAGGAAATATGCGTAACACAGTTATTAGTCACAACTTCTCTATGCTGGCCTACCCCCTAAACTTGTTGTTCCAAAAGGTAGTTACCGCAAACTTTATGAGTAAAAATTTTTAGAGGAGTATTCGCTACTAGCGCCAAATTTTAAATACGATACAGGCGCCTGTTGTCCCTACTTTAAAATATTTGGCTCTATATGCATTCGCGCACACCCCAAAAAAATGAACGAGGGTCAACTGCCGACCATTCTAACTGCCGACCCCCAACTGCCGACCATCCCAACTGCCGACCCCCAACTGCCGACCATCCAACTGCCGACCCCCAACTGCCGACCATTCCAACTGCCGACCCCCAACTGCCGACCATCCCAACTGCCGACCCCCAACTGCCAACCATCCCAACTGCCGACCCCCAACTGCCGACCATCCCAACTGCCAACCCCAACTGCCGACCAATTAACAAATTCTGTCAAAAGAAGGGTTTTCTATTTTGGGTGAGGAAAGGCAAATGCTCAAAAGGTACTATACCTTTTTTCGATGCTGCGTAGGCGTTTGTGTAAAATGTAAGGTTTTATACATTTCTTTAACTGACGCAGGCATATCCTTTTAGGTCAAAAAATCAAATACCGTATATTCTCGATTAGAAGGCCCCTCTCTAATAGAAGGCCCCTCTCTAATAGAAGGCCCCCTTGAGGACCTATATATCAGCCTAGAAAAAGAAATTCGCAAATCTGTTTTTCACGTTTTCTTAGTTAGCACGAGCTTTCCTGATTCCACTTTTAAAATTTTGGTTGAGCACGCAAAAATCTCAAAATCGACCCAAATTTTTTCCGACTTTTTTAGGGTTGAAAATAGAAGGCCGGGCCTTCTAATAAAGAATATACGGTATGTACGATTTTCACTTTTTTTACTTAAGTAAAAAGTACCCAAATATATGTCCGAGACCCCGGAAAATGTGCGCAAACTCTTCATTAGTCACAACTTCCGTACGCTGGCCTACCCCAAGCCTAAGGGCTAAGCCTAAACTTGTTGTTTGCAAGGGCAGTTACAGCAATTTTTAAAGGTCGAATGCTTGGGGGGGGGGGGGTATTCGCTAGTAGCGACGAAATTTCGAAGGCGCTCACTCAAAAAAAGGAGATCTGGGAACACTGGGGCATAGAGGCATTTGAGTTACTCTGTGCCCTTTTTTAAATTCGCGCCTTTATTGCATGCTTTTTCATATTTTTTTAACTTAGGCTTAGGCCTCAGGTTCAGGGTAGGCCAGCGTAAGCTAGCCGGGACTAAAAAATGTATTACAAACTGCAAGACAAACGAAAATTCAAAGAAGGTGAGAATTCGAAAACGGGCACAAAGTAACTTAAAAGACCATTGCCGTCTCCGACAACGGTTGTCCCCGCCAATTCAAAAATTCAAAAAAATTTCCTAATGATTGAACTTCTGTACGGAATTTCGAACTTGGTTTCTAACAGAACTATGCCTAAAATTAAATTCTAGGCCTTGTTTTGTTAGAAACGAAGTTGAAAAATCCGTACAGAAGTTGAATGATTAGGCGAAAAAATTTGAATTGGCGGGGGACAATTCAAAACAGGTGGCAATGGCCCTTTAAACGACGGCTGTAAGTACTTCCCCCTCCAAATTATTCTTTTACCCCTCCAAATCATTCATTTATCCCCCCAAATCGTAAAAATGAGTATTTCTCGGTGTTTTTATGTCGTAAAAATTTTTTCGTTTGATCATCATGTAGCTCTGAACCTCTAGTTTCTGATAAGCTATCAACTGATCCCGTGTTGTTGAAAAAATTTGAGAAACACCCGTTTTTATGAAACAACTCGTCTTTCAAATTTTTTCAACAAGAAGGAGTCAGTTAATAGCTAATCAGAAACAAGGGATTTAGGGCTACATGATGATCAGAAGAAAAACATTTTACGACATAAAAACACCGAAAAATACTCATTTTTACGATTTGCAGGGATAAAAGAATAATTTGGAGCGTTAAACGACTACGCACCATTTCTTTGTAAAACATTTGTGGTCCGAGAAACATGTTTGAACGTTTGAGTTCTCTTAAAGGGCATTGGCCTACCCTGCGCCTAAGGTTTCGCCTAAGTTACAAAATTTATAAAACTTTGCATTCGTACGCAAACTTAGTTTGCGTGATATACCACAAGTAACAAAACTAAGTTAACCTTCTGTCTTCCTGTCCTTTTTATTGACTTTTATGTATTTTAATGACTTCTAAAAAAGGGGTTAGTGCAGGGATCCCATAATTTTTTTTTAAAAATATGTAGATTTTTTCAAAAACTAAGAGTTTTCGTTTAAAGGAGCATATTTTCCAAAAACTAAGATTTTCAGTACAAAAAAATCAGTAGCTCTCGAATAATTTTAGAATAAATCCAAAAAAAACTAAGATTCGGGGAGCCCAAATAAGTAGAATTCTTATAAATAAGTAGATATGGGATCCCTGGGTTAGTGACTTTCCAGAGTCAGAATTTCATAAGAATCTGATACAAATATTTTCACAGAAAAATTACTTAAAAAAAGAAGTATACTTCGACAGTTTAATAAAGCGAAAATGAGTATTTTTGAAGGGTAGAATGGCATGGAGTTGCACATCGTTCGATGTATTTTTAACTTTTATGCTAACTCAAGTATACCTTTTATCTGTTGGATTCTAGACAAAAAGCAGTCTTTGACGTGCAACTCAACTGCAGTAGCTGTTTAACCCTGCGTTAATGATCTTATTAAATTAATAATAGCCTGAGGATCATTTTGACACTAAACTTGTAAATAAGATATGGAAAAAAGGTTTAAAAATATGGTGTGCACCCAGTGGGATTCGAACCTGTGACCTAGGCGATGAGTACATGAATGTTCCCACAAAGTATCCACACACCGCTTCAGTTTGAATTAACTTGTTACAAAAACCGATTCTGTAGATTAATTTTTATTCAGTCCTTTCTACGACTGAAAACATTGTCTTTTGGTCAGACTTTGATAATTGGTCGGCAGTTGGGAGTCGGCAGTTGGAATGGTCGGCAGTTGGGGTCGGCAGTTGGGATGGTCGGCAGTTGGGGTCGGCAGTTGGGATGGTCGGCAGTTGGGGGTCGGCAGTTGGGATGGTCGGCAGTTGGGGTCGGCAGTTAGAATGGTCGGCAGTTGTCCTTTTACCAAAAAAATATGCCCTGGTCTACCGCCCTGTTTATTTTTTCAAATTTTTTTTACGAAACGTGTTTTAACACGTTTTACTCTTTCAAAACAAAAATTTTCTGGTTAAAAATTTTTTAAACTTTTTTTGCCTCGGTTCCCCACCTAATTTTTTCGGACTTGTTTCATTATAATCAGCTGGGGAGCCAAGGCAAAAGTAAATTTTGTTTTAAAAAAAGTAAAACATGTGAAAAAACACTTTTTGAGACTTTTTGAGAATACATTTTAAAAAAAAAATCAGCAGGGGGGACCAAGGCATAATTCGTTAAGCTGTGTGTGAATGCATATAGAGCCAAATATTTTAACACGGAAGAGGCTAACTATGCCTTCTGCGAACAATTTCAAGCTGAGCCAAGCCAACGGGTAAAAAAGCATTTCAAAATTGGTAGTTCTCTTTTTTGTCCAACCACTTGAAAATAAGTGGTACTTGCTCAAATTTTTGTACCAGCTGGGCATGCAATATCTCAAAATATAGGGTATGATCAGGCTATTTATCGCGCATAAATTTTGTTTTGGTTGATCTGAACTTTACAGAAAATTTTCAATTTTTCTAATATAAGCCAGTTTTCAAAAATTTACGATCGCGGCGTATTTGAATAAGTAAAGTCATTGTGAATAAGGTTGTTGTCCAGAGAAAGCCCTGGGAATCATTACCAGAACAATCTACGACTTTTTTTCCAAACTCACAGCACCATCAATACAATTAGAAACGGACTTTATTATCACTGGGGAAGTAACAGAAATAGACAACCTCTTGGATCATGTTGACTCTGGAGATTCCTCTTTTGCGTCGCTAGATTCGTCACCATAGCAGGATTGGAGGAGCTGGAGACCAACATGGCACTTGAGAACTGGAGTAGGGATTGACACTGGAGTTGAAAGCTGGAGAGATTCCCACTGGCTTGCTTGGACGACCACCATTAGCACCCATCACCGGCGCAGGGGAAAAGACGTGGCTTGAGGCGGAGACCGAACCATGCGTGAGACTTTGCAGCTGACGGAGGACGAGACCAAAGGATCATCACCAGTGCAAGAAGAAACCTGGAAGTGAAAGCGACCGCTAGGCACGGGCGTTGGATGAGGACGCGCCTTAGGCGTATCGACTCTGGTAGAACTGGCTGCTGAGGACACTCTCGAACAGGACTGGATGTAGAACTGGATAGAGTCTGAGACTCAAGACTGGAGAACCCTTTTTAGGTTTGCTCTAGAATATCTAGTCTTAACCCTAGAAGAGTGACTAGAATGAATAATCTTATCGCTGGAAGAGATCGTATTGGTTCTAGGAGACCTAGAACTAGTAGGAATAGAAGTAACACTAGAATGGCGTTTGCCAACACTGGAATGAACAGACTTACGAGTTCGGACTGGCGAGATAGAGCCCGAGTTCTGATCATACAGAAGTTCACTGGCTTTCTTTCGCAATAACAAGAGAGCGTAGGCAAGCATAAGTGCAAATAAATTCAGAAAATATATCAAGACTGAATTTCTTGTGCATTGATGCCCCGTATCCAATGTTTCTTCACAAGACAAATTACGATTCAAATGAACTTTTTCTGGCTAGATTACTCTGGAATATCCCCATATAGTTTCTTATCGCGGGTTCACTGGAATGCGGGAAAGGAAGCTGCGCAATCCTTACAAATTTTTGTCGGTCTCGAGTAGAAGGATTATATAAAACTGGCATATATTAGTAAAATCAAAAAATTTTCTTTAAAATTCAAATCTCCCAGACACAGTTTCATGCGCAATAGATAGCTTTGATCATGCTCTGTATTCTGAGATATTGCATGCGCAGCTGGTACGAAAATTCGAGCAAGTACCACTGATTTTCAGGTGGTTGAACAAAGAAGAGAATTACCAATTTTGAAATGCTTCTTTTACCCGTTGGAAGCCATTCTCTTTTCGAAATTTTTTAACTATCGTGTTTAGCGTGGAATTCCGCACAAAACGCATAGTTTGGCACGTTCAGCCATTTCCCGTGTTAAGTAACAAGTTCCTACAATTTTACAAAATTATTTTACCGTATTCTCTCTAATAGAACCACACCCCCCCCCTCCTAATTCAAAATCATCTTTTTGGCGTTGTGTTTTTGACCCACTTTTTGAAGACTGCTCACATACAAGTTACCCGTCAATTTGTAGCTCATCTCACTGGCTACAGATTGAGGGGTAACTTGTATATGAGAAGTTTTAAAAAGTGGGTCAAAACGCAATGCCACAAACACGATTTTGAACGAGCGGGTGTGGTTCTATCAGAAAGAATACGGTAAGTACTGTTCGAAAAAGCTTTTAATCGCAAATATACTTGTGGTTTTTTTTAAATAAGGCGAAACTTAATTGGGCGAAAAACTAACAAATGCAGAAAGGTAAATCTGAATATTTTTGCAAAGAAAAAATATCCCTAAAATATTAAACGCTTTTGACTGCTGGCAACAGCGATAGTCTTTCAAAACAACCTACGTCGAATAAGAGCTGTCTAGTTTCTCCAAAATTTCTTTTTCCATTTTATCAAAGTAGCTTTTAAGCAGTTCTGCGTACTTGAAAGTTTCGTTAGCGATTTCAGTCCAGTGATTAGTCCAGTTGAACATGATCTTAGTTTGCCACAAGGAATATACATGTTTGAGAGGAGTTTCATCTATTAATTCTTCAAACTCAATCATGCTCTCGAAATCTTTATAATTTTTATTCAACATCTTTTTTATATTTTTGAACACATCTTCTTTGTTTTGGCCATTTTTTTGCCTGTAAATACAAATTTTGACTTTCTTGCAAGACCAGAGGAAAAGACAAAAAATCAAACGCACAGTTGACACTTTCCGTAATCTCTACAACATAATTTCAAGAGATCGGTAAAAAATGAAACGTTACAGAAAACGTAGCTATAAATAAAGTCGCTTTGCGTAGGTGACGTCGATTGGGAGAGCCGGGCTTCATACTGAGCGTCAACTGCACCTTTTTATAAGAGCGAAAGCGGGTAAATTTGAAAAAATTGTTTTTAGACCAATAATCAATTAAAACATGAGTGGCACTTGTTTACTTGGGGTCCCTATTTTGGTTAACTGTGAATACTGTTTAAAAGCCTCCTGAAAAAATTTTAATGTAATTTTTGCTATGGTAAAAAATTGGGTTTGAAAAAAGGAGCTACCAAAAGTTGACCAATTGCTTTGGTCCCTGAAGGCAATAAAACCAAAAAAAAATTACCTAGATATTCTCGAAAATACCGAAAAATGGGATTTGATCATATTTTTGTAAGCTTGGGCCTACCGCATGATCGAAACTCGAAACGGTAACACTATAGAATCCGCCTCCCCCCCCTCCTCAGCTATCGAAAAATTTACTTTTCCTGAAGGGGAAAAGACCCGTCTCATACTGTTTTTCGTGCTCTGAAACGGCACGCAAACACTTTGGTTTCCAAAAAAATCGAAAAAAAATTTCGATTTTCCTTGGTCCCGCAAGGTAAAAAATTTAGGAAAATTAAAAAAAATATATTTTTTGAATTCCCGCCAAAATTTTTTTAAGGGATTTAGGGCTGTATTGGGAAGGAAAGGGACAAAAGTAGGCCACTAATCACACGGCGTCCACTAAGAAAAAGATGTTGAACATAGTTAAAACATAGTTAGATAAAAGCATGCATACCAGAGTTTCTATATGCGGTAGGCCCCTGTCAACAAAACTATGTTCAACATCTTCTTGTTAGTGGGCTCTGTGTGATCAGTGGCCCCTTTTATTCCCTTCCCTCCCAATACAGCCCTTAATCCCTTTAAGATTGAAAAAGCGCCAATTTAAATTTTTCAAATTTTGACTAGAAACCATGATAAAAAAAACCATGATGATCGTTCAAATTTCATATTTTTGAGGAATATGGTTACCTTACAGGTTCGTTTGCCACGATCCCCAAGGCAAAAAGCCAAATTTTGGCCAAAAAGGTTTTCTTCGAAAATCGTATTTGCATGATTGAAAACTTTTTTTTTTCGTTTTCAGCGTATTAGAACCATTAAAGGACCATTGCCGTCTCAGACAACGGTTGTCCCCCGCCAATTCAAAAAAATTTCCTAATCATTGAACGTCTGTACGGAATTTTAACTTGTTTTCTAACGCAACTATACCTAAAATTAAATTCTAGGCCTTGTTTTGTTATTAACCAAGCTGAAAATCCGTACAGAAGTTGAATGATCGGGCGAAAAAATTTGAATTGGCGGGGACAACTCAAAACAGGTGGCAATGGCCTTTAAAGAAACGTCTAAACATCATTTACGAAAAATCGGAAAATGACCCCCCCCCCCTTCCGGAGTAAATACGTGCCCTGATTTGTCTTGCGGCTGTTTTTACGCGCAAGTTTATAGAGGAATTAGAATAAGCGACACTTCACTATTATCCTTGTCCAAAATTTGCCTTGTCCCCATGTTGTTTTTTACATGGTCATGGTAATTAAGGTAATTATCATACTTTAACAAGCGGCGCCGCTAGTGGCAAGCGATGAGCGGCGCCGCTCGTCGCCCCGTTTACCTCTGCTTTTTTTCAGCCGCTGCTGCCGCTCCATTTCCAGTCTCCGCCGCTGCTTCCGCCGCTCTTTTTCAGTCATCGCCGCTGCCTCCGTCGCTTTTTTGAACCTTCGAAGTTGTCTTTATTTTTTATAATAAAGTTCCGAGTTTATTGTTATAAAAATTTTGATGACTTGACGTTAATAAAAATTTAATAATTAAGAGAGTTAAATTTTTCTAAATAAAATATAGTAAATGTGAGTAATGGTAAGTGAGATTTTTTTACACGCCGCCGCTGCTGTTTTTTCCGCGCCGCTGCCGCCGCCGCTTTTCTGCCGCTGCCGCTGTTTTTCTCGCAGCCCGGCGCTCGCCGCCGTTGGCTGCCACTCTTTTTTTTTGCGTGTCAAGCATAATGATGTTAACTATAATTCATCCTAATCACCGTGATCACCTTAATTATCATGAACACATTAAAAACAACAAGAGGGACCAATCTGTTTTTCGAAAGAAAAAACAACAGGGGGACCAAGGCATATTTTGGACAGAGATAATAGTATAGCGCCAAATTCAAAAATATACCTACCTAGTGAAAATCCATTTCGATCTTTCACACTCAGGTTCTTTTGTCACTGTTTCCATAATTTCAATGTATTTATGAATAATTTTGAAGTAGTTAAAATCAGTTCCAGTAATTTCAGTCACTTCACCGCTCAATACTTTTTTGGTTTGCTCTAAAACATCAGCATATTTTTGGGAAATACCATCCACAATTTTTTTTACGTGACCAAGATGTTTAAAATTGTCTATGTTTTGTTTAACATCTCTTTCAAATTTTTTAACATTTTTTTCTTTTTTGAGAACCATAAAATATTGCGAATATCGTTGACTTTTAATTCTTCAACAGCTTAACACCATTTTCATGTAATTCGACGAAATTCTTTAAGCCTTCGAAGCTGTTGTCAAAGTTGTGAGAAGGCTCAAGCTGGTCAATGGTTATCTGTCGGTTAGAATTGGATTAAATACTGATTGTAGTTCATCTAATTTAGATTTGAGCCTTTTTATTTCATCATTTTGACATGATACCGAACAAATAGATATAGCAGTGAATAAAAGAATTAAAAATTTCAATTGCATATTTGCTGAAAATTAACGAAAAAGATGTTTTTGTCATGTTGAAAGATGGTGAAAAAACTTCATTTCATAGGTAAAGTAGCAGATAAGAATTCAGCGATCATATATTAAGTGATATTGTTGGTTCAAAAACGTGTGCGCTGCAGCATTTGCCTAATTTTTTTTCTGCTCGACAGACCGCTAATTCTTGATCCGATTTTTTAATGGGCCGATTTTCGGATCGATTTTTCTGAAAATATCGCAAAATCCTAAATCTTGGCACAAATTGTGTTCAGCATAGTCAATTAGTTTATAAAAGCTGTTAAAATAAAGAAGCATAACAGAAGCATAAATCATAAATATATTTAACAATAGAATAATAAGTAAATAAATAAAAACGATATTTAACAGTTGACGAATAAAAAATACTCAATTTGACCTCAACCTAAAGGTCATGATCCCTCATCCCCCTTACAGGGGAGACTCACATAGTCTGGGTAAGCTATAAGCAAACATTCTATACCATAATATATCATTCGATAGCTCTTCGAAATCCTTATTTTACTTAGACATCCATTTTTGCCATGAGCAGTTTCTAAAGCAGGGCTCTTAATTTTTGCATGAACCGTTTAAGACAGAATATTCACTCCTTCCAACTCAAGTTGGACGATACTTGCCGTTGTGATACAAGGATACAGAGATTTGGGATGCCTTGAAATTGCAATTTTCCGCAGCATTTAATACTCGTCGCAAGCTCGAGGACTCTTTTCTTCAGCCAAGTCAAAAATCATCGTGGTGTTTCTCCACAGTCCGCTTTCCTGCTTCCAACATCCGGTCCTTGCGACTTCAATAATCACGCTTTTTCAGATTCGCAAAACTTGGCTATTTCACTGCTTGTTGATCTTTAAGGTCAAATTTGACATAAAATCTTGAAAAAATCAAACTTTTGAAATAAAAACAATCAAATCTACAAAACAAATCAAAACAAACTATTTTTGTAGCTCTCAAATGTGAAAAAAAAATCTTAAAGAAATTACACAGTATGAAATATAAGAATTACAAGAAAAACTAGATTAAACCATCAAGTAAGGCAGTCGTAGGCGTAATTTTAACTCGAAAAGCTGATAGCTCTTTTTATTAAGTTTATTTTATCTTGATCTATTTTCATATTCGAGTTCTCATAGGAAAAGGCATTCTGTGATGACTTGAGAGTTGGAAAGACAGTTAGACAAAATATACACATACACCACTAAGGTTAAGAAAGGCCCTTATTTAGATTTTAAGCAGAAAAACATGTAAGAATCATTTGCTAGAGACTTGACAGAGAGTTAGACAAAAATTGACACGTATTCTTTTGAGGTGTAGGAAAACCGCTAGTTCAAAGTTTAAGGAAAAAGGGAGAAAATCTGAGGCTGGAGCCTGAGGTGAAATTTTGGTCCCGACTGACGGCTGAGGAGAATTTTTCAGACTTCAGCGGCTCAGGTTAAACTCAGCCATCAGCCGGCTGAGGCTGATGGCTGAGGGCTAAGATAAAATTTTTGACTTGGCTGACGACTGAGGCTGAGGAGAATTTTCAGACCTCAACCGGCTGAGGAAAATCTTTGCATTAAATTTTTTGCCGTTTTGCGTTTTTTTCAACTGTTTTTCTGACGAGTTCGAAAAGTTCAGTTAATAATAAAAATCTGAGGAATTTCCTTCCAGGCTGCCGCTAATTATTAAATTTCAGTCAGCCAGCTGAGCTCGAACTCAGCCGGCTGATTTTAACTCAGCCATCAGCCGGCTGAGGATGAGGCTGAGGTAAAATTTTTACTTGGCTGACTGCTGAGGCTGAGGAGAATTTTTAAGACCTCAACCGGCTGAGGCTGATGGCTGATGTAATCGTGAAGTATACCACCCTGCATGTGACTCGGTGTTGTAGTGGGTAGTGAGGGGATGTGGAGATTATGTTCTCGAATTCGACTACCACTCAAGTTTGGCCAACACTTCGACCCCCATTCTTTCATATGTACGTAAGAGCCCAAGTGCCCGCCCCTCCAAAGAGTATTTATCTCTGAGCCAACCTTTTTCGGTTCCCTTGATTGTTTTTTCATCCCAATCCGTTGCAATGAAAAGTGTCTTGGTATTCGGCAGCAAAGCGTCCAAATACCTTGGTAGTCGGTGAAAAAGTGTGAAGTAGGTGAAAAATGAAAACGTTGGCTTAGAGAAAAAACTGGCTTAAAGAAAAAAAACTGAAAAGATCAATTAAAGCCGAAACATTTGATGATTTTAGACCATTCTGGGTTAAATGTCAGCTTGTTGATGAAGTTATAAACCAAGCTGATAGCTCTTTTTATTAAGTTTATTTTATCTTGATCTATTTTCATATTAGAGTTCTCATAGGCAAAAGGCATTCTGTGATGACTTGAGAGTTGGAAAGACAGTTAGACAAAATATACACCTACACACTAAGGTTAAGAAAGGCCCTTATTTAGATTTAAGCAGAAAAACATGTAAGAATCTTTTGCTAGAGACTTGACAGAGAGTTAGACAAAAATAGACACGTATTCTTTCAAGGTGGAGGAACACCGCTTGTTTAAAGTTTAAGGGAAAAGAGGGAGAAAATAACCAAAAAAGTAATTGTGAATATTGCGTCAGTTAATCTTCGATAACTTGACACCGCTGTAGACCGTTATTAAGGTGAAGAGCTTTTTCTTATATTGAAGATACATTTTGTGCAAAAATCATAAAGCCTATTTTTGAAGTTTTAGCGATAGTAAATCCCCAAAAAACTTTTTTGCCCGTATTATTTGACCAGTTAATGAGAAACCGCCCGCTGTTTACAAACTGTGCTACAGTCAATTATCCCAATACAGTTACTCTCTCTATACAGTCAATTTTGACTCAAAAAATTATTTTTCACTAGTTTCATTTAAATCAAACATGGAGAAAATCTGATACTGAAAATTTGCACCCTATAGTTTTGCACCCTCAGTCACGATCAGGATCGCATTATAGAATCAAACCACCGTCCCCCCCGCGGGAACTGATCAGGTGGAGAAGATAACTTCATATTCGTGTTTCTCGACCCCGGTTTCATGAGAAAGCCGCGTGTTTTTTCGGTTATGAGAAAAGAAATTTGGAACCACCGGGGGGTATCATGGTTTTTAGTACAGTCGAGTCTCGATTTAACGATCACCGGGACCGACCCAGGTGATCGTTAAATCGAGAGTGATCGTTGAATCGAGGGGTAATTTGACGAAATTTATTATTGAAGGGACCGATCCAGGTGATCGTTAAATCGAAAATGATCGTTAAATCGGGTGATCGTTAAATCGAGACTCGACTGTATAATTTTAAAAATTAAAGGCGGCGTATATTTCGGTGTACAGCCGCATTAAAGGGGCATACCAGCTCGTTACACGGGCAATTTCAAATTCGTAAAAGGCGGGGACCCAGTCAATTCAAACGAGAATTATTTTAATTACAAATTTGTCATTTTATACAAAAAGCTATACATCGTGTTGGAATCGAACTCGACCACTTTCGGACTACACCAGCACATTACCACTGAGCCACCCATGTTATTAGATGGGCACTTTTCTTTCATAACTTATTGCTCTTTACAGAAAAAAATTTGCATTTTAAATAATTCTCGTTTGAATATGGCTAGTCCCGCCTTTTGCAAATTGAAATTGACCGTGTAACGCGCTGGTATGCTCCTTAAGGGCTGTATTGGGAGGAAGAAAAAAAAAGAGGCAACTTTCATGGCAGAAAGTTAGAAGTCTAAATGTTAAAATGTTTTGATTATAGAAGATTAACCTGATTCCAGAAAGCTGAACAAGTCATATTTTTTAACAAAACCTTCCATTGTTAACCTTTATGTATTAATTTGATATGTTTTGATGCCATTTTCGTTAAATAAATGTTTGGAACTTTCGAATTTAAAAAACATCGCTGCGATGTATCGTAACCGATTTTTCAAACATCGGAACATCGCAGTGCAGCACGAAAACATCGCAAAACGGCGAAACGTCATCTCTACTTGTGACCTAGAGCTTCAAACTTCCATCCTTGTTACACCAATTAGATCAACTATGAGAAAAAATAAATATTAAAAAATAAATAAATGAATACAGAAACAATGCTTCTCGAATTTTCACTGTTTATTTTAATCAGTTGTAATATGCACATAAACAATTTGCATGATTTGCCTTCCACTTATCTATACAAGTTTTATGAAACATGTGGCCACAACCTAACATTTTATATTCCTTCAAGCTGGATATAGCGTTAAAGCAAATTGGCCGTTCTGGTTGTAAAAACTATGTCAGTTTAGACATGATTTTAGCTAGACAATTTTCCAAGTGTTCCCATAACCCACTCTTTGTTTGTTCAATGCTTGGCTCTATCTCTTCCAAAGTTAAAAATTCTTTTTTTTTTTTTCTTTTTTGGCTTCTGTTAATATTTTCATTTTGTTAAGCAATTCTTTCCAATTTTTTTTCTAGCTTGTTGACTACATATAGTAACGTTTTACTATTTTATAGCACAACGAAAAATTGCCCTGCGAATAGTATCCCCACATCCCTGCAATTTTTTTGACCAACATGAGATTCAACGAAAATTCAAATGATTTTAACAATAAATCAGTAATTTTCTTGACTTCCTTGATAAATACTTGGCTGCAGTTATGTAAACATTTTTGCAAAAATAAAACTTATGGGTGTTTTTTCACTTGATCCGTGCTCAAAAGTTATTTTTCATTCATAATAATTTGTTCTAAATTTATTATATAGTTAGCAATTTTTCGTTCATCTTCAGTAGCTATAGATCCATGCATCAGGGTTTCCAACAAAAACTCTTTTGTAAAAAATTTTTCTCTGTCTCATTTTTATATCATAGCTCTCCAGTTCTAGGTCAAGTCTTCGGCTCAAGCTTATGCAAGAGTAGCCAGCGTATGTTAGCACAAACTCTAATGTACTTCTCTGACTACAAAAGAGTAATAAAAAAAACATTTTGAGTCCACTCTAACATACGCTTTTCTACCCTTGTATTAGCCTGAGCCCAAGACTCTACCTAGGGGCCCCTGAAGTACATGGGTACCCCTACCGGCGCCTCTACCCTATTTCGAAACTTTAATAGATGTTAATCCATCACAATTCTTACGATATTTAGGACTGGACTAGCCAAAGACAACTCGCGAAACAATTAAATAATCAGGGTAAAAGAAGTGTTGGACCCTAGGCGGGAACAAACTTGAGGTGGTGCATTATATCGAGGGTTGTCTGTATTTGAAAAATTTTGTTCCGTTGAAAAAACGGCTTTGATTTTCGCAGGGATTTCGGTAGGGTTTGATAAATTTAAGGTTGGGTGATAGGAAATTCCGGTTTATTCCCGGTCCAAATCTTAGATTCGGACCCGAAAAATTGGTACGAATCAGTCCGAATCTTTTGGTGTTTTTTAACGATTTTGCTCGATTTTTATAATTAAAAAATGAATTTGGTTATTTGGAGATAAAAGATTCGGACCGAATCAGACCGGAAAAAAAGATTAAGACCAGGAATATTCCCGAAAAAGATTGGGACTGGTCTTATTCCAACCAGGGTTCACAGATGTCCTGCTTTAGCAGGAATTTCTGCTTTTTGATTTTAAAATCTGCTTTTGTCCGCGAAAAAGCAGGAATTTCGCACATCTCACAGCATTTTATAACAGCTTATTCCTGCTTGTAGATTTTTTGGTTTAAATTCCTGCTTTTGGTAACAAAATCCTGCTTTTGCGATTGGATAATATTTTTTTTCACCGCAAAACACTTGAAAATTACGGCAAATCATTTTTTTATTACCGCAATTTGATCTTCCCGCAAAATACTTTTTTCTCACCGCAAAATACTTTTTCTCACCGCAAAAATACTTTTCCCCCCGCAAACCTAATTCTGTCTAAGACCAACCAAAATTTGCATAATTTTGCAAGAATTCAAATTTTTTCAGTCAGGAAACAACTTGGATCCCTCAGAATCCCACCTCAGAATGGCCAGAAGCCCCTGAAAGTTGGTTTTTTCGGGGTTTACTAAAGGGGGTGAACTTTTTGCGAAAATTCGATTGAGCGGATCAGATTTCGGGTCCGATCGCTCAATCGCTCACAACTCCACCTGAACCACTCGAAACCACCATAAACCTATAATTGAGCGATTAAGCCCATCCGACCCGAAATCTGATCCGCTCATCGAATTTTCGCAAAAGTTTACCCCCTTTAGTAAACCCCGAAAAAACCAACTTTCAGGGCTTCTGGCATTCTGGGTGGGATTCTGAGGGATCCGAGTTGTTTCCTGACTGAAAAATTCAAATTCTTGCAAAATTATGCAAAATTTGGTTGTCTTAGACAGAAATTAGGTTTGCGGGGGAAAAAAAGTATTTTTGCGGTGAGAAAAAAGTATTTGCGGTGAGAAAAAGTATTTTGCGGTGAGAAAAAAAGTATTTTGCGGGAAGATTCAATTGCGGTGAGAAAAAAAAATTTGCGGTGATTTTCAAGTGTTTTGCGGTGAGAAAAAAAAACATCCTGCGATTTTCGATCTGTGAACCCTGATTCCAACTCTAAATAAATTCTTAAACTTAAAATTCGCGCCAATAGAGGATGTTCAAATCAATGATCTCTGTCGTTTTTTGGAAGTTTTATGTATAAAACTTTCTATGGTGAATACAATTATTGCGTCTTTATCAGAAGGCGTGTCACAGACAAAAGCGAGTGGCCTTTAAGCTCGCTTCGGTCTTTGCCAATATATGGGGTGAAGGTTCCTTTCGAACCTTCTCGGATTACGAAACCGGGTGGATTCGATAAGCCGCCTAAAAGAAATTCCCAAGGGGTTTTTCGGGTTTTACATATGAACAATAACAAGTAAATACTCCGTTATTTACTCCAAAATGCACAGAAATAAAGGTAACAAAATACAATATTTAAGTGCCCAAATGACCCAGCGCTAAGCAAAGTAACAAGATACAGTTGCTAAGGCGCAAAAAGCAGCATGCAATCACAAGAGAAATGCAGAGGCCTCCC
>SADC01000068.1:0-267035 GCA_004194705.1 Ditylenchus dipsaci
CCCCCCTTTTCCCCCTTCCTTCTTTTCCCGCACTGGCGGTAAAACATCAGAGGGTAAAAGGAGGAGGGGGTCGTAAATCATTATTAACATGATTTACGATGCCTGAAGAGTGATACAAAACGAGGGGTCTAACTACTAGTGTTTACTGAGCATTCTGACTTATTTAAATGGACGATAACATTTATCTAATTAACAAAAACCCAGTTTTGGTAGTCGAGTGGTTAGTGCACTAGACTTTTGTCAGCTCAGGTTCGATCCGTCTAGGCGCATTGATTTTTTTTTTCATGTGTTTTCATGTTTTTATGTTCTCATTTTGTACACACCACTCAAAATCACACGCTGAACACGATAAAATTATTTTCAGCTCTAAAAAGAATTGTAAATTTGCACTAAACATTAAAAGATGGTTGTACGCAGTCAATCTTGCCCAAAATTCTCGATCAAAGTTCTTTTATTTCAGTGAAATTCTTTAAATTCTGATAAACGGATCGTGTTCGGCCGGAGAAAGTAGCTCTAAAACTTGCTAGATACGAAAAAAATTAAAAGTGGTTAAAATAACTGTTCGAATAATGCGTTGATTGCAACTGTCGGTACATCCCCAAACTTTTAGAATGTTAATGAATTTATTAGTTCTAACCAGGTTTTCATTTAAATTTTGCTTTTTTTACTAGCACATTCTAGTGCCACTTTCTCAGGCCGAACACGTTGCGCTTATCAGAATTTGAAAAATTCCATGAAATAAAAAAATTTCGTGTGAGAATTGACTGCGAATAACCATTTTTTAATGTTTAGTGGAAATTTACAGTACGTTTTAGAGTTAATTTTTTTATCATATTCAGCGTGTGATTTGGATAGTTATGTACAAAATGAAAACATAAAACAGCAAAAAAGATCGAAAAAAATACTCCTAAGCGGAATCGAACCTAAACTAACGAAAGTCTAGTATACTACCACAAAACCGGGTTTTGTTAATCAGATAAATGTTACCGTCCCTTTAACACTTCAACGGTTGAGCGGCACATTTGTGTGTTTATGAGCAGTTTTTCATGCTGATTCTAAATCTGTAAGCAGATTTTAAAAATTCGATGGATACGACGGAGGACTTTCCTTTTCAAGTTTGGATGCTAAAAGTCGTGTGTTCCATGCTTGTTACGCATTTTCCTCTGTGATATCGAGCATTCTTGTTTCTGCATTATAGCTTGTTGAAAGCTGAAAAAATGAACTCTCCAACGACAAACTGCCTTGAAATTTAATATTATTTAATTTAAAATGTTTATTAATGAGTAATATTTGTGTCATTTCAAAAACAGTGTTCGTGCTCAATGTGCAAAATCACGTGTCATAAAGCCGTTAGTTATGTGAACACTATATGCCATTCCACAGAGCGAAAATACTTCGCAAGAAAATGCTTTAAAATAAAGCAAAAAAAGTTGTCAAACTGTGAAGAATAAGTTTCGGAGAAAACCAAAATTTTTTTTAAACAAATATTTTGGCGTAAAACTTTTTCTCGCTGAGAAAACTTCAAGTTTTGACACCAGATTCATGTTCAGCATGAATATTAGCTTGTAAAAGTGCTCTTATAATCTAAAAACAATGCAAATTTTCAAATTCCTCTCGAGACAAAAAATTGACTCTGAAAAAATTCGTTTGAATATGTGTTGTCTCGAGAGGAATATGAAAATCGCAGTGATTTTAAATTATAAGAGCAAATTTTAAAATCTGTTTGCAGATTCAGAATCAGCATGAAAAACTACTTATAAATACACAAATGTGCCGCTCAACGTTGAAGTGTTAAAGAATGCACGCAGGCTGCGCCCACTTGTTATGCATTTCTTATTTTGTCTTTGAAAAATGAAAACATGCTAAAGTTGATGTTTCTTTATGCTATTAAATCAAATAAATACTAGTTTCAGTTAATTTCAGCTTTTCTTACAAAGTGAGGGGAAGATGTCTAATTGTGAGTCACCACGAGAAAGAAACGCCCCGGAAGCGAACTTTTGGAAGTCTTGAATCGGTGGACGACAAAAGAATCAAAACAACCGACATGAATTCCTCCGTAACAAAGTCGGACCATTTGGTTGATGTCAGCTTTGGTGAAATTCCACAACAATCGCTATATATTCAGCCAATGAGGATGCACTTTACTCGGGTAGGCTCATTAATTCAAGTTTTTATTATAATAATATAGAGGATGGACCAAGTATTCCAGCCTATAGCAATCTTAGCAGCATAACCAACCATTTTTATAAGTGCCTTTTATACACAGCATCGAAAATTTCGACTAAATTTTTAATCACTTTTCGTCTCCACTGGAAAACGCTGTCTTTAAAAAAAAAGTTTTTTTTGTTTTCCGTTATTTGCTTCAATGTTTGACTGATGTGGCGAAATGGGTTATCCGAAAACACAGACTCTGAGAAATTTTGTACATAAGGACATCCAACTGAGTTGAGATATGATAACACTCCACATAAAGACATTCCTCATAAGGATACCCTCTACACAAGGACGGCATGGGGCGGTCCCTCAGGTGTCCTTGCATAGAACCTCGACTGTACATCATTTGATATAGATTTGTTTGGCGCTACTGGAATATAACCCCCCCCCCACTCCCAGAAACCGCTACTGAAATATACTCCCCTCCCCCAATAATTTTTAGGCTTACGAATTAGGTTTAGCCCTAAGGGTTTGCTTAGGACCTCATGGCTCATTCACGTACTTTCACTTCGAATTCAGACCAAAGGTGTTCACGTAGCCAAAGATGCGGAGTCGAACTCGAAGTCGAAAATGTTCATGTACTTTGACTTAGGGTTAGAGATCGCACTTGAAGTTATTTATTTATATAACCTGGATCACTCAAAATCTCCCTCCAGAGTGGCCAAAGGCTATTAAAAGCTGCTTTTCTGGGGGTTTACTATAGAAAGAGTCCAAGTTATGCACATGAAAACCTTCAATTTTGACCTTGCACTTGAAGTCGAAGTAATTGAATGAGCCCTCAGGCTCAGGTCCAACCATAGTAATTTCAGATAATTTTAAAAAAGTATTGTTTTAGGCACTTCTAAAAAATTATTACATTCCAATAGCTTTTTTCGAAAAGGAGGGGGTGTATATTCCAGTAGCAACATTTGTTTTTATAGAAAATACCGGAGCAAAATGAATCAGTCAAAACTTTACTGGGGTATACACATAAAGAAAAGAGCACACAAAACCTTTATTTTTCATATTAGATATGGCCCTTGAAAAAGAATCTGTGATGGTGTTCATATACCATCGAGTCGATAAAAGGATCATTCTAGTCAAGCAGTTTCGTCCAAGTATTTATTATTAATCTATGCAAATTTTGAATCAATGTCTTTATTTTAAGCAGTGTATGTCCAACGCGTTCGGCGTATGACTGAAAATGAGGGCAAGCCACTGAACGCAATTGACTGGAAAAATATTCTCTTAGCAACGGCGATGTGATCGGTATTTTACATTTTGTAACAACTATCAAAGTGGAATAATTAGGGATTTATCTAGAAATGTGTGCCGGGCTTATGGACAAAAACAAAACCCCAGTGGAGACGGCCAAAGAAGAAATTTTAGAAGAGTGTGGTTATGATGTGCAACTGGAGGACATAATACATCTGAAGACGTATTTGTAAGTCAATCATTTTGAATTAAGTTATTTAAACCGAAAAAAATAGAACTGGAATCGGTATTTCTGGCCCTCCACAGTATTTATTTTATTGCGAGGTTGATGAATCAATGAAGGCAGCTGATGGTGGTGGATTGAAGGAAGAAGGGAATTTGTGGAAGTGTGAGATAATATTTTTTAACACTGGCTGGGTTTGAGACCACACGTAAAAACTTTTAAAATCGTGTTTCAGATAATTTTTTTGGCAGAGTCTGAACAAATCAGTTTCGTTCAGGGACTGCTCAAAAAAATTGCGATCGTGTTTATGCGCGAAAATCGCGAAAATCCAGGATACCAGTATCATGGATTTCCCAAATTTTAAATTCCCGCTTAGCTATAATTTCTGAAAAACTCAGTTTTTAGTTTACATAGGCCAGATTTGCCAGATGGCAGATTCGAGGCCAGATTCGTGATTTGATTCCAGATTCGTGCTCAGCGTTTCTGCGTTTCGCCTGTGGTTTAAAAAAGAGTAAGTACATGAGGGGACTACGGCAAAATGCTGATTTTTTGATGTCTCGTTTTATTTTTCTGATTATCCTTCTATAAAGAAATCGAGCTCGGTGAGCACGAATATGGTTTCAAAATTGGCAAATGTCTACTAGAGAGTGAAATTCCTTGAAATCTTGTTTAGGCGGGAATTTAAAATTTAGCACATAAATGATACCGGTATCATGGATTTTTGCGGTTTTCGCGCATAGACACGATATCGCAATTTTTCGATCGGCCCCTAAGCAAAACTGAAGCAGAAAAAAGTTGTCCGAAACACGATTTCAAAAAGTTTATACGGGGGTTGAGAATCAGCCGTCTTTAGTATTTAATTATGCTTTAATTTTTTTGAGATTTCAATTACCATCGAAGAGGCAAGAGAAATGTTGAATGAAAAAGGTTTAAAATTTTTTTATTTCTATAAATTATAACGATTTTTTAGAAGTTAACTCACCGTCATCCGTGTTGTATGCAATCTCTTGGTTTCTCCAGAACAAAATTAACGTTCCGTAATTTTTCTTTTGCACTAACATTTGTAGTCATCAAACGCTGTATTTTGAATATGCTTGTACTTCTTTTGCTTTGAAATTACAATTCCATGAAATACAAAGTCCCCGAGAGGTCATTTTCCCTATACTGTTTTCGAGCTTTATAGTTTCTTGATTAACCATGTTTTTCGAAAAATCTGACGTGGCGGCTATAGCCCTCTCCGCCTCCCCTGCCTACGTTCATGACTATTGCTGAAGTATTGACATTTTGGCATTATTATTTCACATTTTAATATTGAAATTAGCTGTAAAAATATTTATTTCTTGATCTTCTGTACTATTCCAATTGCTGCTCCAGACCAAACGAGACCCGTCTGAGTTTAGAGCAGGTTGTGAATCAAACCCTTTTTCGTTAAAAGTCACCTAGAAATTAACTTATTAGTTTAATTTTTAATCAGAATTTTTTCCAATCAATACTTGTTTAATATTTTTGCCATCATAATCCATTGAAAATAGGTCAGCTTTGTCCAGACCAGATTTAAGCTTGCTAAAGCTGAACATGATTTGGTAATTATTTGCCATAAACACAGGAGTATTGCTGCGTCCCTTTAAATTAGTTAGCTGGTAGGGTTGAGACCATTGCCCGTCCACTAATTCCATTACAAATAGTTCCGTAGTTTGATTAAGGTCCACGTGATTGCTTCTAAACATGCTTATTAGTAAGGTTGTCGGCCGACCAAATTTCGGCTTTTCCGGCCGAAAGCAGACATTTTTCGGTTTTCGACTTTTGGCTCGACCGGCAGAAAGTTTCGGTTTTCGGTTTTTGGATTTTCGGCTCGGCCGGCCAAAAATTTTCGACAACTCACTTGTTAGTATTTTTTATTTTCGATTATTCCTTACTTTATAATTGTTTCATAGTTTTTATTTTCTTCCAAAAAGCTAGGTCTAGATGCCGAAAAGATTATTTTCTGGCTATCGAAGCTAAAAGCAGCATTCGACACGTAGTTCATATCCGAGGTCAACTGCTTCACACCTAGCACAGCTATTTTTTCATTTGAACTGTAAAATCCAAGCAGAGGTCTTCTATTGTCTAATTCAAAGACCCAAAGCTCTAGATCTCCAGTAGCCATTGAAGTGAAAAGGATCCATTTGCCATCAGCAGATGCCACTGCATCTCCATCATAATCTATATGGATAATCATAATCTACATAATCTATATATGGAAAGAATTTTTTAAATTGAAAAATCGTAACACCCATCCCAGTCTATTTCGGAGCACCCACCCTAGAAATTTGCCTTGTACCCCAAGCTAAATTTCGCTTTTTCTTGATGGCTCGTTCACGGACTGCGACTTAGACTGACACTATTTGGCTACATGAATACCTCTTAGTCTAATTCTCAGTCTAAGGTGTTCATGGAATGAGAATTAGACTAAGACTAATTTTCTTCACGTGAAAAACAAGATCAAATTTTTCTTTTAACTGGTTTAAAGGGTTATTGGATGCTTTCTTTCTCGACCAGCCATCTAAGCTGAGCACGCAGCGGTATAGAAAACTGTTCTGGAATTATTGCAATAAAGTGGTGGATTTTGTTGAAGTCGATCGAATGCTTACATGAGACGGCTGACAACGTAGTTTAAGCCATCTCTGTCCTCCACAATGTCCTTACTGAATAGATGGAGGAGGAAATAGACTAAGACAGAGCCATGCTAGATTTTTAGCATTAGCGTGGAATAAGCACCGATGCACCCGAAGAAGTAGCCAATGCAGATGGCATAACAAAAAAGTTTATCGGAATTTCTAATGGTGTTGTTAGCGCAGATTTTCTGGAAAAAATTATTTGAACACAGAAATTAATACAAATTGTGAATATTGTGTACATTGCACTGTGAAATGTAAAACAAAGTCGTTCTTACTGATTTTTTAGTCTAAGTCTTAGTCCGTGATCACCTTAGACTGAGACTATTTTGGCTACATGAACACCCCTTAGTCTAATTCTAAGTCTCAGTCTAGGTCGCAGCCCGTTAATGAGCCATGACCTTTATTGCTTTGAAAAAAATTTAAAATTAAAAAAAAACCCGGAAAATTTTTTTTGCAAAAAGTAAAATCAGCTCAGGGAACTAAGGAAAATTTCTGGGGTGGCTCAAAAATTGACTGAGGTGGGTGCTCTTAAATTTAGTCGAAAAATTATTTTTCATATGCAACATAAAAATGACAAAAATTACTTTCCGATTTTGTTATTAACAAGAAAACATACATGAATTATTGGTCATAAGTGAAAGAATTTGACCAAATTCATTGACATAATACAGCTCATTGTTTGGATTTAGAAACTTTTTGGTTGATTTATTTTCAGAATTTAGTGTAGCTGGGCTTGAGGATGTGAAATTGCATAAGTTAAGTGTAGGGATTCCTTCATAACTATAAACATAGTGTTGTCTGCCGAATAAGTCAGGCAATACAGCTAAACCGTTGGCTGATCAATAGCGTAGCTAAACGGGGCTGGATTCGATAAATCTAATCTAGCACCCGTAAATACAAAGTCAGTAAAACAAATCTGGATAATATTGTGAACAGATTGGCATAAATGTACTTTGCAGAAAACTTACTTTGCTATTGTTAGACGAATGTGATTCAAAAAGACTAGCTTGTCATTAGCACTAAATTGGGGAGCTAAGTTTAGTCCACCAAAGTAAGTTGTTGAATGTTGGAGAAAAAAGTTGCGTTATAGCTTTGAATAAATAGTGGTTTTTCGGTTGTTTTAAGGGCAGCAGGGCCAAATTCACAAATTTCGGATTTGAGGTAACCTAAATAGAAAAATCAAAAAAAAACGGAAGGAAACATGCAGGTACTTGCTGTGAATGTATCTTCAACCCTTCGAGCCTAGGGCTTGAGTAAAATGCACACAAATTTCGAGTCATAGATATTTAATCTTCAGACAACTGGATAGGTGTTTTCAAGATATGTACACTTTTTAAAATTTTTTGGCTCTGGTATAGTATAACCAACCCCAGAGTAAATCGAAATATTTTCACAAAAAAGGCTTCGGGACGGGACGAGAATCCCGTCTCGTGCTGAAGGCTTTTTAGCATATTATCCCGTCCGGCAAAAATTCCAGTCTGTCCCGTCCCGGTGTCCTGTTCCGAAAAAATTATTGATTTTTTGTCCCGTCCTACTAGAAAATTTAAGCTAAAAATTCGGGACGAGACATCCCATCCCGCCCGGCGCGAATTTGGGCATTTTTTGTCCCAGATCCCGTCCCGGAATATTTTTTGACTCTGTGCCGTCCCAGCGTCCTGTTCCGGAATTTTTTCTTTTTTCCCGTCCCGAAATTTGCCATTTGGCATCTCTATATTTTTATTTGAAATGTTTTACGTTAAAAACTAGCCTTAGTATTTTTAGCAGGTGCTAATCTTAAGGTTTAGCTTCCAAATAAGGTTGTGGTTCAGGCTCAATAAAGTCTGCCAGAAATAAGGTTAAAGCTCTGTTTTTCTCTAGTTGAAACAAAGCTAGAGGAACAAAGCGTTCACTTGAAGCAAATGCTACTTTCTTGGTGGCTTTGTTGATGACCACATCTCGAGCAACAGCTCCACTACCCACTTCCATCTGGAAATGAACAAGGAAACGTTTTATGTGAAAAGCGCTATTTACCTTCCTCAAATCAGAGCCATTTTCATTGCAAATATACAAACCAAAATTGTATTCTCCGTAGTTGGCATGAAAATAATACGGTCATTAGATGCAAATTTGGCAGAGGAAGGGTTGTAAAGGTGGCTTAGGTTTAGAGTGGTTGAACTTTGATCGAATATAAACGGTTTTGTCTGTTGCACATTTCTTGGTCGTCTAAAAGCATCAGGTGAAGAGTTGTGTTTTTGGCTAGGTAGTAGTTTTCGCTAAAAATAAAATAGTGACTAATGCTTTTAATTCAAAAAGCATGCTACTGGCAAATACACTCCGCTCCATCTTGTAATAGTTCGTTTTCAGAAAAAGTTATTTTACCCATATTACTTAAATTACTATTTTTTCACCCCCTTCTAAGGGGAGGGGCTATTATTAGAGGGGGGGGGCTACTATTAGAATAAATACGGTAGTCTCGACACGAAAGGATTTATTTAAGTTTTTTGTATTTTTAACATGGGTTTTGAGCAGGGCCGCTATATGTCCTTTTTAAAAATATTTGTTTTTTTTGGTAACCCCAATCTTTTTTTTTAAATTTTAGTCAAAATCTTTTTTTCGTTTCAAAATGGCAATGAGCACTAAATAAAATGCACTTTTTTCTTCAAAAGTGGTCAAAACGTCCTTTTTTTGCCCAAATGTCTTTTTTTAAATTTAAATTGCAGCCCTGGTTTTAAGCCCTATTTAATCGAAAATTCGATTTTGCGATATTAATCAAACTTGTGCAGAATTGGATTGGCAACATCAATCAGAATTTCGAAATTCTTTCAAAAAATGGCCTAAAAATCGAAATATAATAGCAAATGAAGCAACCTTTTTTCGATGGTTTTTTTTCTTATTTAAACTATTTTCTGAAAGAATTTAGAAAATTCTACTATTGATGACGCTAATCGAACTTTTAATTCTGCACAAGTTTTTCGAGATCGCAAAACCGGATTGTCGACAAAAATGTCTCTAAAACCAGATTTAAAAAACATAACTTGGATTTCTCATTTCGTGTCGACACTATCTCCTTAACAACTTTCACCCTCCCTTAACAAAAGTTTCAGGCTTTTTAATAGTGTTTTATAAATAAAAATTTCTGCGGGTCTTCGCTACTCGAGTCAAAAAAAGTATAACCTGAGGGCAGTTTCATAACTAAGCAGCTCTTTGTCAGTAGTAGGAGTTGGAGTTGCCTCATAAATTATTTTGCGACCATCTTCAGTAAAAGAGGCACGTCCATCAAATCCTTTTCGAAAAGTTAACTGAAAATTTTTAGAAGTTTTGAGTCATGTCATCAGAACCTTCAAAAAACCTGTCTCTTATTGGAGCCATCTTGTGCATCCATCAACCATAATTCAGGGTCTCCAGTAGCCATAGATGTAAAATAATCCATTTGCCATTAGGAGATACTTGAGCATAACCGTCAAAACCATGCTCATTAGTCAATTGTTGCTTAATATTTCCAAAAAGATCAGATCGGAAAATGTCCATGTCAGTAGACAAATCTGCCATTAAACTAGCTTGTGTTTAGCCTCTGAATTTATTATATTTTTTGTGTTTTTAAATACCGTTTTTCCTTCTAATATTTTTACTCAAGATCAGAGGCCTACTATAAGAGCAAGAGCCTTGTACTGGAAGAGGAACTAGTGTTTTTTCAATTTTTCTTTTTGAGCCAAGAAAACCTTTTCCTGGTTGACTGAGAATTTTAAAGATCGGAATCATAAAAACGCCAACCCGGGCCAACCCGGCGCCGGAACTTTCTAGAATCGGCGCCGGGAACCAGAAGCGGCGAATGGTTGAAAGTTGGCGTTGGCACTGTTTAATTATGGCTGTAACTAATTTACCCCGCCAAATTACTGATTTACCCCGCCAAATTAATTTTTTACCCGCCAATTTTGAATTTTGAGCAAAATACTCATTTACCCAGCCAAATTACTGATTTACCCCGCCGAATTACTGATTTACCACGCCAAATTCGAATTTACCCCGCCAAATTCGAATTTTTAGTCAAATATTGCAGTAAATTTTGCGGAAATTCAAATTTTGTAGTTAAAAAACTTGGATCACCCAGAATCCCACCCCGGAATGACCAGAAGTCCCTGAAAGTTGGTTTTTGGGGGTTTACCAAAGGGGAGTAAACTTTTTCCGAAAATTCGATTGAGCGGATCAGAATTCCAGTCCGATGGGCTAAATCACTCAAAATTCCACCCTGAACCATTCTCAACCCTCTTAAACCATCCTAAGCACTGATTTAGGGATTTAGATACTGTTTCGGATGGTTTAGGGTGGTTTAAGATGGTTAAGAATGGTTCAGGGTGAGATTTTGAGCGATTTAGCCCATCGGACTGGAATTCTGATCCGCTCAATCGAATTTTCGGAAAAAGTTTACTCCCCTTTAGTAAACCCCAAAAAACAACTTCAGGGACTTCTGGCCATTCCGGGGTAGGATTCTGGGTGATCCAAGTTATTTTAACTATAAAATTTGAATTTCCGCAAAATTTACTGCAATATTTGACTAAAAATTTGAATTTGGCGGGGTAAATTCAAATTTAGCGGGCTAAATGAGTATTTGCTAAAATTCAAATTTGGCGGGTAAAAAATTAATTTGGCGGTAAATCAGTAATTTGCGGGGTAAAACAATTTGAGCCTTTAATTATTATAAATTTTAGTTATACAGTTGAACCTCGATATAGTGGCACCTCTAAAGGTTCGTTCCCGCCTAGGTCCGACACTTTTTCAACCCAATTTTCAGAGTCGTTTATCCATTCTGTTCTGACAGTCTGGTCCCAAATATCGTAAAGATTCTGATTTTTCCGATCATTATTTGAAAAGAAGGCAAATTTACTTTTAAAAATAAAACCTCTTTTAAAAAGTAAACCCAGTAAAAAGTAAAACTATATAGTGGCCCCTGTTTTCAAAAATATCGAGGTTTTGCTTTTTAACTCAAAATTTGTTTTCTTTTCAAAAAACGATCAGCAAAATCGGAATCCTTACGATATTTGGGACTAGACTGTCACAACAGAATGGATAAAGACTTTGAAAATTGGGTTGAAAAAGTTTCGGACCCTAGGCGGGAACGAACTTTTGGGGTGCCACCATAGCGAGGTTCAACTGTATTACATGTTATATTAAATCATATTATAAATTTTAATTAAATTTTAATTTAATAAATTTTAATTTTACTCAGGAGGATTCTCACGATTTTATCTAACGATAAGGCCTCTGGCGGCCTTATTTTTTAGATACCCAAAAATCTTAAAATTATAACTTGAAAATGACCATAACTTTGAAATCCTTATCATAAAACAAGGAAAAGGGTGGGGGCGCTCTATTACAGTGAGGCTTTATTAGAGGAAATGTAGTTGTTTTGAATACTTTTTTTTCAGCTCCAGTGACTAAAACGAGGCAGAATACACTTATGTAAATAAAGTATTAAGTATTCAGCTACCCTTCAGCAGCCTTTACCTTGGTACCTAAGGAAAAATTCTATTTTTTGGTCAGCGACCCCCGAGCACCCCCTGAAATATGTTTTCTACTGTTTTCGGCTCAAATAGCCTTAGAAGTTGATAAAACACGATTTCGGGTCATTTGATCTGAGTTAAATAACATCAAGTTAGAACTTGATTTGATTCTTAGTAGGAAAATAAGGCATAGGAGCGTTTGAGTTACTTTGTACCGCTTTGAATTTTTTTGGCTGTTTGATGCATATTTTTTAAATTTTTTTGATTATATACTTAGGGTAGGATAGCGTGTGTTAGCTGAGACTAAAAAATGTCTTACAAACTACAAAACAAACAAAAACTCAAAAAGGGCGCGAATTCAAAAAGGGGACAAAGTAACTCAAACGACTACGCACCGAAAAATAACCTTTTTTCTGTGAATCTCCCTGATGTTCACAACTCAATATACTGCTGCTCCATGGCCTGCGGGTGGGTCTAATTTTCAGGTGGGAACATGGCTGGGGAAATATCTATGGATTTGACTGAGTCTTAAGTACTGGTTGCAGAGAAGTCTGTTGTCAGTATAGTAACATTCCTCAGAATAACCATAGTAATCATTATCATTGACTTCAAAGCTATCTAGAGATATATTTTCCTGCAGTTCTGGTGTATGGTGATTCGTAGAAAAAAGAAATGTTGGCTGTCAGGATAAAAAGATGGCTGAACTGATTCACCAATCCCAGGACTTAATCTTTTCAAATGCTTTCTCTTTCGTGGTTCCTCCAAATTCAGTAAGTAAATCTGCGAAACAATATTTTCTTGCATACTTTAAAAATTTGTTTACTTGATTATAATGGTCATGATACCAAGTCAGAAAAGAGGACTGGAAAATTAGCCACTTTCCATCTAAGCTGAAAAATATCGGCTAAAGTAGCTCGGATGAGGTAAGCCGAAATTTATGAACTTATAAGGGTGTTTGAGACCGTAAAATGGTAGAACACATGTTTTAGAGGGTTCCTGAACACCTTTGACTAAAAATCGACTTTTCGCCTTGGTTCCTGAGGCAAACCACCAAAAAAGGGTACAGGGATAGCCTAAAAATGGGATTGAAAGTTGGTTTTGTTAACTGCTGCCTACCGCATAAATAACTCTGGTATGCATGTTTTTTAATGCATACCAGAGTCACTTTCGAGTGATTTGTGTCTAAGGTATGTGGGTGTGCGCATCTCAACTTGAGCCAAGGGCTTGGTTTGTTAGAGATGCGCGCATAGACTGAACATAGACATGATTCCGAGACATACTCTTGATTAAAAATGCATGTAGATACTTTTTTGCCCAGCTCCAGTGACCAAAACGAGGTAGAATACCCGTACCGGAATAAAAGTAAGGTATTCAGCTGTCCTTCAGTACCCATTAGCCTGGTGCCCAAGTCAAAAAGTCGATTTTCGGTCATAAATTTTCTTGGTCAAAAATGTTCGAGCAGCCTCTAAAAACATGTTTTCTATCGTTTTCAATGTATAAAACGCCCTTAGAAGCTGATAAAACGCGATTTCGGGTTGTGCATCTGAGCTACTCGGCTCAACAATTTATTAGTAAGTATTTTTTTGTTTGTCTCATTTGAATGTACACTGAGGGCTGCCAACTGTATTTTATTTAAAAATTTGTACTTTATTCGAGATTTTAGTTTTTTAAAACTTTTGAAATTTTCCGTCAGACATTCATTTTTTACACTTGAGTTTGGAACGGATTTAGTGTTCGGAAACTGGATAAATTGACATTTTTAGCTGAAAATAACCAAATTGTACTGCATTTCGCTCAATTTACTTCTTTTAAATTTTGAGTTGGCAACCCTGCGTAAGATCTTAAAAGCGTATTATCAGGCGAAAACGGCATGATAGGCTCTTGGCTTAGCAAAGAACGTTGTATGTCAAAAGATGTCCCTAACTGAGATTGTTACTGCTATGCCATTGGAATTCCATATCAAGCCATCTAGACCGAGAATTTCACTTTAAAAGTTGTAAATTTAGTAGTTTTACTATCGCCTATATTTTCGCATTTTCCGCCCCTGCGCCAACTTTCCATGTCATCGCGCCTCGGCGAAATTCAGATTGCAGATCAGTAACAAGTTCGGTTAGGGCTGTCTTTTGACATATAGCGATCTTAGGCCACGGTGAGGTGGTGCCTTTCACGTGTGAGAATATCAATATTAGATCTAATGCAAAATGAGTAAAATCAGAAAGGCTCAAATGGATCGTCTGGTGACCATGGCACAGCCTTAGAAATTCATAACATACAGAAAAACTAACCTGATCTGCAAGTTAAAACCATCAATATTAGTCAGTGGAATTACATTGTCAAAATACATTTCATTTCTGTACTCAGCATGGTGCTTTGAAAGAACAAATTCATCTTTTATGTTTTCCGCAGAAAATTTTGCAGCATAAATATAGTGAATGACAAAAAGAGCATTAATTGCGAGCCAAAACTACTCATTCGCAAATAATAATGCATTTTTGTTAAAACTTAAGTCCAATGTTTTCTTGGTTGTATGAATGATCTAAGATGGAAAATAGATAACTATCTCAAACATAAGATATTTGTGACGATAACTAACCAAAAAACTTTTTTTTATATAAAAAGGGTAATATTTAATTTTGTGCCCTAATTGCTGAAAAATGCCCCTAATTTTCAATTGAAATTTTTCTTAAATTTTTCCTTTTTTTAAGAATTCATTATCGTTTAGCCCAAGATCTCAGCTTTCTATCGAGCTATCAAACTGCACTGAATGATTTAAAAAATGTAGAAATTAAGAGGTTTGAAAAATTAGAGAAATATAAAAGCTACTTCACTCAAACCTCTAAATATCTACATTTCGGCTCTAGTAAACAATACGTTTCCATTTTTTGCCTTGGTCCCTCCTGTTGTTTTTTATTGAAAACAGCTTGGTCCCCTGTCCATTTTGGTGATCACCTTCAAAACAACAGGGGGGACCAAGCTGTTTTTCAATAAAAAACAACAGGGGACCAAGGCAAAAAATGGAAACGTATTGTTTACTAGAGCCTACATTTCTGTAATTATTAAATAGATTTGGTAGCTTGTTAGAAAGCTGAGATTCTGGACTACACGATTGTTAAAAAAATTATAAATAAACGCAAAAATTAAGAAAAAATTGTACTTCTGATTAGGGGCATTTCTCACAGAATTAAGGGTGTGAGAGGATTTGTCGGCGGAATTTTTGGCAGCTGAAAATTTGGCAAAGAGCCTCAAGAGAGCCGTTATGCATTTTGGCTGTGCAATTTTGAGTTTTTGACACCAGATTCGTGTGCAGCATGGTCGATTTGATTATAAAAGTGCACTTCAATTTGAGAAATCATTCATATTTTGAATTCCACTCGAGACAAGAAAATTAAAATTTGTTTTTTTAGAAAAAAATTGGGCAATACTTTTTTTGTCACAGATTCACTTCTTTTTGTCACAGATTCACTTTTTTTTGTCACAGATTTGATTTGTCACAGATTCACTTTTTTCTGTCACAGATTTCCTCTTTTCTGTCACAGATTTAGCTCAAACCACAGGGGGACCAAGCACTTACAAAATTGGTCAAAAAAATTTCTCTCATAACAGCCTGAAAGTTTTTCTATAACGTTTCTATCATGTTTTAAGCATTTTCGCCAAAAATTATTTTTTCCGCAAAAATTTTTGCCTTGGGGACCAAGGTCCCATTTCAGGCTCCTGAAAACTTTGGACTACCTTGGTCCCCAAGGCAAAAATTTTTGCGGAAAAAATAATTTTTGCGAAAATGCTTAAAACATGATAAAAACGTTATAGAAAAACTTTCAGGCTGTTATGAGAGAAAATTTTTTGACCAATTTTGTAAGTGCTTGGTCCCCCTGGGGTTTGAGCTAAATCTGTGACAGAAAAGAGGAAATCTGTGGCAGAAAAAAGTGAATCTGTGACAAAAAAAAGTGAATCTGTGACAAATCAAATCTGTGACAAAAAAAAGTGAATCTGTGACAAAAAGAAGTGAATCTGTGACAAAAAAAAGTTTTGCCCAAAAAAATTTCAGTTCAAATGTTTGTTGTCTCGAGTGGAATTCAAAATATGAGTGATTTTTCAAATTAGAAAGCCCTTTGTAAGCAAATCAACCATGTTAGAAACGAATCTGGTGTCAAAACTCGGAATTGCAAAGCAAACATACATAACGGCTCTCTTGAAATTCCGTCAAATTTAGCCGCCGCCAAATTTTCCGCCGTCAAATCATCTCCCCACCAACTAAGTGGCATTTTACAGTAATTAGGGGCTAAATGAAATACGAACCATGAAAAGGGTCACCGTATTTCCTCTAATTGTTGCCCCTCCCCCTTGACTTTGAGCTATTGTATCTCGGTCCGGATTTTTTTCCGAAGAGGTTTTTTTACGTTTTCTTAGTTCCGCGAGCCCTACTAATTTTGCATTTTCGATTTTGATTTTCACCAAAAATTCGAAAATGACTCGAATAAGCGCTGCGGGCGGTAATTAGAGGAAATACGGTATATCTAAAGACTGCTATACCCTAACTTTATGCATTTGAGAAATTACTGTAGCAAATCGAATATGCTCTACTAAACGCATTGTCAGAATTTAGAAGAAGAATTTTTTGTCAGAAATTTTTTTCTTGAAAAACAAAAAGACTCCGACTGTGATGTGAGGAGTCAAGAATTAAATTTACACAAAAAGCTGTATTGCCAGATCATGATATATCACAATCCATCAATCAATGCTTTTTTATTGCGCAACATTACAAAACATAAATAATTAATTATTCGACAAATTGTCACCAATATGTTTTACTGTCGCTTGCTTATCAGATTCTTTTAAATCAGATTCCTGATAGGTCTAAGATCACTAAATGCTACCCTGAAATCGTGCCTTGTGCTGTCTTTTGTCTATACACACAACAAATAATTTCAACCTTGCATACACACATTTTATTGCTTTTAATTTTTATGAAAGAACATAGAATCTATCAGATATTTTTTGGATATAGTTTCAAAAAGTTCTGATGCCATAATAAAATTTTCGCAATGCTTTTCATCAAATTTCGCATTTCTCTACAGAAATATCTAATTTGGCTAGACATAGAATTTAGTTCAATGTTTCTTTCCAGTCAGGACAAATTGTTGATTGGCATTAATTTTTGAATTCAAAATAAATGCCGTAGTGGTAGTCACCTGCTCTCGAGTTTTCTTTGTGTTGGAGCATCAGATCAACCTGACAATAAATGATCCAATATGAGAACTCCACAAGATTCTGGACTCGATATGGACTATCAATCTCATTCCAATATTTCACTGCCTGACTGTCAGGGTTTACTTTTTTTATTTTGCTTAATTTTTTTGTATTTAACACATGAAAATTAAGATTTTGAACCTGCTCAAAGTACTTCTCTCCATTCTTCACCCAAGGCAGTTACCCTCCCAGCGTGAGCTTTATCTCTACAGTTGTCAAATAGTTAACTCGATTTTTCAAAACTTTTCGATTTTATTTCTTGTTTCTATGCAATTTTTGTACAAACTTTTGAAGATGTTACCATAAAATTGAAAGGTTAGGATGTTGGCTAAACAACGATATATAAATTTTGAAATTGAGTTCACAAAAATAGATCGATTTCAATGCAAATAGCTCTGAGTATTTTCCAGAAAATTCTTGAAGGTCCTAGAAGTTATTTGCAACAAAATAGATCTATATTTGTGAACTTAACCCATTTATGCCCAAATTAATTTTCAGAAATTCGATACTTTTTCTTTGAGCTAAAATGGTCATTTTCAGAAGTAAAATGGTTGTTTGACGCTACTGGAATATACCCCCCCTCTCCTAAAAAAAGCTACTGTCATTATACCCCTCCCAATAATTTTTCAGGTACCCTAAAACCATACTTTTTTTTGAAAAATGCTAAAATTAGTACGGGTTGTTTTTCAGCCTAATGCCTAGAGTCCAAGGCCTAAGGAGAATAGATATATTAAAGTAGCGGTTGGGGGGGGAGGGTGTATGTTACAGTAGCGCCGGTTGTTTTTATTATAAAAATTCGGTCAAAAGTGGTCATCACTGATAGAAAAACTCGAAATTTTAACAATTTTCTAAAATTGGGTTTTGCCCTTCGTTAAATACTCTTGGAGTTTTTTTTAACCCACTTTTTGTGCATAATATCTGACCAAGTCACTACTCGAAAAGAAGCGTATTGTCTCAGCTATATTTTAAAGGACCATGCCCGTCTAAGTCAACCATTGTCCCCCGCTAATTCAAAAAAAGTTCCAATCATTAAACTTCTGTACGGATGTTTTAACTTGGTTTCTAACAAACTACACCTAAATTGAATTCTATGCTTTGTTTTCTTAGAAACCAATTAGCGAAGACCATCCAAAACGCACGGGCATGGTCCTTTAAGTAAAAAGTTTCCTCATGATAGTTAAAAAAATAAGTAAAAACAGAATGCCAATAAAAAAATATGTTTATGTTTTCTTCATATGAAACTTCATCCAAACCATCCAAATTTAGGTCTATTTGCAATACACGTGGGCAGAAATGGGTTAACGTCATATTTTATGTACCATTGTGTAGCCAATATTCTAGGCTTTAAATTATGGGGTAACGTGCTTGAAATTTTGGAAAAAAATTACATAAAAATATAGAAAAAAGTCAAAAATGTTGAAAAATTTAACGATTTAACTATGTGGGCAACCAGACAACACAGATTGATAATATTTTCGCTCGACAACATTGTTTGTCTGATTGCCAACTATGTGACAACCCTAATATTTACATCTTCACCAACTTCCTGTTCAGCGCTGTTTCCTACCATGATCTCAGTATTGCCTGTGCTAGTCCAGGACCGGTCAAAAAGTTTCGTCAGACCTATGGAAGTGAGATGGATGTGCAGCAGCCCAAAAGGTCCAACCGAGGCATGAGGAGACTGAGAATTGGATGGCGAACCATCATTCGGATTATCCAAGTTATAGCTCTAAGGCAAACATAGTGAATTCATAGACCTTTTTTATTCTTGCAGTTTCAGGCACCATCTGTGATTTCGAACACCTCCGCTTTGAGCAGACTAAGTGGTGTCAGCATTGACACGGAGTTGAGGTCAGCCAGTTATTTTGTGCTTCAATTTTAACATTTTCTGTTTAGCGTGAGTGTGTCTACCGACCTATTCAACTTCAATTTGCCTAATTTTCAAAATGTGAGTATTACGAAAATGATGATTTTTTGAAGGACCCTGTCTCTTCCTAATCAATGGTCCTGCTCCAATTCAAAAAATTTTCCCTAATCATTGAAGTTCTGTACGGATTAATTTTTAACTTGTTTTCTAACAAAACTAAACCTAAAATTAAATTCTAGGCCTTGTTTTGTTAGAAACCAAGTTGAAAAATCCGAAGAGAAGTTCAATGATCAGTGAAAATTTTTTGAATTGGCGCGGACCATTGGCCAGGAAAAGACAGGGTCCTTCATTGTAAACAGTCAAACCCCGATATGACGCCACCCCAAAAGTTCGTTCCCGCTTAGGGTCCGACACTTTTTTTACTTGTCTTTTTGAAGGCTTTCTTTAGTTCTGTTTTTGCAGTCTGATCCCAAATATCGCAAGGATTCTGATTTTACCGATCGTTTTTTGAAAACTAAACAGTTTTGCCATTTAAAAAACAAAACCTCGATATAACACCACCTGTTTTCAAAAAGGGGTGGCGTTATATCGAGGTTCGACTGTAAAAGATTTTATGGCCGACCACTTTGAAGATAAGTCATGTCAAAAAAATTACAGGTTTCTTGACAGTTTCTGACTATTACAAATGGCCATAACTTTTTATGTAACTCACTTTTTCAAATAGAGAATGATTTTGGTGTAGCCAGTTTTTTTAGTCTCAATCAGCGTTTACTAGTTTCTAGAAGAAAAACTTCTATCAAGCTATATTCCTAGTCAAATGATTTACATGAGCTACCCGCGCCGCGGGCGTGCGGTACAATTATTATAAGACTGAAAAAATAATTGGTTTGAGAAATTAAAGCTGGTAGAATCGGCATGTTTAGATTCTGAAATTTTACTTTTCATCTTCTATCACATTTTCCAATAATCATCAAAAAAATTAAGCTGGATGGCTTGCAACTACCTGCCGCTACCTCATCTGCAGCCTCTTCCTGTTCATTTTCGGAAAACTTGGATCCCTGCTACCTACAACAAATTGACTCCTACCTCCTCAACATCACCAACAAATTGATTGATTCTGACGAGGTCTGGCATATTCCAGTTATATTAGAAGTTTCTGCCCAGGTTTTTTATTGGCTTAGGCATAAATTAGAAAGGTTTCCCACTGGATTTTCCTCCTTTTTTCGTTCGGTAAACAAATTTTAGCCTATCTAAGGCTTCAACCAATAAAGCAACAAGGGCTGAAGAAAACTGTCATGGTGTAAAATAGAACCCATGCAGTAGACACTTTATTTACATCCACATCAAAAAGTCGGTACTATTCCATTGTAACCACCCCCCCCCCCCGAAAACCAACTTTTTTATATGCACTCAAAAACCATTTTTATGTAATAATTTCGCCATAAAAGGACCAGAAAAGCCATTTAAATAGGGTTCAAGGGCTGTATTGGGAGGGAAGGGACAAAACAGGGCCACTAATAAATAAGGGTTTAAAGCACCCTCAAACCCAGCAACTTGGGGTCCACCACTTAATATATACGTTTGAAGGCACGTCTAACCCAGCAACTTGTGGAGGACCCAAATACATAACTACTCAAAAGGCTCTCAAGGGACATCCGGGTGGGTTCCGAGGTGGTTAAGCCTGAGCCAGGACTCTGTGGAGGCCAAGGCAGAATTTTGGATGGCTGAGCCTTTGGCTCGAAGCCAAAAGCCTGAGAAGCAGGCAGACCCTTTTCGGCCGAAAAATTGAATATGTTGAACATAGTTTTGAATACTGGCGCCTACCGCATAAATAACTCTGGTATGCATGCTTTTTCATGCATCCAGAGTCACTTTCGAGTGATTTGTGTCTAAGGTATGTGGGTGTGCGCATCTCAACTCCAAGCCCCGAAGGGGCGCAGGGGGCTTGAGAGTTAGACAATGAAATAGCGGCAAAAAGTCAGCTCTCGCTTATGCTTGTCCCACAATGGACGCGGTTGCGGCAGCGGTAGCGGCAGCGGTAACGCGCGCGAAACGCGTCAGAAAAACGCGTCCATTGTGGGTGCTCTGCGCGCGGTAGCGAAACCGCGGCAAACGCGCGCGTTTTTAGAAAAAACGCGCGGCAGGCGAGAGTGTTTTTACTTATTCTTTTTTTTATCATGTGAAGCCATGCCTTTTCTTTGCTTTCCTTCAAATTTCGTGTACACGGACACATTTACACCTAGTTAATATATGTTTTTTTAGTTTCCAATCCATAGATCAAGATGCCAGTCAATATTGTCGACAGCGTAAAAGAAATCAAAGAGGAAGGTTCTGTCAAGAAAAAGAAGAATGCTAACGATTTGCTCATCTCTCTCGTACAGGCACATCCGAGTCTCTACAACAAGGCTGACAAAGAATATCTCAAGGATCTAAAGGATGTCTGGGCAAAGATCGCAGCTCAATCTGAGGGAGCATTCGAAGGTTGTCAAAAATAAACCAACTTGTCAATTAGATAGAGAATTTTTTAGATGGAGAAAAAGCAAAGATCCGTATGAAAAGTCTCCGAGATCGCTATGTCAAAAAAAGAAAGCAAAGCCTAGTGGAGCTGGTGCTTATGAATGGAAGTCTTTATGGCCGCATTTCGATGCAATCAGTTTTATGGATCCTTTTATGGAGAACCGCAAACAGTGAGTTTTTTAACCGAGCTTTTGTTGTGTGTAATCTGTGATTTTTCAGGAGAGAAAGCACTATTATAAACACTGGCTGCGTGTCTAAGGAAACCAATGAAAGGGAGTATGGTAAGTCTAATGTAGAATGCCATCGTCTTTGTGTGATGACAAATTGAATTCAGATAAATTTAATGAAGATGAAGTCATTACGTTGTCCGGCTTCGGGAAAAGAAAGCAGTCATCATCCAGTGACACTCCAACAGCTGCAAAGATGCCAAGGAAGTCAGGCTCATTTGAAGAACAGCTTATGAATTTCTTGAGAAATGACAAGGAGTCGGCGGAAGTTGCTTTGGTAGAAGCATAGGAAAGAGTCTTGAAGTTATCTCAAATCCAATTGACAAGTCTATGGCAAAGATCGAAATTCAGCGAGTCATTGCCAATGCAGAAATGGGAGTCTACAGTCAGCAAAAGTTGTCGATTCAGCAGTTGTAGCCGCAATAGCCCTTCTAATTTTCTGATTCGCCGTACGTTTTTTTATTTTATCGGATGTTGTTGAGTTGTTTTTCTCTTGGTAATAAAGGTCTTGCTTCAATCAAAATATTTATGTCGGTGTGCGATAGAGTTTACTCTGTGTTATTTAGTTGATCTGATCTTATTAGGTGTTTTCGATCGCTCCGACTTTCTCCAAGCCCTTCGTAATGGATCGATGAACATACCAGCCCCTTCTTGAGTGAATTATTTGAGTGGACGCGGTTCTGTGGATTGGCAGGAAAAATGATTTGAAATGTTCTCTTCTTCACTTGTCTTTATGCCCCAGTTTTACTGATAAAGGTGTGCAAAAATTTAGTTTAGAATCATAGAGCTGAGCATATATATTATAAATTGCAATTGTAATTTATTAGGAAATGAAAATTTACATGAAAAACTCAAAACCAAATGATTTTTCGATATGCCGCAACCTCTGCCGCGCGGTAAAATACCCAAATTTTTATGTCTCGATATCCAAAATTTTTTTACTAAAATACTTATAACAAGTAGGTTTTCAGGAAAAATGGTTAATTTTACCAGAATCATAAAATTTTCAGTCCAACTTGAAGAAAACGCGTCCAATTTACCGCGCGGCAAAAATAAAATAGCGCGACCCCTTGCGGCAGCGGTAAACGCAAGCAAAAACGCGAGCTGCCACCCACAATGGACGCGTTTTTTCGACGCGGTAAACGCAGGCGTTTGACGCTACCGCGTGTCGCGTCCTATTGCTCCCACAATGACGCTTTTTTCGACGCGTTGCCGCTACCGCTGCCGCAACCGCGTCCGTTGTGGACAAGCATTAGGGTCTGTCAATTTTTCACCTTAATTTGTAGACTTTTTTGCACAAACTGGCTCGTGAGTCTTGCCCGACAATTTGTGAGAGTTTCAATTTTACTGATTATTTTTCAAAAGCTTAACTTTTTCGCTGTAAAGACCATACTTGCACGGCGCAAGCGCCGGGCGCTTTTTTCTGCGCTGGCGTCGATTTTCCGGAAATTCCCGGCACTGGCGCTGGCGCCGCCGCTGTAGGTCATGTCGCAACATGAATTCCATTGGGACACGATCACCGGACTGGAATTAACAGTAATAGCAAAAATTTGATGTTTATAAGGCAAAAAAGTTACTTTCATCATCGGTTTTTTGTAATTACCAGAGAAAAATGAGAGAAAACTTGCTAAATTGGCTTTCTTATGAGCGCCGCTGGCGCTCTGATTTTCAGAGCTGGCGATATTTGAAAGCGTCACGCGCTGGCTCAGCGTTTTTTTTCGGCGCTGGCGCTGATTTTGTAGGATGGCCGGCGCTGGCTTGAAATTTGCTGAATTAACGCTGCTTTTTAGGTTGCGTGCAAGTATGGTAAAGACCCGTGGGTGCCTTTTCCAGCCATCCTGGGCTGTGAACTATTTGCAGTGGTTTTTAATGCCACTTTTTAGAAGATAGGGTGACGTAATGGTTGCGCTGAAATTGTTGATTGTAAAAGAAAAAGCTATGCGAAATAATTGAGGCTTGAGATTTTTTCAAGCTCTGAGTTGAAAAGCGTTATAAAATCGATGTAAAAAATATCCGACCCCAGGCTAGAACCAACTTTTGGTGTCCTTCAACTGAGAGTCGATTTTGTTGCCTCGACTTTTTTGACCCAACCCCGTTCCAACTAATTTGCAGAAAGAGAAGCGTGAAGCCCTGCACTATCTATATATGATGGCCAAAAAACGGTACTTCTCCTACGGTGTGGATCCGTCCAAGATTCAACTAGTGCTGAGCAGGTGTTTATGCATCATTACCACGCCAACCAGGACAGTGATGTAATTAACTATAAAAATGTTTTATATTTGTTGCTCAAAACCAATTGTTGCAGGTTGTAAGGTGTGTTTTGCGTGTGTTTTACGAGATGACCTACTGCAAAATTTGTTTGGAAGCCATCCGTAGAGAATTCCAAGCCTCCAATGGCGCTTTCATACACATTCTCTGCAATTTTCTAGAGTAATTTTTTTATTGGTAACTTTTTTTGCACAGTCGAGTCCCGATGACCCGGCACCCCCTCAAGTTCGTTCCCGCCTGAGGTCCAACACTCTTTAAGCACAATTTTTGAAGATTTTTGCCAATTCTGTTTTGACAGTGTAGTCCCAAATATCGTACGGATTCTAATTTTGCCAATCGTTTGAAAAAACCTGCAATTCTGAAACTTAGAGAGCAAAATCCCGGTAATCATGCACCCTATTTTAAAATAGGGTGCCGGCTTACCGGATTCTGCTGTCTAAGTGTCAGAATTTGCGATATTCGGGACTCAAGTGTCAAAACAGAATAGGCAAAAACCTTGGAAAATTGTGCTTAAAAAGTGTCGGACTCTAGGCGGAACGAACTTGAGGGCGTGCCGGGTCATCGTGACTTCACTCTAAAACGACAATTTTTAGACCAGATGAAAAGTACTGTATTTTTGCCACAAACATTCTGCACACTCTATTCAACCAACCTTATGGGATGCATTATAGAAGATGGTATTTTTTTATTTTGAAGAATTTTTTATTTTAAATTTTGTTTTAGCGCGAGACATGAGTCCATTGTGAAAAAACTGATGAGAGTGGCCAATTCTCCTTCCTGCACCTACAAACACATTGCCCTAGAAAATATTAGGTAATCGTTGTTTGGATACCGAATAGTACTTTTTGGTAACTTTGGTAACCTAACTTTAAATAGAAAAAATTAGCGCAGGAATTTAATAGGGTTTAGACCGGCTGGTTAAAAAATCGGCTTTTTCAATACCGATTTCGCTTGAGGCTTTAACAGGACTCCTACTGTGTTTCCTTTAAAAAGGCGGCCAGCCGCCTTATTTTTTGGATTTGTAGTCGACCTCAAAATTTTGGGTGAAAATCTAAAAACTAAAAAGCGAAACCGGTAGAGCTCGTGAGAGTTAAGAAAATGCAATAATCAGCTTGAAAAATATCTATTGTGGGCTGAGATGTAGGTCATCAAAGTCAAAGAGGCCGCCTTATTAGAGAATTCTGCCTTTTTAGAGGAAATACGGTATGTTAGTTTGGATTCCACATGTTCAGTTTATTTTTGTCATAAAATAACTGGAATTTGCTGTACCCGGTGTTTCGTACAAGTATCCGTTTGTACATGTTGATGTATTGGCGAAAACCCGGCTTTTGTTTGAACGTCTCCCTTTTATGTGTTCTTATAGGGTTGTGAAACGGTAATTTACCGGAAAGTAGATCAAAGCAGTAAATTTGTCGGTAATTTACAAGAAAAAATAGCTGTACTGTAAATTTCACAACCGAAATTCTCACCCTATCCTCCTTCATTTTGAAAAATGTGGCGGGTCAATGCCTGCAAGCAGGGTTGTTAACGCCAAAAAAATTTTGAAGCCTTCATCTTCAATCCTCAATAAAAAAATCTCCTTCATCCTCATCTTTAATCTTCAATAAAATCGAAAAATAATGAAGACATTCACTTCAATAAATTTAATTGAAGATAGATTGAAGATCTTCAATCCTCAATAAAAAAAAAATTCTCCTTCATCCTCGATCTTCAATCTTCAATAAAATCGAAAAATAATGAAGATCTTCATCCTCATCTTCATCCTCAATGAAGATCTTCATTGAAGGGTTAACAACCCTGCCTGCAAGTCTTCATGACGAAACTTGGTCTCCCTAAAACTATTAGCAAGCTACGGCATGAGCAGTATCAATCATGTGACATTTTCAGGATCATCATTTGCACCTCTCGAGAGACTACTTTGAAGGTGGCTCTACTCACTTACCTCTTTTTATTCAAAAGGCTAATTTTCAGAAATTTTTCGCAAGAAATGGGGAATGGAGATGTGTCTAAGGATGATGGGAGAATATGGGGATGAGAGACTACTTTTCAGGTTGAAAATTTACTAAACGTTTAAAAAAACTTAATTAATAAAGAGGTGTTCAGAATAGTGCATCTGCTGAATTCAGTGGTCAACGGAGAACACAACGACAAATCTCTAGTCAACTACTTTGTGAGCATTCAAGGGTTCAGGTTAGATTTGTACTTGCTGTGAGTGTCAAAAATAATCGAAAAAATTGTTCAGTCGCTGTCGACCTACCTGAGTCATGGCTCTCCACGCCTACTACAAACTATAGCCAAGTGTTTATCGGCAGTGAGTGATTCGGATGAACTGCTCAGTCAAATTATAGATGAGGCTCTAGGAAGTGCTATTCAAATACTAGGTAGGGCTGGTATATAAGACCGATTTTGGTAAATAATCATGGTCAAGCCTTATAATTTATAAGTTATAAATAAGGTACTTTGAGAACCTGACAAACGACGCTTTCACTTAAATTTCATGGCGCGGCGGGTAATGCGATTTTTTTGCTGTTTTAGGTCTCAGGTCAAATTCGCCTAGCGGCAGCATTTTTTTATTTTTGCTGTTTTGGGTCTCAGGTTCAAATCCGCCTAGCGGCAGCACTTTTTATTTTTTTCTGCATTCCATTCTTCTAGGGTCAAATATTTACGAGAAACATGATTTTTAATTTTAAAAGAATGTTTTATATGGTAAAATAGCATAAATGACCAATTTAAGAAATTTCCCCAAAATGCCTTAGTCCCCTCTGCAGTTTTCCTTCACTTTCAACAAACCATAACTTTTTTTGTAAACTCAACCGCCCCCCCCCCCCTTTTCCCTTTTTCGACTAAATCGACTATTTTGCGTCGCTTTGTGCAAAGTAATCAGCTGCAAAGCAACAGAAATGCCATATTGTAGCAAAAAAATACCAACAAAAATCTTCAGACACCGAAAAATTTTTCAGGACACCCCATTTTTGAAGAACGTAATGTACCAAAATTAGCTCAAATTGTTTTACCTCACCAAATATTCATTCACCTCGCCAAATTATTCATTCACCCCATCAGATATTAAAATTTGTTATTATCTCAAAAATTTGTAAGTTTTTAGTAACTTTTATACCAAAAAAATAGCTCTGGATCTCAGCTTTTCAACAAGCGTGCAACTGACTTTATGAAATATTCAAAAGTGGGATAAAAAAGGTTTTGTATGCATACAATTGTTGGCGCTACTTGGATATACCCCCCCCAAATCAACTTTTTCAAAGTGTTTCCAAACACCCTATATCGACCTAAAATGGCCTCAGGAGTTCAAAAAAGGCATTATTTTTTGTTGAACATAGTTTTGTTGACTGGGGCCTACCGCATAAATAAACTCTGGTATGCATACATTTTTATGCATCCAGAGTCACTTTCGAGTGATTTGCGTCTAAGGTATGTGGGTGTGCGCATCTCAACCCCAAGCAACCAAGCCCCTGCGCCCCGAAGGGGGCGCAGGGGGCTTGGTTGGTCAGAGATGCGCGCACTCACTTACCTTAGACATAATTCCGAGAAGACTCTTGAACAAAAATGCATTTAGAGACTATTTTTGCCCAGCTCCAGTGACCAAAACATGGTAAACAGGTAAAAAGTCAAAATTTAAAAGTGTCCAAAACTCGATTTTTTATTTACCAGAAGTTAAAAATAATGTCTTTTTTGAACTTCTGAGGCCATTTTAGGTCGATATAAGGTGTTTGGAAACACTTTTAAAAAAGTTGATTTGGGGGGGGGTATATCCAAGTAGGGTCCAATTGTTGAAAAAATTCAATCTATACAAAAAAAATTCTCCAACTTTTTAAAATCTCAGTAAGTCAGTTAATAGCTTATCAGAAAGCTGGGATCCAGGGCTACTCATTAGTATAAAAACTTTGGACATTATGAGAAAAAATTAAAGTACAGTCGACTCTCGATTTAAGGACACCCCAAAAGTTCGTTCCCCAGCGGGGTCCGACACTTTTTTTAGCTCGATTTTCGAAGCTTTTTTAAAATTCTGTTTTGACAGTCTGGTCGTAAATATCGCAAGGATGTCGATTTTGCCAATCGTTTTTCAATATCCAAAAACTTTTTCTTCTAAAAAAGCAAACCCTCGATTTAAAGACAGGCTTTTTCTAAATCCCTGTCCTTAAATCGAGGGTTTGCTTTTTTAGAAGAAAAAGTTTTTGGATTTTGAAAAACGATCGGCGAAATCGACATCCTTGCGATATTTGCGACCAGACTGTCAAAACAGAATTTTAAAAAAGCTTCGAAAATCGAGCTAAAAAAAGTATCGGACCCAGCTGGGGGACGAACTTTTGGGGTGTCCTTAAATCGAGAGTCGACTGTAATACCCGAGAGAAACAAATTTTCATGATTTGGTGGGGTAAAAAAATCATTTGGCGGGTGAAAGTACTTACAGCCTACCAAAATATAGCCATTAATCTCCTCTTTCAGATAGACATAGGAGGTTGAAAATAACAGAGTAAAAAAAGTTATGGTACTTGGAAGTTAATAAGTGATTTTTCCTTAGAAAATACAAAAAAGAGTTTTCGTGTCAAGACAAAACAATTCATTATCCAAAAAAATCCGACCGGACAATTTTGTATGTTTTGCAAAGCCGCGTGACTGGATTCAAAACTGTCAATTTTGAGTTAACTAATTTATAGAAAGCATAATTTTTTTTCCAAAATATAAAAAAATGTGTACTCAAATGACTTTGTAACATTCTGGCAGACTATTTCTACAAATTTTAATTTCATTCAATACTAAGAAACCTATTTTGCAGGATCCACAGACATTGAGCTAGTCTACCATATAACCGGATTTCTCGCTAATGTTCAGTCCAAGAATCCTAGAGGAAAGGTTGGATCGACTTTTAAAATATGATTTTTTTTTAACATTGCTTCTTTAAACAAAATCTTTTTTTGAGGGGTTTGTGTTGTTATGCCTGCCTATTATTTTTTTAGATATGGCTATCATTGTGTTACCTAACGCGGTGGAGCCTCTCACAAATTTTTTTTAAATATTTTCATTTCTACAGATCTACTTGCACGACCACAAAGCCATTGAAAACCTGATGTGTGTGCTAAAAGTGTGGTCTGATTCAGCAGCAATGTCAATAGCCCACAAGGAAAAATTGATGATATATTGGATAATGTGCTGGTGGCTCTAGGCAATTTGACAACCAACTATCCCAATTTGCCAAACTACCCGCATTATGTCTCTACTGCTTGCGGCCAGATTATAGGCATGACCAAGTTTGTGGCCACCAAAGTGTTCCTTGACTTGTTGTGTCTGATCGTCTGTCTCTAAGAACCAGGATTTTGATGGTGAGTTATGTCAATAACAACTTATAAACATATTCTTTATTCAAAAAATGGAGCCATCTGGAAAAAGGATACTTAAGTGAAATAATCTTTTTCTGTGCTCTATCGAATGGTATTGAGAGTTGACTAAAGAGAAAAAGGGCTAATATCTAAATCTGCTGCTAAATAACTGAATTTCGCTGCCGAAAATCAAAATATTTTTGCCGAATTAATTGCTAATCATTAAAATTTCGGCAGCGAAAGTAATATTTTTGCAGGGGAGGTTCGCCGTCAAATCGAGGTTTGATTTCAGTAATTTTTATAAACCTAACCAGCCCATGGGCTCTTCTTGGGCCCAGTTCTCTATGGGCCCAGAGAAAGGGGGTTAGACGAGGAGGAGTAAAATCGTGGTTCGACTGGGTGGGCCTCTAATCCACATGGAGGAAGATCAAATGCACCCTTTTTTCTTTACAATCTTTTCAAGTGGTTACCAATTTTGCAGATTCTGAACAGAATAATCGAAAATGTACCTGAAGCGGTTCCATCCCTGAACGACATACACGACTCACTAAACTCCATGAACTACCCAGTAAGCAAGCACTTAACTTATTTTTAAATAGAATTATCATTTATTCATAATCATTTAGTTCAACATCATGAACCTAGTATTTGCTGCGGCACAGGAGTTTGTTCAAGTAAGTGCTTCTATCTTAAAAAAAAAGGGGGGGGGTGTTTAAAATCCATTTAGGTTTGAAACTTCGGCCTCGGTGACGTAGTGGGTAATTTTTTGTGTGTTTTCGGAACAAAACCGTCCTCAAGTTTGATCCCACCTGGTGGCGCGCTAGTTGTTTTGGCTTATTTGACCAATGTCTAGAAGTAATTGAGAATCCGGCACTAAAAAGTTGATTTTAGCACGAAAAGCTGGTTAAACAAGCCAAAATAAACAGCGTGCCACCACGTGGGATCGAACCCGCACACGGTTTCGGACCATGAAACACAAACCTTACCCACTGCGCCACCGAGGTCGAATTCTTAGACCCAAATGGCTTTTAACCCTAAATTTAAAAAAAAACACGTTTCTTTTGCTTCAGAGTCCAAAAGAGAAGCAAATGAAGTGCAAGTTACTATTCAAAAGAGCCATCATACTTCTTCTCTACCTCACCACACACAGCATTTTCTTCGATCAAATAGTCAACTTGTCAATGTAATTTTTGTGCAAAATTTTAACTGTTTCTAATTGACAATGAGAACTGGACTATGGACGAAGTTTCAGAATGGGGGTTTTAACCAAAAGTAGTGGTTAGCAGGCCCTAAAGCTTACTGTCCTTGTCCGTGTCATTTTTTTTTTCGCCCGTGTTCAGACCATACCTGCACGCTCAAAAAAATCGGCGCCAGCGCCAGCGCCGGCGCCAGGCTCAAAATAATTTCGGCGCCGGCGCCTGGCGGCGCCGCCAGGCATTTCTAAAAACAGCGCCGGCGCCGGCGGCGCCGCCAGCGCCGGCGCTAGGTGGTCAAATTTTCGCCGCCGGCGCCAGCGCCAGTCGAAAATTTCGGCGCCAGCGCCATAAAAATGTTTTGAAATGTTTAGTGAGTGTTTTTTGCTTTTTAATTCCAAAAATATCAATCAATGCAACACTTTTTTGTATTGATTAATTGCTCACTTTTTTAATGGTAAAAGAACAATTCCTGCAAAAGTACTACAAAAATTATAATTTGATTAAATGAGAGTTATAGACAAGAAGTGTTTTGCTATTTAAAAGAGTTGCTGCAGTAGATTTTTTTCGTCCAGTAGATACCATTGACATAATGCTGAACATGCGTTCAACCGCCCTGAACTTGCTGGTATTGGCAGTACCGTATTTACTGTATTAACTTCCCACCCTCTAATAAGTCCCCACCCTACAGACCTTATATCTCAGCCTAGAGCAAACATTTCGCAAATGTGTTTTTGCGTTTTCTTAGTTGCCGTGAGTTTACCTGATTACACTTTTCAGATTTTGGTTGAGCACCCAAAAATCTCAAAATCGACCTCAAAATTTTCGATTTTTAGAGGTTGAAAAATAACTCCCATGGGGAATTAACACAGTAAATACGGTATATCAAATGCTAGCTTAGAAGTTAATGGATAGATCTATAAATTTTTTTACAAAAATTTGAATTTCAGTCAAGTATTTTTGCATAACCTTTGAATGAGCTCTCCAAAAATCACCAGAATCACGTTCAATTTCCAGATTTTCGTTAGATATTTCCTCAAAAAATCTTGTTATTTGCTCCGTTTCACCCGCTCCAATAGGTTTTCTGAGCATGACAGTTCCAAAGCCGAAAATAGAAGGCTGTTCAACCACTTGGCTGTTCCACCACCCGGCGCCAGCGCCAACGTCATAAAAAAAATCGCCGCCAGCGCCAGCGCCGGCGCTGGCGCTGGTGCAGGTATGGTTCAGACTGGCACAATGTCAATTATAACAATTATAATGAAATATAATCAAACTTTTTGAGAAAAAACTCGGCTGTTTTTTTGAGATTTATTGAAAAGCTTTTAGTCCTAAATCGGCTCACAAAGGAGGGATCCTGACTGTGACCTCGGGAACTTCGATGAACTTTTAATGCGCGTATCCTTATAGAGCGTGCCCAGATTTCATGTGAATTTGACCCCTCCCCTCTGAAAGCCAATACAAATTTCAGGAATGACCCGTGGTCCACGGTCAGTTGTAAAAAACCATGATACTGGTATAGAGGTGTGTTTAGAACTTTAAGTGACCCTTCTGAGCTGGGGAGCCAGATTTGTCAGGAAATTGGGCACACTCTACAAGAATACGCAGAAAAAAATTCATCTAAGTTTTCCCAGGTCACAGTCAGGGTCCGTCCCTTGTCAGCTGAAATCAGGACTCTGACGGTATCCCGTCCATTTTTTTGTCGCTAATTTTTATTTTTTTCAAAAACTTGAACAAATTTACCGGTTGATTCTAGCCTAAACAAAAACTTGACCTTTAGATCTCACAGAAAACCTGTGTTGCTTCTTCCAGTGCTCAACAACCCAGAACTAGAGATCCATACGATGCAGTTGCTTTACAAGCTGTCCGAAAGTACAGTTCAGCTGGATGCGTGGATCAAAGACCAGCCAACTATCGATATATTCACCCAGTTCTGTTGCTCCACTGAACCTGATGTGTCCACATATGCCAAACATATAATAACGAGGATGAAAGAGTACTATGCCAAGCGAATATACTAGTTTTTTATTTGTGTTTAATAAAAGCAATACACAATTTATACAAGAGATTATTATAATTGAGATTATGTAAAGTTAAATTGCAGATGAATAGGAGATCTTTTTTGTTACACAAATTTCCTACCAACAATGGTCATCAAAAAGGATTTCAGCAGCGCCACTAAATTTGTGTAAAGTTCAGGACTTTTGTGTATGGACAAGTTTAGCAATTGTGTTGCAAACAGTAGGGTTTAAACTGGCACTAACAAGTCGGTTTATCGAAAACTGGGGTTTTGGCCAATGAACCAGGGATGTGACGGAAGAGTGAAAAGGGCGGAACAAAAATCACAATAGGAAGTAAAAAAATTCAAAACCGGAACTCAGAAGAAAGAAGTGCCAGAAATCAAAAAAAAAATTCATAAAATTTCCAAAGATTGAAAATATTCGAGTTAACTATTTTCTTCCGAATTTTATTGGAAGTTGGAAACTGGAACAAAAAAAACCCAGAAAGTGGATATTGGAACACGGAAATCGGAATTCCATCCCATGCCTGCAATGAACTAAAGCCTTAAACCGCAAATACTATATAACCTCTATCGATTGCGCTTCCGAAAAATGCAGTCGACTTTCGATTTTAACGTGATCCCGAAAAATTCGTTACCAAGGGTCTGACGCTTTTTTAGATTGGATATTTAAAATGTCTTGGTTAGTGTAGTCTGAGCAATTACGAGGATTCCGAATGGCAACAGTTTGGTCAAAAAGACCTGATCCTCTCGATCTAACAAACCGCTTTTCGACAGCAGGGTTCGTTTTTTGGCGAGACTGTCGCTATTCACATGAAAGATCTGAAATGCCTTGCAATTTTTCACCAGAGACAGCTGGCAAAAAATCTGTGTTAAAAAGGGTCGGGACCAGGTGGTATGCTCGACGATTTACCTCAGCCATCAGCCTCAGCTGGCTGAGTTCTGAGTTTAAACCCAGCCGGCTGATTGATAGTCAGCCGGTTGATACCACTCTGGTTGGGACCTAGACTACGAACTTTTGGGGATTTCGTTAAACCGAGAGTTGGCTGTAATAGATGTTGTACAGCGATTAGTGACTGTAAGTTTAACAAAAGGCCTTTCTATCACTGTTTGACACTTCGAACAGTGATTTTGTTGCACACATTGTTGGTTTTCAAGACTAGGACAGTAGTAATTATTAGTAACAGTAGTAATTCAAACATTTAAAGCGGTGGACATTGAGATAAGCAAGAAATCAGCAAAACAATTAAAGTAGGACGAGATCTCGGTTGTGATATTTGTTTAGAGATTCCAGACTAGACAAAAACAAGCAGTAGCACATAGAAAGGGACAACAGTGTTTGGCAAACATTTACTTGGATGTGGCCGACTTATTGGTGTGGGCAGTTGGCTGGAACATGGAGCTAGACGACATTAGGTTCTTGATGTACTGGGAAAGCACTAAAATTTGAGTTTGGGTTATATTGATGGTCTTTGGCCGAACTCCTTTATATTCCCCATTCCCAAAAGCACCTAAAAACTTGTTTTTGGTGTCTTAGCATCTAAAACATGTGAAAACATGTTTTATGTGATCACCAACTATTTCTGGAATTTTTTTGTGGCCAAAATTAGACTTTTCACGTCGGGGAACCAAGGTATACCACATGAAGAAGGTATCTGGATATTTTTCATTTTTACCTTTTTTTACCACTGGACCTGGGCAGAAAGGGACTCTGGATGCATAGAAAATGGGTTATTTCAGGGCATAAAATAAAAAAACGACGTGTTCTCGAGAATTTTCGAAGATTGGGTGGATTGTATGGTCTAGCCGTTGTTTGCCTGACCTCGGTCACCCTGAGCGAAAAGTATACTTTTGGCTGAACAATATATTTTCGAAAATTGTCGAGCGCCACCTAAAATCATATTTTTTACACGTTTCAGGTGCTGAAACACCGTGCTTTTGAGAGGAAAATTTGTAAATGGGGGTTTAAACTGGTCTTTTGGAAAATGTTGATACCTTGGTTCTCAGACCGAAGCTTAAAACACTCATCCTTGACACTGTCAAACCGTTGGCTCAGATCTGTAACAAAGATTATGGTAAGCAGATTTTTTTGACTAGAGCTTGCCTTCTAAAGTGTTTTGCAGCTCAAGGATTTGGGAAATAAGTCTAGCCCTCTCCTCCAAGTCCTCAAACTCATCTTTGGCAGGGCTGAGCAGGTCTGGGACGCCTGCTGGAATTGTTTACATCGTTTGGAATGGATTCTAAAGACAATAAATCAATTTATTCTGACTGTTTTTACCATATAGACTTGCACAAGATTTATTAAAAAAATTTCCCGACACGTTCTAGAAATTCTGTTTTCACAGGTCGACATCCTTTAAGTCCCAAATCAACTTTCGAAATTGGCCAAATTTTTATGAATCGCCCTGCAAATTGGAAATAATCGCGATTTTATTATGGGGAATATTGCTCAAGTTCTATTTCAAAAAAAAACGCTAGAATAAATATTTTAGGACTAAATTCTACAAATGTGGTGTCACCTGACTAATTTCAGAAAACATTAGAACAAATAATAATCGCCTCATATGCAGCTCAAAAACATATCTAGCTTCAAAAAATTTTAAAATATTTTAAATCTGAGAAATTTGTAGGGTTGTCGGATTACCGAAAATATCGGATTCGGATATCCGATCCGTATCTGGTTCCCGAAAAAATCCCGATAACTCCGGATATTATCCGAAATCAGGAATCTGATCAGACAGTTTTGCAGATTTGTGAAGTCTATTACTAGATATTAGTGAAAAAATTATTTGTTAAAAAAAATTATAGTTTTTCCTTAAACATGAGTAAATCTCACCATCATCTGCCAATGGGAAGTCGGAGGAGTTAGCTGGACCAGAGTCTTCGGCATTTTCCAATAAGTTCCAAGCAAACAATCTTATATGGTCTATATTGTTGGGTTAATCCCCTCTGCCTTCAAATCAATCATTGAGCAAGCAGAGCCAACTTGTACAATGTGGGCAATATGCCAGGACTGTTTGGTGCAAGTTGACTTGACCCATATGCTCTTTTTGAAATTATTTACGTGTCGTCGACAAAACTATTACTGCTAAAACTTTACTGATATTTAAACATCCAATTACTAGCTTTTCCCACTTTTACGGCCTGATCTCTTGGTTAACTAACAAAAACAGGTAATAAATTGGATATAGTCAAATTTCGACGTTCAAATTCAACACCTAGCTGGATTCCACCATATTTTACCCGAATTTTTCAAAGTCGTTTTTACAATTTTATTTGTCAGCCTGGTTACGAAAAAAAATAAGAATTCCGATTTTGCCGATTATTTGAGTGAACAATAAAAATTTTCGACTGAATCAACTGTGTAACAACACTTGCGCAGTCTTTATTAAATTAGCGGATAAATATTTAGAAAATGATCACCGACATGCAACTCGTATGTTTTAAGACCTATTTGTGATGGTTTTTATAATATTTTAACTTTTTTCAGGGAATTATGGGTGAGTCATTTGAAGATTTAGTCATATTTTTGTCAAATTTAAAATTCGTTGAACAATGGGTATTGATTGTTGGACCCTAGTATAGAATACCCGCCCATAAATTTATTTTTTAAAACCATAGTAAAAAGTACCCAAAGATTAGTCCCAGTATAAGAGCACCCCCGATATTAGAGCATTTTTTGGCCCGTCCCGAGAGGTGCTCTTATATCTAGGTTCGACTATAGTGTAGGATATGTCAAGGTAGGTTATATCGGGCTCAAATGCGTTCTCAAATTACAAAAAATGCGAGAAAAATGTGTTTGAGCTCATACTCACCTGCCCTGACTTACCCTCCACCGAACACAAAATAAAAACGACAAGACTGACCAAAGCCGATTGAAGGTGGTTGTCTAAAGCTACACAAGTATCAGAATTCACTAGATTTAATTAGCAATAATCTATATATAGTATTTGGGTGATTTCACAGTCTTTTTTATAACTCAGCCCAAGATTACTATTTTTCCAAGATTCTTTTTTAATTGACAGCTATGGCTGAATTTTCGGTGTAAAAATAGTGAAGACCTTCGGTTGTAGGTTGGAAAAACCACAGGGGAGCAAGGCATTTTTTTGGTGAATTTTGAATGGCTATAATTAATTTCACACGCCAAATGACTGATTTACCCACCAAATCGTAAAAAAAGTTTTCTCTCGAGCATTTCTTAACCTTTTTTTCAATTTTTCTAAAGTTTTTTTACCAGCGTGCAGCCCTGGACTTCAGCTTTCCAGCAAGCTATCAACTGACTTACTGAGATTTCACGATGTTGGAGAAAAACATCTTTGTATAGACTAAATTTTTTCAAAAAGTTTCTCTATACAGAGACTTTTTTCCAACAATTTCAGTAAGTCAGTTGATGGCTTGTTAGAAAGCCTAGATCCAGGGCTGCGTTTTGGTATAAAAATGTATAAAAAAACTTATGAACTTTTGTAGATAAAAACACATTTTTACGATTTGGTGGGGTAAATGAATAATTTGGAGGGGTAAAACAATTTGAGCTATTTTGAATTGCCTTCGGGGACCAAGGCAAGTTATTTGAAAAGTTCGAAGGTTCGAATCCTGGTGGTAACATAGTTTTTTTTCTTGATGTCATCTTAGCAAGTTGTTAAGTGCCATCCAATAAATGTGATAGATAGGTATACCAGGGGAGTGGGTAGGTACGCCAGGTGAGTAGGTAGGTATGCCAGCTACTAATAGGTACACAATGCCTTTAGTATAAAATAAGGCCGATTGGATTGCAAAAAGTTATAGCCTCACATAGTGAGTACATAAATTTGCAGCAAATGTGCTTGGAGTGACCATTTTCATTCTTGTGATCATCTACCACTACATCATAGCCAACCAGAGAAAGCAATAAACCAACCTTTTTTGTTAATTTAATTTTCTGATGTGATCCTAATGTTGAGTTAATAAATTATTTTTACTTAGTGGCTTTGGTTCGAAAATATTTTGGCAAATATCCATTTGATGTTAGTTTTTCTTGCATTTAATCGTAGAACCTCCATTGGTGATGCCAATAATATAGTATACATTTTTGAACATGACCATACATTTTGCGACTTTAGTTTTCTGTCAATGGTAAAAAATTTTGGGCAGGGAGGATCTTCATCGAATTTGCGAGGTAAGCAGCACCCTTTTTTCTTATAAATAGTTACAAATTTAAGGAATCTCGTCGCAATCTCCAACCACATCCACCCACTCTTTCACTGGATCTAAAAAAGATAATTATTTTAACAGAAGCGGCTTGTCAACACCTGCTTCCACCTACACTTCCTATATGTCAGTTTATCTCCAGTTTTTTTTGACATATGAAAGGTTTAGTAATGAAGGCAACTTTTTTTTAAATTGCAAGGACTCCGATTTCGGTAAAACCTTTTTGAAAAACAAGACTTTATCCCAATTTAGACCCGCAGAGGTCGGTTTGTCGAATACTCTTTATTTTTTACCTTTTTTTAATTCTGAAGATACGCGCCCCCCCTCTCATAAAATGTTGTGCTTGACATTTCTGTCTTTTTAGAATTTTTCGTTTCCAAAATTTCTGAGAAAACGCCGAGAACTCAAAATATTCACTTTTAGGCATTTTCTAAGAATTTTTTCAGAAACTAAAATTCTAAAAACACAGAAATGTCAAGCACAACATTTTAAGGAGGTGAGTATTTTCAGAATTAAAAAATAAGAACACAAAAAGTGTTTGACAAAAAACGAAAAATCGTATGTTAAATCGAGGAATATGTTAAATCGAGAGTTGACTGTACTTTTTGACATCGACTACTACTTCACTTCACATACCGTATTTCCTCTAATGAGGCGCCCCCCCTCCCAAATTCAAAAAACGTGTTCTTGGCATTGTGTTTTGACCCAATTTTTTCGAAGTTCTCTCAGGCAAGTTACCACTCATTTTGTAGCTCATCTCACTGGCTACAAAATGGGTGGTAAGTTGTCTGAGAGAAGTTTCATAAAAATTGAGTCAACGGTACAGTCAACCCTCGATTTAACGGCCCCTCGATTAAACGGTACCCCGGTCCCTTGGGGTGCTGTTAAATCGAGGGCTGACTGTACCTTTTTATATATTCTGTTCTCTTAACTCAGATATTTTTAAACCTTTTTGTAGCTCAGATTTCTCTCTATCGATTGAGTGGTCAGTCTGATCTCGAATTCGAACTCGAAGTACGTACACACCTTCGAGTTCAAGTATCTTTGTCTTCGTGAACATCTTTGGTCTGAACTCGAACTTGAAGTCGAACTCGAAGTACGTGAACAAGCCATAAAGGGTCATGGCCACGCATTTTGGATTGTCCCCGCCAATTCAAAAAAAATGTCCGAATCATTAAATTTCTGTAGGGATTTTTCATCTTGGTTTCTAAAAAACAAGACCTAGACTTAATTTCAGGTGTAGTTGTGTTAGAAACCAATTTAAAAAATCCGTACAATAGTTAGATGATTAGGAATTTTTTTAAATTGGCGGGGACAACCATTGCCGTAGACGGCAATGGCTCTTTAAGCGGTATTTGTTGACAGAAAAAACAAAGGAAACAAGCAACGCGAAAATTGATAATCATCCGAAAATAGGGCCAAATGTAATAAAAGCTCGAATTTCACCGATTCGATTGCAGATCTCCAGACAAAGTTGGCTGCCTAACTGCTGTCCGAATGACGGCCATGGACAAGTTGGTGAGATTTTCAAATGTCATTTATTCATTCTCAAATTCTTAATTTAATTTATAAGTTCTTAAATATTTGTTTATAGAGCCGTTATTTCCGCCGTCTGGTCCACATCAAACAGATGGACTTTGAGTTTGCAGCCTGGCAAATGCTTTGTGAGTGGTCTTTAACAAAATGTTTTACAAATTTGAGCATTCAACAAATTTGAGCATATTATAGACCTGCTTATTCACCCACAAAAAGTCTACAGAAATTTTATGTATAGGAAAAGTAAGTCACTGGTATATTCGGGGTAGCTGGCTTAGTAGCTAAATTTTGGGTTGCAGGAACGAAAGACCAATGGGCAAGGGATGATCCAGCTTTTTTGCTATTGCTAGCCGCCTCGCTGTCTGGCTCAAGTGTTCTGTTTGCATTGGCGCTCAACCTTTCTTTCCTTGGCTTTGTTGCCTTCTTTCTGGGCTGTTTTCGTAGGTAAATTGGTCCTTTTTTTGACAACACAATTATTTAACTTTTTATTAGATTGCATTGGTGTTGGACTTGTAGTCGCCACTTCTCTATGGTATAGCTTTTGGAAACGTTAAAATTAGTGGTTTTACCATAAAAATTTATTAATTTAGAGGAGGGTAAATCTCTTGTCCGTATCTGGTCATGCATGGAAATTGTTTTAATTCAAATTCAAACAGAAATGAAGTTTGCTGATTCAAATCCCTCTGGCCGTACACTTTATTTTTTTCCGAGTTTAGTACCGAAATTGTCCTAAGGCTCTTGAGAGCACAACAAAGAGAGAGTGTAACGCACTGGTATGCCCCTTTAAAGGTGATTTGCATTAAATAGTAAAATTAAGGTTGTTAATGACAACAAATAAATCCTAGAAATGATTCCATTCGATAAATTGATAATTTTTAGCCTTAGAACCAGTGTTTTCATAATTCACACTAACACTGACACTGACATTGACACTGACATGTCAGTTTAGCAAACTGACATGTCAGTGTCAATGTCAGTGTCAGTGTTAGTGTGAATTATAAAAACACTGCTTAGAACACATAATGTTTAACTCAAGAGAGGAATTTTATGCAAATCACCTTAAACCAGCAACCAAAAATGTGTTTGAATTTGAATTGGCACGATTTCCATGCGGGACCAGATGCGGACAAGAGATATACTCCACTTTTAAAGATTTTCTCGTATTTATTATGTAGGTTGTACTCTAAAATTTAAGACAAAATTTGCTAATACCGTATCCGCTCTAATTATAGACCCTCTCTAATTATAGACCCCCCTCGACTTTGAGGGTCTATATCTTGGAGGAGAGAAAATATTTTGCAAATCTGTTTGATACGTTTTCTTAACTCCCACGAGCTCTACCGATTCCACTTTTAAGATTTTGGTTGAGCACCCGAAAATTTCGAGATCAAATTCAAAATTTTCCGATTTTTAGGAGGTTGAAAAATTATATACCCGGGTCTATAATTAGAGCGGATACGGTAGGTACGTTTGCTAAGAGGTCATTTTGTTAAGAAAAGAAAAATTTATGCGTCAATTTGCTATGAGCGGAAAATTTATGCGGTATTTTTGTTAATTTTTCTTTTGCTAAGGGTTAATTTTGATAAGTACTATTTTGTTAATGTCTTTATGACTGTTCCAGTGTGAACAAATTTCCCGTGTTCATGTTTGATTTTTTTCAATTCTCAGTACCCTTTTTGAGTCCTTCTTTATTAGATTTATTTTATTTTACACATGTGATCTGACCGGAAATTGTGATTTCGTCTTAAATTTTGGGGTACGGTTGGCCAATGGGCATACGGTTGGCCAATGGGCATATGCCCGGACATAAAAAAAAAGAAGAAAAAGAGTTGCACACAAAAGAAATACACCCAGAAAGGACCCCCTGAAAATATGATTTAGCTTCAAAATATCCCCCGGAATATGCCCGCAAAAAACAGAAAAAAAATACGCCGCGAAGGGTGAATTTTGAGCAAAAATGTCGTATGAGTAGATGCCAGGAATATGCCCATGGGCATATGCCCCGGGCATGCCCACACGTCAACTTTAGTCAAAATACACCTTCGCAGTGTATTTTTTTCTGTTTTTTGCGAGCACATGCCCGGGGGATATTTTGAAGCTAAATCATATTTTCAGGGGTCCCTTCGCGGTGTATTTCTTTTCTGTGCAACTCTTTTTCTTATTTTTTTTATGTCCGGGCATATGCCCCTTGGCCAACCCTAGGTACAACCGAGATGTACCCTCCCTTCAATTATTTCAAAATAATCCAAGTTTTCTTGCGAAATTTTTTTAAAGTTGTGCCTGTTTGGAGAATCGGTTTTTGTACAATTTTTTTTTGGTTACTACTCATTTGCGCTCAACTCATTTGGGACCGGTTTTTTTCGAAATGAAAATTTCAAAAAATATGTTTAAACCACACATTTGAGTCCGTCCTATCCTTACTCTGAGCCTTATGCTCAGAGTAACATACGCTGGCCTACCCTTGCCTGATCCTAAAGCCTAAACCGGGCGCAAATGAGTACTGAAGTTGTTTTTGGTTCAAATTATCTTTATCTATTTTCAAAATACCATCAAATATCGCTGATATTCTAAGCTAGAATCATGCAGGGCTACCTACCTTTGAAAAAAGGTTAAAAACTAAGTAGGCAAAATTAAAGGATAGAGTATGCGTGATCCCTTTATTTACCTAAACAAACTTCAGTGCTCATAATGTAAAGGCTAGCCCTCAATCAAAGGCGTATCCAGAAAAACAATATAAAAAAAATCAGGGGACGGGGACTAAAACCCCAGAGGTTATTTTACTTACACCGTTTTCGACTTTTATGGTGTTTTATAATTTTTAAAAAAATTCAAGGAAGGGCGCAGATTTGGAAAAAAAATTATCTGCGTAAGTATACATTGACGGCACAATTTTTATGCTCACATTGGCACTAGTAAAGAATACTTGTCCAAAATATGCCTTGGTCCCCCTGTTGTTTTTTTTGTTAAAAACAGCGTGTGCTATTCACAAAAAAAACAACAGGGGGACCAAGGCATATTTTGGACAAGGATTCTTTACTAGTGCCCTCACATTTGTCCGATCTAATTTTTCATGATTAACTTGCAGGTTCATATCCAATCGGTATTTGCGTCGTGTGCAAGACCAGGATGTGGAGTGGTCAGTTTCTTTTACAATTCAAAATCAATTTTTGATTAATACCCATTTTTTATAGGGGCTACTGCTTTGACGTACACTTGAACGCATTCTTCCCGATGCTTATTCTCCTGCATGTTCTGCTTCCGTTGCTCTTTTACGGTATAGTTAGATATTGATGATCTAACAGCTCTAGCGAGCACCCCTAAGCATCGAATTTCCGGCTTGGCTGGATTAAAAATTTGGCAGTGGCATTTATAATATTTGATACGAAATATGCTGAACCTTCTTTGCCGTATTTCTGTCAATATCTTGTCAAATTTTTTTAATTCAGTAAGGCCTTATGCTTAGAGTGGTGTTATAGCGTGTTGCAAAATCCGCTAAAATGACTACGCACCTAAAATTTCAGCTAACAGGGAATCCTATCGAACTGCGCATATGTCAAAAAATGCAAATAAGCACTTTCATGAGTCATGACCACATTTTAAAGTCTAAAATAATGTTCGCTGCCATCGGAACTGTGCGCCCCAAAAAACAAGCTAGACTATTAAGGTCACTCGAAATTTTACTCCAAAACCCCCTGCGGTTGTCATTATTCGCCCTAGGCACTGGATATAAAGGGTATCGGATCATCAGGGTTGTATAATGCTTGTTCCCTGTTTGCCAAACATACTAAAAAAAACTATTCAAGGTCTAATTGACTACCCCAACTTCCTTGCCCGCCTTCTCGGCAACTCCATCTGGTGTGTTGCCCTGGTCTACTATGTCTATATTACTTTTCTGGGATACACAGGTACTAGCCATAATTATGAGTGATCAAAATATTTAAAAAAAATCTAACAATTTTGTTCAGCCCTACCAATCCTGAAGAATACACATGTCTTTTTGTACCCAATCACCTTCATATTTATATTCTTTGTGGCTACAGTTAGTGGTAAGTCGTTTGAGATACGATTATGGTATAATATTTTAAAAATCAATGGTTTTCAGCGGGATGGAATGTTTCGATTTCTGCCATGAACTTCTACATTTCCGCGTAATGAATGAGCACCGACGTCCTTGAATGTGCTGTTTATATTGGCTAAGTGGACAAGGGACTTTGAGTGACAAACTACTGTTTATAATATTTGCTTAATAAAATGCGTGTAATGATTTTGGTGCACAGTTTGGTTGATTACTATTTATTGAAACCAAATACAGTTAACTAGTATAGCACTGGCAATAAAAATTTAATTAGAAAAAGACAGGGCCGCGATTACTTTTGTAAATTTGAATAAGTATCATGTTGTAAAATCTTACTCTTAGGCTTGCAAAATTACAAAGTTCGTTTCATTACAAAATCAAATTCTAGCTGGACTAAAGAGAAATAATATTGGCTGTAGGTGGAAACACCCCTTAAATTATGTGTTTACCCCCTGAACTTTTAAAACTCATTGTTTTCGGTGTTTACAGTTCAATTGTTTTCATTTGTTGCATTTAAATGTAGACCTGAGTCTCTAGTTTTTAACAAGCTATGAACTGGCTCGATGTGCTAAGTAAAAGATTGAAAAAAATTAATTTTTATGAAACCACGTTTTTTTCACAAAACCATTAAAATTCCTTTCGGAAAAAAAAATTGAAAAAGTATTCAGTACCTTAAACTTGAATTGAGTTCAAGATATCAACGCACCCAGTATGCAATCAATCATGCTGGACACGAATCCCATATCAGAATTAGTCACATGTTTCAGAGGCCGACTTGAACTACTTTTTTGGTGTACGGGACGTTTGACCCTGAGCCGTTTGACAAGATGTTAAACCTAAATGGTGGACTTCAAACAATGATCCAATATACTACCACCTGAGTAACCCCAGCTGAATACTACCATTTACGTTTTACTACCTTTAAACGAGTTTTGCTGGATGCCCCTTTATTAACAACCAGATAATGTATTAACAAATCCAAGTGGTCGTCCACTTGGATCAATTTTTTTTCGTATTTGGGTTCCAAGACTTGTTTTTTGCACTAATTCGAATATTCTAAAGGTGATTTGGCAGTAGTGAAATTACATTTCGATAGTATTTTTTACAGTTTTCGTATATTATGCAAAATATAAATTTCCTAATGTGAAACCATATTCATAATGCTTGAATTAGTAAAGAAAACAGGTTTAGAAACATAAAAACGTGAAAAAAACTTTTGATCCAAATAGACGACCACTTGGTTTGGTTGCTTCATGGGATATCCAGATGATCCAGTCACCAACATGGTCAGATGCACTACAAAAAATGGTCTCATATATAACCCGGGTACTGCCAACTGAGTGCTGCTATCTAGAAAATACCATCTACTACTAGCCACTAGCTACCACTACTTTTCTGAGTACTATCAGCCTGAGTAGGGATACCTGGTAACTGCCTTGGTACCACTACCTGAGTACCACTTCATCGGCACTATCATCTGGTCAGAACTGGGGTTCCTGTAAGTGAAGTCGCTGTTTCAGAATTACCAAATCATGTTCTGGACACAATTGTGGATTGCTTACCATCCTATAACTTCTTAATAGCTTAAATGTATTCTATTCAAGAAAAAGTAATTGTTGCTACCACCGGGTTTCAAACCTGGGACCTTCGAAAAATTAGAGAATCCAAATATCGAGGATCGATTTACTGAGGATGAATTTGTAGAGGACCAATTTACCTAGAAGCTTGTTATATAAGTTATATAAAAGGTAAAAGTAAAAAAAAAGTACTGAGAACGGAATGGTCTGAGGACGAAACAGCCGAGGACGAATCGACTCCGAGGATGAATCGGTTCCGAGGACGAATTGTCGCGTACCCCACTCTGAGTCCTAATGATCTTTTTTTTCTTCTTTAAGCAACCACAGATTTTAGTTTAAAAAAGCATATTTTAAGTTTGGTGCTTAAATTAGGTGCCCAAAGGAGGTGCCCAAAGGAGGACGCCCAAATGAGTGTGGGTCCACCCAGAAACACCCCGCCAAATACCCCCGGCCAAAACACCCCCATACAAACGTTTATGGCCAGAATGCACTTACTGAAAAAGTTAAATAGTAAACAAGTTTATTCACGCTGTTACAGTGCCCTTACATATGCTATTACAGTAAATTTATGATAAATAAGCACTAGAATGAAGTGATCCAATGGGGTGTTCATAGTCGGGTCAATATTGTTGACCCTTAACATTGTTGACATTCAGTGTTGACCCCTCAACTTTTTGTTGACCCCTGTTTTTGTGTTTACCACTGAAAATTTACTGCTGATTTCTCAAATTGTTCTGTTTGCAAATCACTTTATCACTAATTTCGCATGAATTTATTATTTTTAGTTTTAGAAGTTAAATTTAATTTAGCAAACATTTTTATAAATACCCTGTGAAAAGTTTGAAACATCGTATGGGTTTTTCGAGTTCTATGAGTGGTTACATCAAGTAAAGTTCAAGTCGTTTATATAAATTCCAGTGGTAGATACCTCCTGGTCAAGTGGATATCCACCTGGATGGCCTAAAAATTAAAATTTCTTAAAAGTAACAAATAACCTATTTTTCTAACTTAAAATTCTGTGGGAATTGGTGTTGTTAAGTCTAAATTGCGATTTTGCACACCCCAACTTCAATACCTGGTGTAGGTACCACTTGGCCAGGTGGATGCTCACCTGGATGGCTTAAAAATAAAAAAGGAAATTTAAATAAAAAAGCAATTTTTCAAAACTAAAATTTCGTGAGGAATTAGGCTGGTTAAGAATCGCGATTTAACCTACCCAACCCCAAACCAAGTGGTCGTCCACTCGGATCAAATTTTTTTACGTTTTCGGGTTCCAAAGCAACTTTTTTGCACCAATTGGAGCATGCTGAAGATGGTTTGACAGTGATAAAATCACGTTTTATCGATAAATTTTGAGTTATCGTAAATTTTCGATATATCAAAATTCCATCAATAACTCAAAAATTTCTCTATAAAACGAGATTTTACCACTGTCAAACCATCTTCAGCACGCTCGAATTAGTGCAGAAAAATTGGTTTGGAGCCGGAAAATGTGAAAAAAAAATTCATCCATGTGGACGACCACTTGGTTTGGTCACTCTGAATGGAGTTCTGAGCGATTCTAAAGAGTGATGTAGAGGTCGCTGGCAGTACTGGCAAACCGCTCTGCTCCGCTCCGAGCCGGTGCCAGATCCGGAGCGGGAAATTTCTAAATACCAGCACTGGTCGCTGGTTCGAATCCATCTGGGCGCATACCTTATATTTTATTATAATTTTGAGTGTTAGAGTGATTTAGAAGTTCATATACTCATCACCAAGGTCGCTGGTTCGGACCCCTCTGGGTGCAATCAGTCCCGAGTAGAGGACCTCGATCCAGGCTCCTGGTCACGGGGTGCTGAACGAGCTTCGGGAAGCATACGGTGCTTTTAGATGTTTTGGGTTGATTTGGGGTGGTTTCAGCTGTTTGGGATGGTTTGGGGTGAATTACGGATGGTTTAAATAGTTTGGAGTGATTTGGGATGGTTTGGGTTGATTTGGGCTGGTTTAACTAGTTTGGGATGGTTTGGTGTTATTTGGGGTTGAGGGTCAACATTGGGGTCAACAAAATGTTGAGGGGTAAAATGTTGAAGGTTCTATCAACATTTGGGGTCAATAACAAATGTTGAGGGTCAACAATGTTGAGGGTGGGGTCAACATTAAGGGTCAACATTGAATGTTGAGGGTCAACAATGTTGACCCCCGACTATGATCACAGCCAATGTGTGCTTATATTATAAGTCGAATGTATACTATGTTTTTCAACATGGAGCTTTGCAAAAAGAGACCTTTTATGCAATTTATGATTAAGAGTACATCTCGAAATCATGTCTAAGGTAAGCCCCCTTCGGGGGCGCAGGGGGCTTCGGAGCTTGGAGTTGAGATGCGCACACCCACATACCTTAGACACAAATCACTCGAAAGTGACTCTGGATGCATAAAATGTATGCATACCAGAGTTACTCTACGCAGTAGGTCCCAGTTGACAAAACTATGTTCCATTTCCATCTTTTTAAAGTATAAGGGTACCTTTTTATAATTATTTACCTTTGTCTACTGGGGAAAAAGTCAATTTTCGCTTGAAGACTTTTCTCGGAAACAGTTCTTTACTGACCAAAATAACATACCGTATTTTCTCTAATAATGACCCCTCTCTAATAATGACCCCCCCCCTATTTTTCACTAGGATTTCAGAGTTAAGGCCATTTTTGATTGACAATTTCGGAATTTTTGAGGGGTTGAAAAATAACGACCCCGGGGTCATTATTAAAGAAAATACGGTATGTTTCATCAGTTTTTACATTATTCTGATTCTTTTAGAGTGGTTCAACATCTGTTTTGGAAGAAAGCCTTTGATTACATTTATGGTAAAAATATTTAAATGGGGGTGTTTCGGCGAGGGTGTTTCGGCGGGAGTGTTTCCTCCTGATCCCGATAAGTGTTGCCCGAATGAGTAGTAACGGGTGAATCTTTGAATTCAAGAAACGGAGTAGAGAAAGCACGGATTCAAAATGCAAAAATTGCAAATTTTTAGGGTCAAACGGCTCAGGGTCAAACGGCTTCGGGTCAAACGGCTTAGGGTCGAACGTCTGTGGCCTACTTCAGGATTGTTTAAGCGCCGGCGCTTAGCTGGCGCCGGCGCTAACTTTGAACTCGGCGGAGCGCCGGCTAAGCGCCGGCGCCGTAAGCGCCGACGCTTAGTTGGCGCCGGCGCTAATTCTGAACACGGCGGAGCAGTAAGTAGGCCCTACTTTTTTGGTTTGATAAAATGAAATTCATGAAATTCTGCTTTAGGAAAGGCAAGGTCGCTCTTGAGCCGCGAAAAGTAGCAAAAAAGTAAAGGGCACACAAAAGGCACAAAAATGTGCCCTCTAAAAATGTGCGCCTATAGGCGCAAAAATCATAGTCAATTTTGACTATGAAAAAGATGTGCCCTTTTGTGTGCCCTATGAATAGGTGCACATTAATTTTGAAAAATATTGAGTTTTTTTAAAGGGCACAATGTTTCCCAAAACGGCACGTTTTGCCAACCCTGATCCCGATAGAAATCTATATTGGACTACAATAGCAACAACACTAACTTGCATACAAGAGTCTATGTGTGTATAATCAGAATAAAGCACGTATACTGGATATTTTAAAAAGTCTTATGATCCTGTCGAGTACAAGTTAGAGGCCACTTCTGATAGAGTTCTGCTTGGCCGATCCTACTTCCAGCTGCAGTCTAAAAAGCACCTGATCAATCAGAATTATACACAAAACTAATAGCTATTACCGTAAACTCGGTTCTTCTGCAGTTGAGCACTCGCACCATCAGAGAATGCTGATCAGACACATGTATTGACGGAATGACTGCTTTATGATATCCTAGTTGACCAATGACACCCCAGCTCCACTGACATGAACAATCTGGTCATCTTGCACATTTGCATTGTAGCTTGTCTGCACTTCATGGCCTATAGATACACCATGCACACCGGAATCAAAGGTTTGCTCCGTGGGAAACATGAAAGATTGAGTCGAGAAATCTTGCTGAGGAATGACCACACCACGAAATCCATCTTGGATTCGGAAAACACGAATTCCTGTTTTTACTGAACACCAACCTGAGAAAAGTGCTTAATTTAATCTTGGTTGCTTGAGCAAAGAAAAAACCAACCGCGAGGATTGACACGCTTTCGCTCTGAGCTGAACAAAGTAATGGAATTGGCTTGCGACATCGGAGGCATTCCTTGAGCATACAAGTCATAAGAAAAGATCACGGAGTTCATCTGCAATTTAAATTGAACAACTTACTGTATTGTCTCGAACAGGCCTGTAAATACACACCATCAACCTTGATGACCTATGTCTTATCTTAGAGAAAAAAAATTTGCAAAGCTGTTCAGTGGGTTTTTCAACACCCACCAGCTTTGCAGATTAAATTTTTTTGATTTTGGTTGAGTACACGAAAATTTCGAGATTGGTTTGAAATTTCCCGATTTTTGGAGGGTTGAACAATAAACCCACATGTAACCCTATTAGAGAGAGTACGGTATTGTACGAAAGCAACACACATGATTGGTATGAAATCTCTCTCTAACTTCCGTGTACTACCTCCGCTGCGGCCAAGAAGAAGTGGAGGGTGCCAAGAAGCGGATAAAGCGCCTAAAGTATCTAATAGTATCTCCATTGTCTATTGTGTCTTCTTGCGAGTTTGTGCGTAGTGATGTTGGGAATAAAGTTAATGTGGTCACTGCCCCGAGTCCGGCACCAGGCATTAGACATAAAGAAGGGGTCAAATCTTTTGAACTTTTGTTTTTTACTCCATGAAAAAGATTAAACATGCCACAGAAAACGAGATGCCGCACAAAAAGCGGACATGTGCCAAGCCGAAAAAAATTGTTGCACACATGAGCCTTCTTGCAGACCCAATCAGTATAAGCTTTTCATTTTCCGCTTATTCGAATTTTGATTTTCAAAATGGTCAAAATTGGGTTATGTCAAAATCGTGAAATGACAGTTTCTCAAAATAATACGACAAGCCTGAACTTTTTTATTTAAGAACACAAAAATAAAAAAACCATTGGAAACTGTCCTAGCGTCGTGTAATACTATATAGATCTACTTACATTTGTTTTTTCGGCATAATGGGATACTAGATGGGCAAATTGTTGTGTCGACAAACATAGTAACTTTTTGCAATCATGGCGGTTAAGGAAATAAAATATTTCTAGCCAAATATCGCTTGATACACACATTATTTTTCTAGAAGTTGACCTGCAATTAAAAAATGAAGATATTTTGTAGAAAAAATTACTTTTTTCACTTGTCCATATCTAAGATAAGCATGCATCACTCAAACTGCTTTATCCCTTTCCTTAATTCTTTTATGAAATGGCTCGCTCAACACGGGCAGGAGCAGCCTGTGTCAAACCACATTGTGCCACTGCAAATTGTTGCCGACATTATTGCATAAAAATGGTTTTTAGACACTCTCAAAAAAGTCGGTTTTGGGGGGGGGGGTATATTACAGTAGCTTTTTTTGGGGGGGGGGGGGTATATGACAGTAGCGTCGCACTGGCAATAAAAATTTAATTAGAAAAAAGACAGGGCCGCGATTACTTTTATAAAAATTGAATAAATATCATGTTGTAAAATCTTACTCTTAGGCTTGCAAAAATTACAAAGTTCGTTTCATTACAAAATCAAATTCTAGCGAGACTAAAGAGAAATAATATTTAAATACGACTATAATAAGGTTAATTCATATCTAAAGATTCTTTTGTGTAAAAATAAAGGGTGAACATTTTCACCCCTTAAAAATTTAAGACGATCCCGAGATTTTCGGGTCAAAAAGTGAAAAAATGGAATCCGTAGATCTCATGGGACTTAATAAAAAGTCGTAAACAACGATGTATAATATTTAGTGATGGGCTGTGATCATTTATTGGGCCATTGATGGGGCGCAGCGAGAATTCCGCGGTGGATAATTCCGCGGCGGGTAACTTTGCGGAACTTTAATTTTCGATGTCCCTGCTAATCGAAAACCGACACCGGATTTGTGTTCAGCATGGTCGATTTCACTTTCAAATTGTTCGATTTCAAATACCTTTCTGGACAGAAAAAAGATTTGGAAAATATTCAGCACCTTAAATTTGACTTCGTGTTCAAGATATCAAGGCACCTAGGTCCTAGACATGCAATCCGATCATGCTGGACACGAATTAGATATCGGAATTTCGTAATTGTCTCCCGCGGAATTCTCCCTGTGCCATTGGTTGAGCTTGATTGAGAAAGATTTTGTCCACGTTGAGTTGAAAAAAAGTGAGAATAAAAAAAATTCCCATTGATTGAAATAATAAGGTTCTCAATCAGATTGATATCAGCCCATCACTAAAAATATCTGATTTGGGCTGAGATATAGGTCCGTAGTGCAGGGTAATTATTAGAGGTTTACAATATTCTCACAAATTCGGTTTTTATTAAGGAAACAATAGGAAACTCAAACTACCGTTATTACTCTGACTGAAACTTCGAAGTGTTTCAGGATGTTTTGGAGTGTTTATGTTGGTTTTTTGATAGTTTGGCGTCGTTTAGGGCGTAAAAGATAGTTGTGATATTTCAAGTAAGTTTTAAAGCTACAACGTCTAAATTACAGCCTTTTCCAATTTTGCAGTTCCGGCATATATTAGTCACATGTTTCAGAGGCCGACTTGAACTACTTTTTTGGTGTACGGGACGTTTGACCCTGAGCCGTTTGACAAGATGGTAAACCTAAATGATGGACTTCAAACAATGATCCAATATACTACCACCTGAGTAACCCCAGCTGAATACTACCATTTACGTTTTACTACCTTTAAACGAGTTTTCCTGGATGCCCCTTTATTAACAAACAGATAATGTATTAACAAATGCAAGTGGTCGTCCACTTGGATCAATTTTTTTTTCGTATTTGGGTTCCAAGAAAACAGGTTTAGGAACATAAAAACGTGAAAAAAACTTTCGACGCTACTCGGTAATAACATCCCCCCCCCCAAAAGCTACTCGGGAATACCAACCTCCACCCCCCCCCCCCAAATCAAGATTTTTAGGAGTGGTCAAAACACATTTTAAGCAATAATTTCGTCATAAAAGGTCCAGAAAAGCAGTTAAAAAGGGATTATGGGCTGTATTGGGAGGGGAAGGGAATAATACAGGGGCCACTTTTTTTTAGCTGCTTTACCATGTTTTTCAACTCGGGCCGTGGCGAAAAAGGTTATTTACTACTAGATTTTTCAAAAATTGAAAAGGCAAAATTTATTGTGTGGAACTTTATTGTAACATATAAGCACCGAGATAAGAGCAAAACTGAGCATAATAAAAAAAAAAGTGAAATAGTATGGTGAATTAGGTTTGATAAGACCAAAACATCAAGTTCACTCACCCGACCCCAAAATCAGGGGTAGGTACCCTTGGTCCAGGTAAATATCCAACCAAACCAAGTGGTCATCCATTTGGATCAAATTTTTTTTTCACTTTTCGGGTTCCAAAAACTATCTTCTGGACTAATTCGGGCATGCTGAAGATGGTTTGATAGTGGTAAAATACCAGTTTGTAAAGTATTTTTCGAGTTTTGGTAAAATCAATTATTTTCCAATACTCAAAAAATACCATACAAAACCCTATTTTACTATAATCAAACCATCTTGAGCATGCCTGAATTAGTCCAGAAAATAGTTTTTGGAACCCAAAAAGTGAAAAATTTTTTGCTCCAAGTGGATGACCACTTGGTTTGGTTGGATATCCATCTGGACCAGGGGTACCTATCCCTGATTTTGGGGCAAGGGTGGGTGTACTCGAAGTTTTGGTCTTATCAAACCCAATTCACTACACTATTTCACGTATGATAAGACGATTTGTTTTGAATCTGACTCATAACCACTTCTTTAGTTGGGGGCCCACCCAAAAACTTTGGATTTTTCTCTTTTTTAACTTGTTTTTATTGGTACAAACAACACTAACAATGCCAACTAACAGTCACAAACATAAATCTCACTAATCTGACTCCACAAATGAAAGAAAATATCTGAACCATCAAATTTACGTCTCCAAACAAAGTCAGATATGTAAGATTTAAATAAAGACCTTGCGGTGCCAAATTTATTCTTGTGACGTTTTATACGTAAAATTTCTGAGCTCTTTCATCTAAATAGTGAACCGTATTGAAAAAAACAAGAAACGCGTTTCCCAAACATGAGAATAGCAAAAAATTCGGTGCACGACAAAAATCCAAAATGTTTGGGTGGGCCCCCAACTAAAGAAGTATCGCTCCTAGGATTGGGGGGGGGGAGTGGATGGTTTATTCCCGAGTAGCACTTTGGGGGGAGGAGTATAACCGAGTAGCGCCAAACTTTCGATCCAAGTGGACGACCACTTGGTTTGGTTGCTTCATGGGATATCCAGATGATCCAGCCACCAACATGGTCAGATGCACTACAAAAAATGGTCTCATATATAACCCGGGTACTGCCAACTGAGTGCTACTATCTAGAAAATACTATCTACCACTAGCCAAGTAACACTACTTTTGAGTACTATCAGCCTGAGTAGGGATACCTGGTAACTGCCTTGGTACCACTACCTGAGTACTACTTCATCGGCACTACCATCTGGTCAGAACTCGGGTTCCTGTAAGTGAAGTCGCTGTTTCAGAATTACCAAATCAGGTTCTGGACACAATTGTGGATTGCTTACCATCCTATAACTTCTTAATAGCTTAAATGTATTCTATTCAAGAAAAAGTAATTGTTGCTAGTACCGGGTTTCAAACCTGTAACCTTCGAAAAATTAGAGAATCAAAATATCAATGATCAATTTACTGAGGATGAATTTGTAGAGGACCAATTTACCTAGAAGCTTGTTATATAAGTTATATAAAAGTTGATATATATAAAAGTTGTTATATAAAAAGTAAAAGTAAAAAAAAAACTGAGAACGGAATGGTCCGAGGACGAATCGACTCCTTTTTTTTTCGCTTAAAGACTTTTTTCGGAAACAGTTCTTTACTGACCAAAATAACATACCGTATTTTCTCTAATAATGACCCCCTCTAATAATGACCCCTCCCCCCCCCCCTATTTTTCACTAGGATTTCAGAGTTAAGGCCATTTTTGATTGACAATTTCGGAATTTTTGAGGGGTTGAAAAATAACGACCCCGGGTCATTATTAAAGAAAATACGGTATGTTTCATCAGTTTTTACAGCATTCTGATTCTTTTAGAGTGGTTCAACATCTGTTTTGGAAGATAGCCGTTAATTACATTCATGGTAAAAATATTTAAATGGGGGTATTTCGGCCGGGGGTGTTTTGGCGGGGTGTTTCGGCGAGGGTGTTTCGGCGAGGGTGTTTTGACGGGGTGTTTCGTCCTGATCCTAATGAGTGCTGCCCGAATGAGTAGTAACGGGTGAATCTTTGAGTCCGAGAAATGGAGAAGAGAAAGTACGGATTCAAAATGCAAAAATAGGGTCAAACGGCTTCGGGTCAAACGGCTTAGGGTCGAACGTCCGTGGCCTACTTTTTGGTTTGATAAAATGAAATTCATGAAATTCTGCTTTAGGAAAGGCAAGGTCGCTCTTGAGCCGCGAAAAGTAGCAAAAAAGTAAAGGGCACACAAAAGGCACAAAAATGTGCCTCTAAAAATGTGCTTCTTACAAAAATGTGAGCCTTTAGGCGCAAAAATCATAGTCAATTTTGACTATGAAAAAGATGGGCCCTTTTTGTGCCCTAGGGGTACGAATAGGTGCACATTAATTTTGAAAAAGAAAATGGATTTTTTAAAAGGGCACATTGTTTCCCAAAAAGGCACGTTTTGCCAACCCTGATCCCGATAGAAATCTTTATTGGACTACATTAGCAACAACACTAACTTGCATACAACAGTCTATGTGTGTATAATCAGAATAAAGCACGTATACTGGATATTTTAAAAAGTCTTATGATCCTGTCGAGTACAAGTTAGAGGCGACTTCCGATAGAGTTCTGCTTGGCCGATCCTACTTCCAGCTGCAGTCTAAAAAGCACCTGATCAATCAGAATTTTCCACAAAACTAATAGCTATTACCGCAAATTCGGTTCTACTGCAGTTGAGCACTTGCACCATCAGAGGATGCTGATCAGACACATGTATTGACGGAATGACTGCTACAGAATGTCCTATGCGACCAACGACTCCCCGTTCCACTGACATAAACAATTTGGTCATCTAGCACATTTGCATTGAAGCTTGTCTGCACTTCATGGCCTATATATTCTTAGTTTTGAAAGTCAATTAGGAAATAAGAGATAAGCTACCAGCGAGTGAAAGCGGTGGGATCACCGTATCCTAGAAACGACCAGGGAAATCGTAGAGATTGGATGTTCCGGCACAACGATCATCCGAGCAATAGGCTGTCCAACATTAATCTTGAAACAGCTTTTAAGTTTATTCACTAAAAATATGAGAAAAACAAACCTCTTGACCATTCTGATCACAGTAATTTCTTAGCGTCATCATTAGTTCACCATGCACACCGGAATCAAAGATTTGCTCCATGGGAAACATGAAAGATTGAGTCGAGAAATCGTGCTGAGGAATGACCACACCGCGAAATCCATCTTGGATTCGGAAAACACGTATTCCTGTTTTGACATAACACCAACCTGAGAAAAGTGCTCAATTTTAATCTTGGTTGCTTGAGAAAAGGAAAAACCAACCGCTAGGATTGACACGCTTTCGCTCTGAGCTGAACAAAGTAATAGAATCGGCTTGGGAGATCGGAGCGTTTCCTTTAGCATACAAGTCATAGGAGAAGATCACGGAGTTCATCTGCAATTTAAATTGAACAACTTACTGTATTGTCTCAAACAGGCCTGTAAATACACACCATCAAACTTGATGACCTACCGTATAACCTCTATTAAACGGGCACACCTACAGTTAACGTTTTGCAAATTTGCTTTGCTTTTTTAACCCAAATATTGTTTATTTTTCGAAACGAACGACCACTCATTTTGTGGAGTTTGTGAAGCTCTATAAAATGAGTGGTCGTCCATTTCGAAAAATAAACAATATTGGGGTTAAAAATGCAAAGCAAATTTGAAAAACGTTAACTGTAGGGGTGCCCGTTTTATAGAGGTTATACGGTATATCTTAGCTTAGAGAAAAAAATTTTGCAAAGCTGTTCAGTGGGTTTTTCAACACCCACCAGCTTTGCAGATTAAATTTTTTGATTTTGGTTGAGTACACGAAAATTTCGAGATTGGTTTTAAATTTTCCCGATTTTTGGAGGGTTGAACAATAAACCCACATAAACCTTAGAGAGAGTACGGTATTGTACGAAAGCAACACACATGATTGGTATGAAATCTCTCTTGACTTCCGTGTACTACCTCCGCTGCGGCCAAGAAGAAGTGGAGGGTGCCAAGAAGCGGATAAAGCGCCTAAAGTACCTAATAGTATCTCCATTGTCTATTGTGTCTTCTTGCGAGTTTGTGCGTAGTGATGTTGGGAATAAAGTTAATGTGGTCACTGCCCCGAGTCCGGTACCAGGCATTAGACATAAAGAATGGGTCAAACCTTTTGAACTTTTGTTTTTTACTACATGAAAAAGATTAAACATGCCACGGAAAACGAGATGCTGCACAAAAAGCGGACATGTGCCAAGCCGAAAAAATTTGTTGCACATATGAGCTTTCTTGCAGACCCAATCAGTATAAGCTTTTCGTTTTCCGCTTATTCGAATTATGATTAAATAATACGACAAGCCTGAACTTTTTTATTTTAAAAACACAAAAATAAAAAAACCATCGGAAACTGTCCTAGCGTCGTGTAATACTATATAGATCTACTTACATTTGTTTTTTCGGCATGATAGGATACTAGATGGGCAAATTGTTGTGTCGACAAACATAGTAACTTTTTGCAATCATGGCGGTTAAGGAAATAAAATATTTCTAGCCAAATATCGCTTGATACACACATTATTTTTCTAGAAGTTGACCTGCAATTAAAAAATGAATATATTTTGTAGAAAAAATTACTCTTTTCTCTTGTCCATTTCTATGATAAGCATGCATCACTCAAACTGCTTTATCCCTTTCCTTAATTATGAACTGCAACGGAGCTATTTTGTAACGAGGGAGGTGTGCCAACGTCACTCGGACCCCATCCTGATGGTTTGGGCCCTATATGGTGGTATGAGCCACATCCTGCCGATTCGGACCTTGTCCTGGTGGTTAAGTTACTTTTCTGGTGTTTTGGGCCCATCATGGTGGTTGAGGGGTACCGACGTCGTTTAGGCCCCATCCTGGTGCTTTAGGCATTATCTGTTGGTGTGAACCATATCCTGGTGGTTCGAACCCGGTCCTGATGGTTCGGGTACTTTGCTGGTGGTACGTGACTTATCCTGGTGGTTCGGGCCCCATCTTGGTGCTTTGGGCCTCACCCTGAAAATTTATTCGTAAAAACCATGGGCTTAGGGTATTTAATAGTTGTTTTTTTTTGAAAGGAACGCTATTGAACATGCGCCAACAAATAGTTTTCGTGTCGAAAAAAAATATCATTATTGCGAGAAACTTTCAAATTTAATACCATTAAAGGGGGAGACTTTTATGGGCACTTTTTGACATCGACTACTACTTTACTTTACATGCCTTTTTGTCATATATTCTGTTCTCTTATCTCAGATGTTCTCACACCATTTTGTAGCTCAGATTTTTCTCTATCGATTGAGTGGTCGAACACCCTAGTTAAAAATAATTTGTAAATAAAATCACACCAACCTCACACTAAACAAGTCTTTTTTTACCTCGGTGTTTTTAGTGGAATTGTACCTGATATTTGGTGCGCTTTTCTCAAAAATTATTTTTAATCAAGGTGTTCGACCACTCAATCGACAGAGAAAAATCTGAGCTACAAAACCGCGTAATGTGAATTAAAGTAGTAGTCGATGTGCAAAAAGTAATAATAAATCATCGACTGTATTTCGCACTAATATGCTCCTTAATGCTTTTGACAGAAAAAATAAAAGAAACAAGCAACGCGAAAGTATCTAATCATCCTAAAGTAGGTCTCAATATAGTAAAAGCTCGAATTTCGCCGATTCGATTGCAGATCTCCAGACAAAGTTGGCTGCCTAACTGCTGTCCGTATGACGGCCATGGGCAAGCTGGTCAAATTTTCAAATGTCATTCATCCAATTTTTTTTATCGAAAAACTTGCTTGTAGAGCCGCTATTTCGGCCGGCTCGTCCACATCAAACAGATGGACTTTGAGTTTGCAGCCTGGCGAATGCTTTGTAAGTGGTTTCACACTTAAATTACTTGTCTGAGGGACTGCTAGATACCGACCGGCGGCGAAAAAAATGAAGCGTGTCGGCGCCGGCGGCGAAAATTTTAATGACCCGCGCTCCAGCCGGCGGTGTAAATGAAAAAGCGCCGGCGCTTTTTTTATTTTTGGCGAGCGTGCAAATATGCACCTGGCTACTTTCCTCCTGGACCGGTAGCAATAATCAGCGGATAAAATCCGAGGATAGGGATAAAATCCGCGGATAGAAAAATCCGCGGATTTTATCCGTAGCAATAATAGCGGATAAAATTATCCGCAGCTGCGGATAATATCCGCGGATTTATCCCTAGCTGAGGATAATATCCTCGGATTTTATCCGCGGATAAAATTTTGTCTGTTCATGATATAATGCGTGATATAATGCGTATAGTGCGCACGACAAAACAAGAGTTCTCATAGAGCATACCTTCGGCAGATGGAAACGAAGGTTCCACAGCCTGCATGGAGAGCTCCGCATTGCCTTAAAAAACGTGCCTGATTACATAATAGCCGCAGCCGTCCTTCACAACATTGAAGTTGATCTGAAACAACCAGATTTCCTTGGTCCAGAAGACGACTTTATAGACGATCAGCCAGAATGTCCAGAGCCTACCGATAACATATGCATTAGCAGTGGTAATGCCTACAGAAATCAAATTGCGCAAAACTACTTTGCTTAGTTGCTTTTGGATTGAACTCGAAGCTACATTTTACTTTTCATTGTTATTTATATTATTTAAAAGAAAATGTGTATAGTTTGAAAAACATGTATAATTAGCTCATTTATTTGTGCAATGAAACATTTCAAGGTTAATAATGCTTAAAAAGTAAAATTTAACCCTTAAAAATGTGTAGGTGAAATTTAGCTTCACTTGTTATCCACCCTCCGACCAGGCTAAGGATAAAATCCGCGGATAAGGATAAAATCCGCGGATATTTTTATTATTGCTACGGATAAAATCCGCGGATAAAAATCCGTATCCACAGATTTTTATCCGCGGATATTTTCATTATTGCTACGGATATTTTTTTATCCGCGGATTTATCCCTATCCGCGGATTTATCCGTGGATATTTTGATTATTGCTACCGGTCCTGGGTACTCCCCATATAGCTAGCCCTCACCTGAGAAACACCACCTAAGTGCCATCAATTGGGTACCTCTACTTGGTCTACCAACTGCTCAACCACGAGGATTGAGCCGCTTAAGTGATGATGGTGAATCACGACCGCTGAGAGTGTAACTGCTGAGGGTGAAGCCTCTACGACTATACGATACTAGCAAACTGAAGATTTATAAGAAGTATTATATAAAGCTTGAAAAGAAATGGCGAAAAAATCGAAAACTTTAATTTGAATTTTTGTCTTGAGTGGAATTTCAGATTCACAGTGAGTTCCAACTGAAATTGGTTTTAGAAGTGGTTTAGTGGTTTTAGAAGCAAATCGATCACGCTGAACATGAATCCGACGTGCAATCCAACAGTTTTGGGTAACACTATAGAATCCCCCCCCAGCTAGCGAAAAATTTACTTTTCCTGAAGGGGAAAGGACCCGTCCCATTTTGATTCTCGTGCTCTGAATAGGCACGGAAACACTTTGGTTTTCGAAAAATCGAAAAAAAAAATTTTCGATTTGCCTTGGTCCCCCAAGGTGAAAAATTTAAGAAAATTCAAAAAAAAAATTTTTTTGAATTCCCGCCAAAACATTTTTTAAGGGATTTAGGGCTGTATTGGGAGGGGAAGGGAATAAACAGGGCCACTTTCATGGCAAAATGATTAAAAAAGTGAATTCTGGACTATTTTGGATGTCCTGCCATGTTTTTTCAACTGGGCCGTGGCAAAAAGAGACTCTACATACATTTTATGGTCAACAGTACTTCTCGGAATCATGTCTAAGGTAAGTGAGTGCGCGCATCTCTAACTCTCAAGCCCCTGCGCCCCCTTCGGGGGCGCAGGGGGCTTCGGAGCTTGGAGTTGAGATGCGCACACCCACATACCTTAGACACAAATCACTCGAAAGTGACTCTGGATGCATGAAAAAGCATGCATACCAGAGTTTATTTATGCGGTAGGCCCCAGTATTCAAAACTATGTTCAACATCTTCTTGTTAATGGGCTCTGTGGGATTAGTGGCCCTCTTTTGTCCCTTCCCCTCCCAATACAGCCCTAATTCCCTTTAAAAATGTTTTGGCGGGAATTCAAAAAAAATTTTTTTTTGAATTTTCTTAAATTTTTCACCTTGGGGGACCAAGGCAAATCGAAAAAATTTTTTTTCGATTTTTCAGAAACCAAAGTGTTTCCGTGCCTATTCAGAGCACGAGAATCAAAATGGGACGGGTCCTTTCCCCTTCAGGAAAAGTAAATTTTTCGCTAGCTGGGGGGATTCTATAGTATAGCCCAGTTTTGCATACAAATGACTAAAAACCCACCAAAAATGATAAATGTCCTGATAGGACTATAGTCCTATATAGGACTAGGCTTGGGCTCCGGACCGGAATCCGTACGGATTTTCCGGAATCCGGGATTTGTAATATTCGATACAAAATATGGCTGGGGAAACTTGCCGAAAACGACATTTGCCAAAATGACATTCACCAAAACGAAATACAGTCGAGTCTCGATAATCCGGCACCCTTTTTTTGAACAAGGGGTGCCGGATTATCGAGACCCGCGGGTCTTTACGGCAAAAAGTTCGCTATTCAAAAAAGGTACAGGTACTAGCCATAATTATGAGTGCTCAAAATATTTTAAAAGAATCTAACAATTTTGTTCAGCCCTACCAATCCTGAAAAATACACATGTCTTTTTGTACCCAATCACCTTCATATTTATATTCTTTGTGGCTACAGTTAGTGGTATGTCGTTTAAAAGGCCATGGTCACCTGTTTTTGAATTTGTCCACGCCAATTCAAAAAAATTTCCGTATCATTGAACTTCTGTACAGATTTTTCAGCTTGGTTTTTAACTTAACTAGGCCCAGAAATTAATTTTAGGTATAGTATTGTCAGAAACGAAGTTGAAAAATCCGTACAAAAGTTCAATGATTCGGAAAAAAATATTGAATTGGCGGGACAAAATTTGTAACAGGTGACCATGCCCCTTTAAGATACGATTATGGTATAATATTTTAAAAATCACTGGTTTTCAGCGGGATGGAATGTTTCGATTTCTGCCATGAACTTCTACCATTTCCGCGTAATGAATGAACACCGACGTCCTTGAATGTGCTGTTCATATTGGCTAAGTGGACAAGGGACTTTGAGTGACAAACTACTGTTTAATATTTGCTTAATAAAATGCGTGTAATGATTTTGGTGCACAGTTTGGTTGATTACTATTTATTGAAACCAAATACAGTTAACTAGTATAGCACTGGCAATAAAAATTTAATTAGAAAAAAGACAGGGCCGCGATTACTTTTATAAAAATTGAATAAATATCATGTTGTAAAATCTTACTCTTAAGCTTGAGAAGCATTTTTCACTTATTTAAAAATCATGTTTAAATGACTCCTAAGTAACTTTTATGTGCTTAAAACGATAAGAAAGTCATTTTGTGACACTTTTCCACATGAAAAATTGATTTTTGAAAAAAAAATTTTGACGAAAATATGACTTTTTGCCTTGGGGACCAAGGTAAATCACCTTGTATTAAGGTATTCTACGCCGTTTTGGTCACTGGAGCTGGGCAAAAAGAGCCACTATATGCATTTTTAATCAAGATTCTTGCTCGGAATTATGTCTAAGGTAAGTGAGTGCGCGCATCTCTAACCAACCAAGCCCCTGCGCCCCTTCGGGGCGCAGGGGGCTTGGTTGCTTGGGGTTGAGATGCACACACCCACATACCTTAGACGCAAATCACTCGAAAGTGACTCTGGATGCATGAAATGTATGCATGCCAGAGTTTCTTTATGCGGTAGGCCCCAGTCAACAAAACTATGTTCAAATTCCATCTTTTTGTGGTATCCAGGTACCTTTTCAGGTTGGATGGCCTTGGAGGACCAAGGCAAAAGTCAAATTTTAGTCAAATTTTTTTTTTCAAAAAACGATTTTTGTGTGGAAAAATGTCAGAAAATGACTTTCTTATCGTTTCAAGCACATAAAAGTTACTTAAGAGTCATTTAAACATGGTTTTCCAATAAGTGAAAAATGCGCACCTCACCCCCCCCCCCCCCCCCTCTGCTAAATAAGTGCCAAAAATTGAAAAAGTATTCAGTACCTTAAGCTTGAATTCGAGTTCAAGATATCAACGCACCCAGTATGCAATCGATCATGCTGGACACGAATCCCATATCAGAATTTGGTTGCAGAATTTGCGTAATTGTCTCCCGCGGGATTCTCGCCGTGCCATTGATTGAGAACGATTTTGTCCACGTTGAGTTTGGAAAAAGTGAGAATAAAACAATCATATTGATTGAAATAATAAGGTTCTCAATCAGATCGGAAACAGCCCATCACTAAAAATATCTGATTTGGGCTGAGATACAGGTCCGTAGTGAGGGTAATTATTAGAAGTTTACAATATTCCCACAAATTCGGTTTTTATTAAGGAAACAATAGGAAACTCAAACTACCGTTATTACTCTGACTGAAACTTCGAAGTGTTTCAGGATGTTTTGGAGTGTTTATGCTGGTTTTTGAATAGTTTGGCGTCGTTTAGGGCGTTAAAGATAGTTGTGATATTTCAAGTAAGTTTTAAAGCTACAACGTCTAAATTACAGCCTTTTCCAATTTTGTAGTTCACACATAGTTATTAGTCACATGTTTCAGAGGACGACTTGAACTGCGTTTTTGGTGTACGGGACGTTTGACGTTTGACCCTAAGCCGTTTGACAAGAGAAAATGGTGGACTTCAAACAATGATGCAATCTACTTGGATCAATTTTTTTTCGTATTTGGGTTCCAAGACATGTTTTTGCACTAATTCGAATATTCTAAAGGTGATTTGGCAGTAGTGAAATTACATTTCGATAGCGTTTTTTACAGTTTTCGTATATTATGCAAAATATAAATTTCCTAATGTGAAACCATATTCATAATGCCTTGATTAGTGCAGAAAACAGGTTTAGGAACATAAAAACGTGAAAAAAACTTTCGACGCTACTCGGTAATAACCCTCCCATCCCTCCCCAAAAAAAATCTACTCGGGAATACCAACCTTCCACCCCCCCCCCCCCCAAATCAAGATTTTTAGGAGTGGTCAAAACACATTTTAAGCAATAATTTCGCCATAAAAGGTCCAGAAAAGCAATTTAAAAGGGATTATGGGCTGTATTGGGAGGGGAAGGGAATAATCGTAAATACCCCCAAATAACCCCTCCCACCAAATAACCCCCCCCCACCAAATAACCCGGGTTATTTCAGGGGGGTTATTTGAGGGGGTTATTTGAGGGGGTTATTTGAGGGGGGTTATTTGAGGGGGTTATTTGGGGTATATTTTGTCTTGAAGGGAAGTCATGTTATTTCGATATTTTGACCTTTTTTTCGTCCCTTATCCACCTGGAAGGTAGATAGGTATCTACCCTGAAGCCCGGTATCAAATTAGTGGATTACTCTTTCACTCTCACTCTGACTCTCACTCTCACTCTCGTGTACTCTCATGTCTCACTTTCGTGTATCCAACAGGGAAAAATCGCCTTTCAGTCTTACTTTTACTCTCACTTTCAGTGTGCCCAATGAGTTTTTTTACCTTCATGTTCAGTGAAAATTTTGCAGGAATTGAAATTTTTTAGTCTAAACCAACCAAACCAAGTGGTCATCCACTTGCTTTGGAGAGAAATTTTTTTACTTTTTTCAGGTTTGAAAACTAGTCTTCTCGACTAATTCAAGCATGCTGAAGATGGTTTGATAATGGTAAAACTCCGTTTTCTCGGGTATTTTTTGAGCATTGGACATAATTGGTTTTACGAAAACTCGATTTTGTCAAAACTCAAAAAATACCCGAGAAGACGGCGTTTTACCATTATCAAACCATCTTCAGCATACACGAATTATTCCAGATAAGTGGTTTTGGAGCATGAAGAACGTAAATTTTTTTCTGATCCAAGTGGACGACCACTTGGTTTGGTTGTACCCAACTAGTCGTAAACAGGTTGGGGAACTCAAGCAGTGTAGTGGTACCCGGTAGTAATATTTTCGTCTTGTAATGAAATTTTTAAATTTAATTTTTTTTCTATGATCCAACTTCACTTATACTGGGTAATTCGTGCACCAACAAAACCAAGTGGTCGTCCACTTGGAGCAAAAAAACTTTTTACCGTTTTCATCTTCCAAACCCTGTTTTCTGGACTAATTCGGGCACGCTGAAGATGATTTGATAATAGTAAAGTAAGGTTTTGTATGGTATTTTTTGAGTATTGGGAAATAATCGATTTTACCAAAACTCAAGAAATGCTATAAAAAACGGCATTTAGCCACTATCAAACCATCTTCAGCATGTCCAAATTAGTCCAGAAAATAGGTTTTAGAACCCGAAAAAGTAAAAAATTTTTACTCTCAGTCTGCATGATAGCTTCAGCGGACTAATGACATGGTACCGAAGGATAGGTACCCAAGGATGAGTACTTTTCTAGGGTACCTGGGTATATTTGGGGCAGAGAATGGTTCAATGGAAATTCAATTTAATATATATTAATTAAATTAACTGAATTCGTGTTCAAAAAGAAAATTACGTTAGTATTGAGGTTTTGGATAGTAAATTCACTGTTTTGGTGTTATCAAACCGTGTTCAGCTCCCGATTCTGGGTGAGATACCACTGTTAGATTTTAGTTTTCCTACAATCGAATATTTTCGGCTACTCCAAGTGGATACCTTTTTGGGATGATACCTGACCTGCAGGTGGATAAGGGACGAAAAAAAGGTCAAAATATCGAAATAACATGACTTTCCTTCAAGACAAAATATGCCCTGAAAAACATACCCCAAATAACCCCCCTCAAATAACCCCCTGAAATAACCCGGGTTATTTGGTGGGGGGTTATTTGATGGGTCATGTCGGGAATAATACAGGGGCCACTTTTTTTTCACTTTAGGGGGTTATTCACTACTAGATTTTTCAAAAATTGAAAAGGCAAAATTTATTGTGTGGAACTTTATTGTAACATATAAGCACCAAGATAAGAGCAAAACTGAGCATAATAAAAAAAAAGTGAAATAGTATGGTGAATTAGGTTTGATAAGACCAAAACATCAAGTTCACTCACCCGACCCCCAAAATCAGGGGTAGGTACCCTTGGTCCAGGTAAATATCCAACCAAACCAAGTGGTCATCCACTTGGATCAAATTTTTTTCACTTTTTCGGGTTCCAAAAACTATTTTCTGGACTAATTCGGGCATGCTGAATATGGTTTGATAGTGGTAAAATAGGGTTTTGCATGGTATTTTTTGAGTATTGAGAAATAATTGATTTTACCAAAACTCGAAAAATACCTAAGAAAACGGCATTTTACTATTATCAAACCATCTTCAGCATGCTCGAATTAGTCCAGGAAACAGGTTTAAGAACCCAAAAAAGTAAAAAAAATTTGCTCCAACTGGACGACCATTTGGTTTGGTTGGTTTAAGCTAAGTCCCCAATGGAGCTCTTTCAATCGCACTCTCAGTCTCACTCTCGCTTTCATTTGCACTCTCACTTTTCTCGTTTAATTTGTCTGGCCAGGTGAAAAAATCAGTTTTGATAATACAAAAAGTGCGATTTCAAATTTTCAGATCATCCAGGTGGATATCCACCTGGACCAGGCGGTACCTAGCCACGGTTTTGGGTTTTGGTAGGTAAATCAAAGTTTCGGTCTTATCAAACACGATTCACCGCACGATTTTGCATATGATAGGATAATTTGTTTTTAATTTAAATTAATTTTTATTTTTTAGGTCATCCACGTGGATGGTATCAACCCAGGTTTGGGGTTTCAGTAGGTGGAATCGCAGTTTTGTGTTCATCGAACACGATTCACCACACGATTTCACACATGATAGCATGGTCTATTTTGGATTTTTAAAAATTTTGATTTTTCGGTCATTCAGGTGGATACCTACCTGGACCAGGCGGTACCTACCCGGGTTTTGGGGTTCGGTAGGTGAACTCAAAGTTTTGGTCTCATCAAACCCAGTTCACCACACGATTTTGCATATTATAAGATGGCTTTTTTATCGATTTTTTTAAATAATTCTCGTTTGAATCGATTTTATCGAAATCGATAAATTTATCGATTTGTCACACCATGCCTAACGCCCTTACGGCTGTACACCGAAATATAAGCGCTAATTTGGTAAGAGGTCGTTTTGGTAAGAAAAATTTTAGTTAGAACTGTTTCGGCAAGAGATTTTTAGTAAGAAATTTTTTGGTGACAGCACGAGAAACGGTATTTTGGTAAGAGACTTTTTAATACGCGATTTTTTCGGTAAGTAATTTTTGGTAACAGCACGAAAATTTTCTTACCAAAACGACCTCTCATCTTTCCTCTTATATTTCGGTGTACAGCCGCCTCTACGCCGTTTGATCAGACTATAGGACTTTTATTCTAAATTGTTTACAAATGTGTTTTGACTAACAAATCACATGTTTTGATCGTCTTACAAAAAAATTCCAGGAGAAACTTATGCCCCGATAATCCATTTCTGATGATTTCTGGCTGAGCGATTTTGTCGCTTTTGGTGCTATTTATATGATATTTATATGTTCGAAACGCCCTTACTGGCCGAAACCCCATAGTCGAGAAAAAGGGACAAAACGCCCTAAATCGAGAAAAGGGGACAAAACGGCCTAGATCGTAAGCACATACATTTTTTGTACTTACTGAAACACGCTTGAGTCTGTACTAACATACGCTGGCCTACCCTGCGCCTAAGCCAAAAATAAAATAAAAGAATAGGGGAGACCAGGTATTTAACCTATAATTCATAAGTGCACAATTCTCTTCAAAAACATTTCACTGTTCAATGGAAGCTCCACGTATTTGATATTCTTTCTCTTTTCCTCCTGTGCAGTTAATGGTCAAACAATATGCCCTACTGACCACCTGGGTAACTAGGTACTACTTCTTAGATCAGGCAAACTAGGTACCTGGATGCTACCTGGGTATCCAGTACACCAAGGAGTGGCTCTTCGAGCTAGGTTTAAAGCTTCGACCTGATTTTACCATCATCCACTGCTCTAACCAAAGGCTGAGCCGGACGGAACAATGCTATAAGGTCTAATCTACCTTTCAGTCACCAAATAATGAAAGTGTTTTCATCCCTCATTCCAAGTTAAGTACGAAAGGAATCGTTTGAATTTACTTGGTATCCGACTAATCAAGATATCGCTATCAACAACTGTCATACCCTTTTCGAAGTAATTTCAACATTAACCAGCATCAAAAATTTCAAGAAAAAGTTAAAAAAGCTAGCCTAACATACTCAGAAATATTTTGTCTGATTGATTTAGGCCGTTTCATCCCCTTTTCTCGAGTTAGCGCGTTTTGTCCCTTTTCTCGATCTAGGACGTTTTGGCCTATTAGGCCTTTCGGACTTAATGAATTTTACCCGTGTCCGCCGCATACATTACAAGAAAATATCTCACCAGAACAACAAATCAACTAATCCATAATTTATTCGAAAATAAAGTCCAAAAATACTTTCAACATACAAATATTAACAAAGACAAGTGCACTAAACTACTTAAAGATCTATTCGTTGTCATCCTTGCTAGCATTGACCGATTCAGGTGTCGTGGGCGATTCTCGATTCTTATCAATAGTATAGGTGCTATCAAGGCCGGTAGATTCCTCGGAGATGTTGCTGAGATAAAACACTGAGTACTGAAATAATTAGTGGGTTAGGCGAGGTCTGCAAAGACAGAAGTAAAAAAAATCACCTTGTTGCGAGACAACTTCATTGAATGCAAGGTCAGCCACTGCCACTGGACGCTAGAGACACTCAGAATCAAAAAAGCAGGCAGCAAATTGAACGGACAGTAGGCACCAAGCAGATGAATGGAAATGCCAAAGAGCAGAAGAGCGAGGGCAGACGTCAAGAAGTCATCAGTTGCAGTGTCGAGGTCACAATCCTTGGAGACATTCAGACTGTCTTCTAGAAAATATATTGCTACCCGGCTTCCAAACACCATAAAGCGAAAAACATACGCAATGACTCAGCGCTGGTGGCTTCTTTCTTAACTTCCGAAGTGTGCTTCACTAGATATTCCTCATCGATCGGCTCTTTTTTAACTCCATAAGTAGCGTTCAACGACATTTTTGCTTGAAGAAGGGCAGGCAGGATTGCTGAAATTGTTAAGTTATACCCTTAACTAGCTGCAATGATTAGGCTGTTTCGATTTTGGCTTCGGATCCAAAATCTAAAGTTAATTTTTTTAATTTTTCCTATTCGGTGATTTCGATAAATATTCGATAAATAGAATATTGGGGCGTAATCGTTTCGCCAATGAAACTTTCGCCAATGCGATCTCTTCGCCAATATCATGTTTTCGCCAATGGCATCTTTTCGCCAATAGTCTCCTTCCGCGTATACTCTTGATTTCTTTGGCAAATAAGCGGTGAGAAGTGTAAATGATTACTACTCATTTGCGCAAAACTCATTTGCGCAAACTCATTTGCGCAAAACTCAAACTCAAAAATATCAATACCGTGGTAGTTACCCACTCCAAGGTGGTCGACCTTAAACTTTTGTGGATTATTGTGAGTAGACAAACAAATTTGGCATGCCTAAATCAATTCAGAAAAAAAGGTTTTGGAACATGAAAAACGTAAAAATTTTTTAAACCAAGTGGACGACCACTTGGTTTTGTTCTACCCACGTGGTCGTACCCAGGTAGAAGAACTCAGGTAAAACTCCTGGGTAGTAATATTTTCGAACCTGTAACTTCAAAAAATTTGCGCAAATGAGTTTTGCGCAAATGAGTTTTGCGCAAATGAGTAGTAACGGTGTAAATGTGTTTTAAATTAAATCATTTAATTCTTTAAATGGGGTACACATCCAATAGCGAATAGATGATCTCTCAGGTTCGACTCCTAGTGGGTGCATAACCTATTCTTTTACTCTATATTTTTAGTAAGTTCACTGACTACTAAGGTCAAAAACTATCAAGGAATTGATTGGAATCGTTTCCAGCACTGCTTTACTGTCACCAAATGCCCTAATTTTGGGAGTTTGTGCAAATGACCATCCAAATGAAAGGAATCCATCCAAAATGATGCATACTTAGTTTTATATTGCCTCAATCTCTACCAACTTTATTTATTTTTGACGCGTTTAGTATTTTTCTGGGGTGAGAATTTCACGGGGAACCAGATAGAAATTTTCCACGCCACAAGCACTTCAGAAAAGTGGGCCGTAAGCAAAGTTTTTACCAAGGAAGAAAAGAGTATTTTTGAGGGGTGGGATTTTGGTATTATGACGCTTGTTTACTGACGTTTACTGACGTTTCTTTCGCAATTTTTATTTACATGATGATTTTCAATCAAATACTGAAAATGACGTCGAGAAGCAGAGCTACATTTCGAGTATAAGCTCATAAATAACAGTGTAAATAAATATTGTAAAAAAACGCCGATTCCAAAATAATACCGAAAAGTTCGTGGCATAAATTTGGACATCGTACAATGTTTCTTAAATTTGAGCTCTGACTAAATATATCTTTTTTTATGTTTGATATCTCAAATCAAAGCCTAGAATCTTGGCTACATTTTTGTATATGAAACGTGTGAATTGCCGAAAAAAGCCAAAAAATATCAACCAAGATAGTTAAAGAAAACTCTCAAAAATCATCAATTTTCGGCAATTTAGCCTATGCTAGCCTAGATAATAGCTTCAGTAGGTGTGAAAGCCTGCGCTGATAATCTTATTGAATAGAAAAGAGTGTTTAGAACGTTTTGACACCTAATTTGTCAATTAAGGGAGATAAAAAAGGGACAGGATTCGTCAAGTAACCACCCTCCCCCAAAGAGTATTTTTCTCTAAGCTGACTTTGTTCACTTTTCGCCCATTTTCCAGCCTTTGAGCGCACGAAACCAGATGCCAGAATAGTGGGAAGATACCACAGGCGAGTGAGTAAGTATTCCAGAAGAGTCGGTAGGTATGCCAGGGGAATGGGTAGACATGGAAAATAATTGATTTTACCAAAACTCAAAAAATACTTTACAAACTGGTATTTTACTATAATCAAACCATCTTGAGCATGCCCGAATTAGTCCAGAAAATATTTTTTGAACCCAAAAAGTGAAAAAAATTTTGCTCCAAGTGGATGACCACTTGGTTTGGTTGGATATCCATCTGGACCAGGGGTACCTATCCCTGATTTTGGGCTAGGGTGGGTGTACTCGAATTTTTGGTCTTATCAAACCCAATTCACTACACTATTTCACGTATGATAAGACGATTTGTTTTTGAATCTGACTCAATTTTATTATCAGCTTCGTGAACCAAATAGGTACCTCATGATTTATGTATGAACTTAGGACATTTCAAACAAAAAAACCTTTGAAGAAATATATATTGATAAAAAGATTATACGGGGAAAAAATCAAACCCATTTTCTGTTGTAGCGAGTCGCAGTAGCGAGTCACAATTTGTAACGAGTCGACGTTTTACGCATTTTATGATCAAGTGTACTTCTCGGAATCATGTCTAAGGTAAGTGCATTCCTAAAAATCTTGATTTTTGTGGGGTGGGGGGTATAACCGAGTAGCTCCTAGGATTGTGGGGGGGGGGTTGTATTCCCGAGTAGCACTTTGGGGGGAGTATAACCGAGTAGTGCCAAACTTTCGTTCCAAGTGGACTACCACTTGGTTTGGTTGCTTCATGGGATATCCAGATGATCCAGCCACCAACATGGTCAGATGCACTACAAAAAATGGTCTCATATATAACCCGGGTACTGCCAACTGAGTGCTACCATCTAGAAAATACCATCTACCACTAACCAAGTACCACTACTTTTCTGAGTACTATCAGCCTGAGTAGGGATACCTGGTAACTGCCTTGGTACCACTACCTGAGTACCACTTCATCGGCACTACCATCTGGTCAGAACTGGGGTTCCTGTAAGTGAAGTCGCTGTTTCAGAATTACCAAATCATGTTCTGGACACAATTGTGGATTGCTTACCATCCTATAATTTCTTAATAGCTTAAATGTATTCTATTCAAGAAAAAGTAATTGTTGCTACTACCGGGTTTCAAACCTGTAACCTTCGAAAAATTAGAGAATCAAAATATCGAGGATCGATTTACTGAGGATGAATTTGTAGAGGACCAATTTACCTAGAAGCTTGTTATATAAGGTAAAAGTAATAAAAAAAGTACTGAGAACGGAATGGTCTGAGGACGAAGCAGCCGAGGACGAATCGACTCTGTTTTTTTTTCGCTTGAAGACTTTTCTCGGAAACAGTTTTTTACTGACCAAAATAACATATGTTTCATCAGTTTTTACAGCATTCAGATTCTTTTAGAGTGGTTCAACATCTGTTTTGGAAGAAAGCCGTTAATTACATTCATGGTAAAAATATTTAAATAGGGGTATTTCGGCGGGGGGGGGGGGGTGGTGTTTTGGCGGGGTTGTTTCGGCGAGGGTGTTTGGGCGGGGGTGTTTCGGCGAGGGTGTTTCGGCGGGGGTGTTTGGGCGGGTGTGTTTTGACGGGGGGTTTTCGGTCTGGGTTGTTTCGGCGGCGGTGTTTCGTCCTGATCCCAATGAGTGTTGCCCGAATGAGTAGTAACGGGTGAATCTTTGAATCCAAGCAATGGAGTAGAGAAAGAACGGATTAAAAATGCAAAAATTGCAAATTTTTAGGGTCAAACGGCTTAGGGTCAAACGTCCGTGGACTACTTTTTTGGTTTGATAAAATGAAATTCATGAAATTCTGCTTTAGGAAAGCAAGGTCGCTCTTGAGCCGCGAAAAGTAGCAAAAAAGTAAAGGGCACACAAAAGGCACAAAAATGTGCCCTCTAAAAATGTGCTTCTTACAAAAAATGCAAAAATCATAGTCAATTTTGACTATGAAAAAGATGTGCCTTTTTTGTGCCCTAGGGGTACGAATAGGTGCACATTTATTTTGAAAAATATTGCATTTTCTTAAAGGGCACATTGTTTCCCAAAAGGGCATGGTTTGCAAACCCTGATCCCGATAGAAGTCTTCATTGGACTACATTAGCAACAACACTAACTTGCATACAACAGTCTATGTGTGTATAATCAGAATAAAGCACGTATAATGTATATTTTAAAAAGTCGTATGATTCTGTTGAGTACAAGTTAGAGGCAACTTCTGATAGAGTTTTGCTAGACCGATCCTACTTCCAGCTGCAGTCTGAAAAGCACCTGATCAATCAGAATTATCCACAAAACTAATAGCTATTACCGCCAACTCGGTTCTTCTGCAGTTGAGCACTTGCACCATCAGAAGATGCTGATCAGACACATGGATTGACGGAATGACTGCTTCAGGATCTCCTACACGACCAATGACTCCCCGAGTTCCACTGACATGAACAATCTGGTCATCTTGCACATTTGCATTGTAGCTTGTCTGCACTTCATGGCCTATATATTCTTAGTTTTTGAAAGTCAATTAGGAAATAAGAGATAAGCTACCAGCCAGTGAAAGCGGTGGGATCACCGTATCCTTAGAAACGACCAGAGAAACTGTGGAGATTGGATGTTCTGGCACAACGATCATCCGAGCAATAGGCTGTCCAGCATTAATCTTGAAACAGCTTTCAAGTTTTTTCACTAAAAATATGAGAAAAACAAACCTCTTGACCATTCCGATCACAGTAATTTCTTAGCATCAACGTTAGTTCACCATGCACACCGGAATCAAACATTTGCTCGATGGGAAACATAAAAGATTGAGTCGAGAAATCGTGCTGAGGAATGACCACACCGCGAAATCCATCTTTGATTCGGAAAACACGTATTCCTGTTTTTACTGAACACCAACCTGAGAAAAGTGCTTAATTTTAATCTTGGTTGCTTGAGAAAAGGAAAAACCAACCGCTAGGATTGACACGCTTTCGCTCTGAGCTGAACAAAGTAATAGAATCGGCTTGGGAGATCGGAGCGTTTCCTTTAGCATACAAGTCATAGGAGAAGATCACGGAGTTCATCTGCAATTTAAATTGAACAACTTACTGTATTGTCTCGAACAGGCCTGTAAATACACACCATCAACCTTGACGACCTATATCTTAGCTTAGAGAAAAAAATTTTGCAAAGCTGTTCAATGGGTTTTCTAACACCCACCAGCTTTGCAGATTAAATTTTTTTGATTTTGGTTGAGTACCCGAAAATTTCGAGATTGGTTTTAAATTTTCCCGATTTTTGGAGGGTTGAACAATAAACCCACATGTAACGCTATTAGAGAGAGTACGGTATTGTACGAAAGCAACACACATGATTGGTATGAAATCTCTCTTAACTTCCGTGTACTACCTTCGCTGCGGCCAAGAAGAAGTGGAGGGTGCCAAGAAGCGGATAAAGCGCCTAAAGTACCTAATAGTATCTCCGTTGTCTATTGTGTCTTCTTGCGAGTTTGTGCGTAGTTATGTTGGGAATAAAGTTAATGTGGTCACTGCCCCGAGTCCGGTACCAGGCATTAGACATAAAGAAGGGGTCAAACCTTTTGAACTTTTGTTTTTTACTCCATGAAAAAGATTAAACATGCCACGGAAAACGAGATGCTGCACAAAAAGCGGACATGTGCCAAGCCGAAAAAATTTGTTGCACATATGAGCCTTCTTGCAGACCCAATCAGTATAAGCTTTTCATTTTCCGCTAGTGATGGAAATATTCAAATTTCGGGACTACCGGGACGGGACTTTTAGAAAAAAAATTTCGGGACCGGGACCGGGACTTTTCAAAAATTTCACCGGGACCAGAAAAAAGTCCGTTCGGGACTGTAAAAAGATAACCTTTAAAAAATTTGTAAATACTCTATTTTCTCAAATTTTGCGGCTTCTCGATTTCGAGGACAGGAAATATAGAAGATATGCATGGAAACAATGGGAAAAAGTTTCTGATCAAAAAATTTCAAAAATTGAATTTTTAATTTTCCGAATTTTTTCGGGCCATCCTGTATATTAGGGGTATGCACGGGATTGGGATCGCTCTCGAATCGGAAACCGCATTCCGAGGATTTTGATGTTGAATCCCGATCTCGAATCCCTCCCCATCGATTTTGAAAATCTCGATCCCGAAAATTGCCAACCCCAATGAGCATTTTAAAAATAATTTTTGGCCAGATAATTTTTGTTTTTACATAATTTTGTGGTTTTCGTGGTAATCCCGATCCCGAATTCTTTTAAGGCCTCAATCCTGATCCCGAAATCCCTCTCGGGCGAAATGCACACCTCTACTATATATGTCAGCATAGAGCGAATACTTTACATCGCTGTTTTTGTATTTTCTTAGTCCAACGAGCTCTACTGATCTCGTTTTATGTTTATAGTCAAGCGCTCAAAAATTTTAAAATTGATCTCCAGTTTTTCGGATTTTGGGTGTCTGAAAATTGAACAGCCAGCTGCATAATTAAATCAATAATTAATATAAATTGATTAAAATCGAAAGTTTACTTAGAACTAAGTGCAAACAGTTCACTCTTGAACCATTTTTAAAGAGTTTACTTTAAACCCTCTTTTTTAGTTCGATAAGAAACAAACTCAGGCACAAACAAGAGTGTAATAATCATATGAGATCTAAAAACGACAAAAATAGACAGGAAAAAACAAAAACCGCAAAAATTCTGTTGTAGGAAAATTAAATAAAAGTCCTGAATTTTTTCAAATTTTCGGGACCGGACTTTTGTTTCAAAATTTCGGGACCACCGGGACGGGACTTTTGCCTGAATTTTCTTCGGCGGGACGGGACTTTCGGGACCGTCCCGTCCCGCTTCCATCACTATTTTCCGCTTATTCAAATTTTGATTTTCAAAATGGTCAGAATTGGGTTATATCAAAAACGTGAAATGACAGTTTTCTCAAAATAATACGACAAGCCTGAACTTTTTTATTTTAAAAACACAAAAATAAAAAAAACCATCGGAAACTGTCCTAGCGTCGTGTAATACTATATAGATCTACTTACATTTGTTTTTTCGGCATGATAGGATACTAGATGGGCAAATTGTTGTGTCGACAAACATAGTAACTTTTTGCAATCATGGCGGTTAAGGAAATAAAATATTTCTAGCCAAATATCGCTTGATACACACATTATTTTTCTAGAAGTTGACCTGCAATTAAAAAATGAAGATATTTTGTAGAAAAAATTACTTTTTTCACTTGTCCATATCTAAGATAAGCATGCATCACTCAAACTGCTTTATCCCTTTCCTTAATTCTGAACTGCAACGGAGCTATTCTGGTTCAAAATACCGTATATCCTTTTTTACAGAGTCACCTTGGAGATGTCGATTTGAGTGTACAGGGTGTTCAATGAAAATTCCACAAATTTTGGAAAAAAAATCCAAGGGCTTACGCAGACCGGTGAAATCTCCCATATATTTTTTGATGTCTGAGTCAACAAAAAAATGTAGCTAAGAAAAAGCTAAAAATAACTGAAAAGTATATTCAATTATCAGAGAGAATACCGTATTTATTCTGATAGGACACCATGGTGCTCTATTTTCCGACCTCCCTCGGGGAGGTTGCAGGGCCGATTATTATTCGTGTTTTTCGTATTTGCCAAAACTAATATAAAGATATTGCCTTGGGAATGCGTGTTTAAATCATACAAACAATGTTTCTTTTAAAATACGAGTTTTGTCGAATGCGAGAAACGCGAACCCCCAAGCCCCCGAAGAGGGCTTGAGGGCTTGAAGTTGAGATGCGCACACCCACATACCTTAGACACAAATCACTCGAAAGTGACTCTGGATGCATAAAAATGTATGCATACCAGATTTTATTTATGCGGTAGACCCCAGTTAACAAAACTATGTTCAACACCTTTCTTTTACACTAAATTGGCCCCCTTATTGGTCCATCTCCGCCTCAATACAGCCCTAAATCCATGGGTGCTGCCCAGTAGGAGGAAAGCCAGGAGGGAGTTAACTAGAAAAAGGGTAGCCAGGTAAGGGTATGTGATCGATTATTATTTATGTAATTTTCAAAATATGATAGTGGCGCCGATAGGCGCTTGTTGCTCCTAGTAGTATATATTATATAGCCAACATTTGGGTATATAGAGCCACGGTCATAATATAGGGTTTTTTATGGGTATTTGGGGTACCTTATAGATTGTTAGAGTACTTAGCTGTCCACTGTAGTGTTTTCTTGGTGAAAAGCTTTTTGTATTATCAAACCGTGTTTAGGGCGCGATTCTGAAAAGGAAGCAATGTTTTAATGACGGCTGGGAGTAATACAGCCCTGGTGGGATCAAATGGAAATATGATAAGACACACCAAAAAAGTACAATTGAAAATTCATGCAACATGCAACAAGATAATTTCAAAATGGGAGAGAACTGTCGGGACAGAAGTGTCCGGGACAGAACTGTCGGGACAGAAATGTCCGGGGCAGAAGTGTCATGTACCCGAAAAAACGCGAAAGAAAAAATTATGCAAAGAAAAAGTAAATTTGCACCATCAAAATGATTACCCTAAAATTTCCATGCTGCAAGTTTCGCAAAAAACTCTGTCGTGCCAATAAATAATTTTCAAACATTCAAAGGTCATGAAATGCTTTGAATTTTCTATGTGACAAGCGAGTTTTTCCCTTAGCAATCCAGAGGCCTTCGATTCGAGAGTTATCGTCTGTGTAAATTTTCGTCTTGATATTTTGTATGATAAATTTTAACTGCCCAGCGTCCTGAATTTTACAGAAGGGCGGGGTAACCGAGCCTGGGTTCCAGTCCACAATCTTGAAAACTACAGTGTGTGTCAAAATTTTCATTTGTTATGCACAAACTATTCTCGATACACAGTAGAACCTGGATAAATGGACACCCCTCGGGAACGACGAAAGGTGTCCGTTTATTGGGGGTGTCCGTTTGACTGACCTACGACCGGGTACACTTTTTGAAAGACTTTTCATAAACCATGTTTGAACGTCTCCTAAGTCTTTCTATCACTTCAAAACTATACAAAAAAGGTTTTTCGACATTTTTCACAAAAAAGTTAGTTTTTGAAAGAAAATTTTGGACGAGACTGGGCGTAAGGTGTCCATTAATAGGGGGATGTCGTTTATTCGGTGTCCATTTATCGGGGCTAAGGTTTGCCTTGATAAAATGACCCTTTCACTTCAAAAACAGTCAAAATGTCCTTTTTTCACCCAAATGTCCTTTTTTGAAATTTTTCATTGGGAGCTTTGTTGTATACCCACAAATGACCCGAAATGAAGTTTTGAGGCGCATTCACAATGAGGAGGCTGTTTGCGGATGCTAAAACCGACCACTCGCTAAAAATCTCGGAAACAGAATTCTCGCTTTTATAATTTTCCTCAAAGTTAATCAGTTGCTTTTTATTTTACAGCAGCTTCTGATATCATATAGTTGAGGTTTATGGCTACTAAATGAGCTATTGACTAAGTGAATATCGCTTTAAAAATTCATGTAAAACTTTAAGAATCCGCCCAAGAATACTAACTAGAATTCGAGTGCGGATACTTGGGCGGATTATTTCTTCTTTATCTCAATTTTTAAACATCATCTACTTTATTAATAACTTATATGGTAGCCCTGAATCTTAGCTACAAGATGGCACCAACAGAATAATTTTTTAAAATTTAAAAACAATTATGGCCATTTTCAAGTGTAAAGTCTGGTTTAGCAGACAAACAGACTCCTCATCGGGAACTCGGGACTCCTCATCCTCTTGGCCATCTTCCTGCCGGCTACCCTCTTTTTGGGTATCCCTTATGCCTACTCTCTTTCTGGCTAATCTCCTCCTGTTTATCTCTCTCTTGCTTCCCACTTACTGAGTAGCACCCTTCTTTCTACCCTCTTTCTAGAAAGACCCCCTTCCCGGGCTCGAGCATTAAAATTCACTAAAATCCAGGCTAAATCCACCATTTCTAATTTGGAGGGAATTAAATACTTTTATTGGAACCTACTCAATTTTATGAGTTTATGCTGAAAGGAGAGCTGAGATCTTAAACTTCAGGCTTCCGGAAAGATATTTGGCATAAGTTTACAAAAATTAGCAGAAAATTAGGCTTGAACACAATAATCCACCCAAAATCCAGGCTAAAATCCAGCATCTCCGATTTGGAGGGACTTAATAACTTTTTTTGAAACTCACTCAATTGTTAGGTTTTGTGCTTAAACGATAGCCAGGATATAAAATTTTAGTGTTCTGGAAAGATATTTGGCATAAATTCACAAAAAAGCAGAAAATTAGGGTTCAACATCAAATCCGCCTAAAATCCAGGCTGAAATCCACCATCTCCGATTTGGAGGGACTTAAAAACTTTTTTGGACCCTAGTCAATTTTCAGTTTTTGTGCTTAAAAGATAGCTAAGATATCGAATTTTAGGGTTTAGGAAAGACATCCAGTAAAAGTTTACAAAAATTGGCAGAAAATCAGACTTTAACACAAAAGTGGCGACCCACCCACACATGCCAAATACTATATAGAGATGCAAATTTAGAATTCTTCAAAAGTTTAAATTATTTTCGTCTCGGGAGGAATTTGATATTTTACAGTGCGTTACAAATATTTAAGGCCGTTTTTTAATAAATCGGCTGTGGTGAACACGAATCTCGTGTCAATTTTTCGAAAATTGCTAACTTGGGTAAAGCAACGTTTCAGCAATTTTTTTCAAATGAAAAAAAATCGCTGAAACGCAAAAAGTGACTTTTTGAAAGAAAAAAAACTCAACAATAAACTATTTGAACAAAAAGACATTTCATCAAAAAGGGGTTTCATCAAATTACTTATTTCAACAATTACTTGTTTGAATTTTAAATTGTTTGGCCAATAGTATACCTGATATTTGGTGCGCTTTTCTCAAAAATTATTTTTAATCAAGGTGTTCGACCACTCAATCGACAGAGAAAAATCTGAGCTACAAAACGGCGTAATGTGAATCGAAGTAGTAGTCGATGTGCAAAAAGTAGCCGTAGAAGTCTGCCCCTCCCCCTTTGAAATAAATCATCGACTGTATTTCGCACGAATATGATCCTTAATGGTTTTGACAGAAAAAATAAAAGAAACAAGCAACGCGAAAGTATCTAATCATCCTAAAGTAGGTCTCAATATAGTAAAAGCTCGAATTTCGCCGATTCGATTGCAGATCTCCAGACAAAGTTGGCTGCCTAACTGCTGTCCGTATGACGGCCATGGACAAGTTGGTCAGATTTTCAAATGTCATTCATCCAATTTTTTTTTATCGAAAAACTTGCTTGTAGAGCCGCTATTTCGGCCGGCTCGTCCACATCAAACAGATGGACTTTGAGTTTGCAGCCTGGCGAATGCTTTGTAAGTATTTTCACACTTAAATTACTTGTCTGAGGGACTGCTAGATACCGAAACCTGTGCTCCCCCACCTAAGTGCAATCAATTGGGTACCTCTCTCTTGCGTTGCTCCCTCCTGTGTACTACCCCACATGGGTACCACTACGTGAGTACCCCCACCTGGCCATACCTGCACGAGCGCCGGCGCGCCTCCGGGTAAAATTGGGCAAGTTGGAGCGCCGGCGCTAGCGCCGGCGGCGAAAAAATGAAGCGTGTCGGCGCCGGCGGCAAAAATTTCGTGAGGCGCCGGCGCTTCGAAAGATGGAAAAAGTATATAGTTTTAGAAGTTAACAGAAGGCGGGAGATCTATTCAAGTACTATGCAAATGATATCTGTTGTGAAAAAACGTCGTTTTAGTATGAATTTTGTCATGTTTAAAAAGATAATTCAAATTTTACCCTTATTATACATGAGCCGGCGCCGGCGCTGCACCGGCGCCGGCAAAAAAAGACATCTAATGAGCGACGGCGCTCGGCGATGTAAATGAAAAAGCGCCGGCGCTGGCGCCGGCGCTTTTTTTATTTTTGGCGAGCGTGCAAGTATGCACCTGGCTACTTTCCTCCTGGGTACTCCCCATATAGCTAGCCCTCACCTGAGAAACACCACCTAAGTGCCATCAATTGGGTACCTCCACTCGGGTCTACCAACTGCTCAACCACCAGGATTGAGCCGTTTAAGTGATGATGGTGAATCACGACCGCTGAGAGTGTAACTGCTGAGGGTGAAGCCTCTACGACTATACGATACTAGCAAACTGAAATTTTATAAGAAGTATTATATAAAGCTTGAAAAGAAATGGCGAAAAAATCAAAAACTTTAATTTAAATTTTTTGTCTTGAGTGGAATTTCAGATTCACAGTGAGTTCCAACCAGTGTTCTCAATAGTCAGAGGCAGAATGGAAAGTCAGAATGAAATTCAAAATTTCTGACAGTCAGAAAGCGCGGGAAATTATTCTGACTGTCAGACTCTTTCTGACTCTCAGAAATGACGATCAGGCAGGGAAAAAACAGCGTGATCTGATCGATTTTTTTTTCTGACTCTCATTTCTGACAGTCAGAATAATTTCCAGCGCTTTCTGACTGTCAGAATTTTAAATTTCATTCTGAGTTGCCATTCTGCTCTGACTATTGAGAACACTGGTTCCAACTGAAATAGTAGTTTAGATGCAAATCGACTACGCTGAATTCGACGTGTAATCCAACAGTTTTGCATATGAATGACTAAAAACCCACCAAAAATGATAAATGTCCTGATAGGACTATAGTCATATATAGGACTAGGCTTGGGCTCCGGACCGCAATCCGTACGGATTTTCCGGAATCCGGGATTTGTAATATTTGATACAAAATATGGCTGGCGAAACTTGCCAAAAACGATATTTGCCAAATATGAAAATTGCCAAAAACGACATTTGCCAAAAATGACATTCGCCAAAACGAAATACAGTCGAGTCTCAATAATCCGGCACCCCTTTTTTGAACAAGGGGTGCCGGATTATCGAGACCCGCGGGTCTTTACGGCAAAAATTTCGCTATTCAAAAAACGACCGGCAAAATCGGGATCCTTGCGATATTTCGGACCGGACTGGCGAATCATATTTGGCAAAAGACTTTGAAAATCGAGGTAAAAAAAGTGTCGGACCCAAGGCGGGAACGAATTTTAGGGGGTGCCGGATTATCGAGACTTGACTGTATACCAGATCGACGTATGTCAAAATAATATTAGCCAAACATGGATTTCACTTGAAAACGTTTGCTCAGCTCTAAATTGCTAACCTCTTTCTTTTAGGCAAAAGCTACTCTTGGCATATTTCAATTTGGCGTTTTTTTTGTTTGGCAAAGGTCGTTTTTGGCAAGTTTCCCTAGCCCAAATATGCTGAACCTTCTTTGCCGTATTTCTGTCAATATTTGTCATTTTTTTCATTTAGTAAAGCCTTATGCTCAGAGTAGTGTTGTAGTGTGTTGCAAAATCCGATAAAATGTCCACGCACCTAAAAGTTCAGCTAACAGGGAATCCTATCGAACTGCGCATATGTCAAAAAATGCAAATAAGCACTTTCGTGACCACATTTTAAAGTCTATAAAATGTTCGCTGCCATCGGAACTGTGCGCCCCAAAAAACATGCTAGACTATTAAGGTCACTCGAAATTTCACCCCAAAATGCCTTGGTCGTCCTGCGTTTGTCATTTTTCGTCCTAAGCGCTGGATTATAAAGGGTATCGGATCATCAGGGTTGTATAATGTGTAAGGATTGTTGCGTTCGTCCGAACGTAGTTTCCAGTCAAGACAATAGGTTTCGCTTGAAACCTATTGTGTCCCTAAATAGTTCCAGATTTAAATAAACAAATTCAATTATGGATTTGTCTCGTCCAGATTTGTCGATATAGGCAGTCTAGTTTCAATATTAGTATTCTTTTTCTGGATCTGATTTGTTGTTAGCTGCTCTATATTGATGTCTGCCAAAACGGTTAGTATTAAAGCTTTAAAATCCAGTGCGCTCTCGGTTGAACCTGTTCCCGACAATAAGCCGCTCCTTTCCAGTTCAGTTATTCAGGGTTACTGATAGCTACTTCTCAATTAAAGGGAACTGAGTTTGCCAATGCAATGGCGAACCTTCCAGTTATATTAAGTTCTCTTTCTTCCAGTCTAATCCAGTCATAGAGCTTACAGTCAATTCGACTGAAGACTCGTCCAGTCCAGATATTACTCCAGACCCAGAGGCCGATTTGGTCCTGGCCTTGGACTTATTTACAGATGCCAGCGAATGGGACGAAGGTCTTCCTGCCTCTCTTGATGGATCAACTGCGCAAGAATCTTCCGTAGTGTCTACTCCAGCATGTCGGGATTCCTCCGTATGGTTTCGATCTCCTCCTCCAGCTCGCGCTCCCACTTGCAATGCGAAAGAATGTTTCCAGCTGGTGGTCTATTGGTGCGCACCTCAAGTGCATGGGAAATGCTGCAGACTGCCTATTCGGACTCAGATGGTGAGGAAGATGGAGCTCTAGTCATCCCAGCCAAAGAAGCCAGTTGCTCTCCAGTCGTGTCATCTTGCTGTGGTGGACTCAGATGCTCCAGAATGCTCTCCAGTCTCAATAGTATCTTCTCCTAATATTATTTCTCCAGTCTGTACCCTGTTCCCATGTTACAATGGTGCACCAATAAAGAAACCAGTTTAAAACCTGCTTTTAATGTTTACTGGTAGCACCATGGGTAAATACGGGAACGGGGACCGTATGTGTAGTGGGTTACACATTACGAGAATTCTTTACGTGTAGATCCAGTTGTTAAGGTGCTTGGCTTGCAAGTTCCGAGTAGGGAGATTTTTTCAGAGGCGCCTGCCCTGCTGAAACCGGATCACCTAGTGGATCGGGTGGATGCGAGCAAAAATTCAGTGCCTTGTAAAGTTCCAGATAAGAATATTTTTGATCCAGACAATATTAACGGTCGTTATAATACCGTAATATCTCCAGTTTTTGAGCATTGTTCTCGGAGCAGTACTCCTACTTTACGTACACCACGAAGTTCCAGTCATGACTTCTCAATTTATCAGTGGTCAAATAACTTTTCTAGGACATCAAATATGGTGGGCATGCTTCAACGTACTGATCTGCCTACAAATTTTGGAAACAGGGTTCTAGAAGCTCCAGCAGGGAATCTTTCGTTCTGGAACTCCTCGCGAATCCAGTAGCGATGATCAGCTAAGTCATCGATCTTTTTCAGGTAGACGAAGTGTCCAGAAAAACATCCAGGATAGTTCCGTTGTCACTTCGACATCAGACGTAGGATTATTTTTGACTAAGGATATTTCTAATGTGGTGGGAGACCATCAAGCCTCCAGACAAATATATAGCAAGCTTACTTTATTAGAATCCAGATTTAAACGGGATTTGCATCTGCTCTCCGGAACCAGTGTAATCAAGATAAGCAGGTGACGTTCCAGGAAAAGAGTATTTCGAATTTGTCGAAAGTTACTGAGGATCTCCAGTCCAGATTAATGTTCTTTCTGAAGAACAAAGGCTCCAGATTTTAGATAATAATGATTTAGACGAGACAATAGTTTCGGTTAAGGAATATGTAGATCTCCAGATTTCTAAACTCCAGGTTGACGCTTTACGGTCTTCTCATGATCGTTTGGCACTTTTGTATAATAAGTGTGCTCAGACACTTCTCCAGCAGACTGAAGAGTTATCTAGGCTCAAAGTCAAATTTGATAGGTCCGAAGAACGTAGAAAAGAAGTTCCAGTTAGATTAGAAAATCCAGTACTAGTCCAGAAAAGTGTACAGACTACTTCGTCTTTCACGCATAAAATTCAAGATGACGACGATCCAGGAGAGATATCTCAAATTATGGCATTCAGCCAAAATCCAGCTTATTTAGCATATCTCGAGAAAGTAAGACTTGAGAATGCTGAATTATGTAAGCGGCAAGCCGCGAATCCAGTCATTATAGATTCCGCTTTGGAAGATATATACGTGATCGACGATCCAGATAAAGTGCGAGTAGTTCCTGCTCAAACGATGTGTGCTGCAATCACGCAGACGGTTCCAGCGTGGCAATCAGATACGCATCTGAAAGCAACAAAAGAGGTTCCAGACAATCCTGCTATCGTGGAGGGAGACCACACGTCCGATTCGGACATAAATAATGTTAGGAGATGGTTAGAAGAGTCCAGTAAAGTCCAGTCTGAGGGTGATAATTCCAGTCATCCATCTATTTCATTAATGTCCAGTAAGGAACAAGCCAGTGACTACGATCCAGAAACAGATATGCTGTGTATGATGAGTAGTAGGCAAATTCCTTTGTTCAGTGGGGAAACTGGGCAAGATTTTGATAAGTGGCTCCAGGATTTTGAGACAAAGCTCCAGATTTTAGGTCATAAAGTGTCGGAAAATCAGAAGTTAGCACGGTTAAAAGACAGCCTTGAGGGGTTGGCTTATGATTGTGTTCATGATTTACTGATGAACGACGTCCAGTCTTATAGTGAGTGTATCCAGAAGCTTCGTTCCATTTCGGATACGGAAACAATAAAATGCGTGCGGTCCAGGAGTTAGACTGTTCCAGGCAAGGCAGTAACCAGTCCGTTACTGAGTATTATCATTACGTTTCTGATTTAGCCAGAAAAGCCTATAAGGGCGAGTCCAGATCTAAAATTCGAGACCGTATCCTCGAACATTTAAAGAAACGTATTTCTCCAGATTTGGCTCATCACATGCGATGTGGTGGCTTTTGGTGTATAGACGACCTCGAGGATTTTATGCATAAAGCGAAAGATTACGAAGAAATTGGTCGACTAGACACCAGAAGTAAGGCTGCAACTGCAACCCAGATAGCTGAAATTATAGGCCAGCAACTTGATGCTCGTCTACCATCCAGAAATTTGGCTCATGCCGTAGGGGAAGTCGCGGGGACCAACCCATTTCCAGATCTAATTCTCCAGTTGATAGAGGTGGAAGTTCCAGTAAGCATGAGGACTTTGAAGGGAAACGTGTTTCCTTTGAAGAGCCACGTGGTATTATTAGGAAAGAGTCCAGATTTAAGCGAAGGGGTTCTGACCCTCAGCATATAGGAAATCCTCCAGTTTCTTCTCCAGTCAATCAACCGCCAATTGTTGTGGTTAATCCAGTTGCAGATTTCAAGGATCATCTCTACCGCTCGATGGGACGTCAAGGCTACTATGCTCGTCCGATGTCAAGAAGTGGGTCTCCAATGCGTAGGTTTGATTCTGATATCCAGTGTTATAAGTGCCGAAGGTTCGGTCACTATGCGAATAAGTGTCCAGATTTATATAGGGAAAGGCGTCCAGATTACTTCCAGTCGAGAGATTATAGCCCATCCAGGACTTTCTCAATTATGGTTCTTTTAGAGGGAACAGAGGGCAAGCCTTCGGTTCAAAATTTAGAGGTTCCAGAGGTGGCTTTGGTCGAGGTTTCCACGACAGAGCGTATAATATAAGTTCTTCAGATAAACCGGTAGAAGTTCCAGTTAACGTGCAAAATTTGCAAAATTCTAAGGTAGATTGGGCTAGTTCCACAAAGTCCAGAACGATTTTGGGATTCGGTTCCTCAGAATAAAGTATCTAAAGAAGATGTTCCAGAAGAGTGTGAGAAAGTTCCAGAAGAGGATGTAGTGCTAAGTACATCTAAAGTTTCTGCAGTTCTAGAGCTTAAGGATAGGCGTATTTGGGAGTTAGAGCAAGCGCTCGATTTCCAGACTACGCATAACCAAAAGGTTGCAGATTGTGAAGATCCAGTTTCGGATGCCATATTAACGGTCAATAGGCATAAAGATGGGAAGACTCTCCAGTATTTACTTCCGACAGATAGGTTACTCCAGATACCAATCCAGATTCACGGTAAATGCTATCTTGCATTAATCGATACCGGCGCTACAATTTCTATAGCTCCAGTAGGGTTAGCCATTAAGCACCACGTACAGTTAACTGATACGCGGGTTAAAGTGGATTCTGTTACGGGCCATGGTGTGCCGATCCAGCATAAGGGATTTATTAAGTTAACTATTGCAGATGTGTCCAGAGTAGTCGAAGTTCATTTTACTTCTGACAATTACATAGGTCATAAGACTACTTTCGATTTATTAATTGGAGGTGATGTTATGTCCTCTTTTCCAGAATATACGGTAAACCAGCAACGTCAGCAGTTTACAATGGGGTCCAGAACTTTAAGGATAGGTGATCCAAGCGTTATTGTACATGGGATGTGTACGTTCTAGATGATGTGGAAGTTCCAGCTAATAGTGATTTACTTGTTCGTATGTGGACAGAGCCAGTTAAAAAGTCCAGTTCGAACGCTATTCTAATTCAGCATAGTGATTTTCTAGAAGTGTTAGGGATTAGACTTCAAAGCGGAGTTTATGAACTAGAGCGAAGTTCCAGAATAGGTTATAAGGTTTTGGTGACTAATGTTACAAATCAGTCGATCCAGTTAAGACGGAATGACCTATTGGGTTGTGCGTCGTATCTTTATAAGGAAAAAGAGTCGGATTTGTTGTATGAAGCTCCAGAAATAACTTCAGAAATGGTGGACCATTGCTCAAGTCTTACTGAGATAGACCCATCATTCGTGGTGGATTTATCTAAATGCGATTGTTCCAGTGCTGAGAAGTCCCAGTTACAAAAGTTGTTGGACAACTTTAGCGATGTATTTTCTAAGTCCAGATATGATCTCGGTCACTGTACGATCGAGCCTCAAACGTTTACTACTACGACGGAAGTTCCAGTCAAGTCCAGAATATTTAAAACTCCTTTTAAGTACAAAGAGGAAATTAAGAAACACGTCCAGATTTTGGTAGATAGTGGGGTCATGGTGGAGTCTGATACACCATGGGTTTCCAGTTTAGTTGTCGTCCAGAAGAAAGACGGGAGTCTACGTCCTTGCATAGACTTCCGCGAACTTAATAAGGTCACTGTTCCAGATCTATATCCAATGCCTCGTATTGATACGATCATTGAGGATTTAAGTAAGGCCTATTTTTATACATCTCTAGATTTGTCCAGTGGTTATATGCAAATTCCGTTAGACGAAGAGTCCAGTAGAAAGTGCGGAGTCATCACGGAAGATAAGATCTACCAGATGGTTATGATGCCATTCGGTTTACGGAATGCTACTAGTATTTTTAATAGGGCTATGTCTATGGTTCTAGAAGGTGAAAAAGATGTTCTAGCTTATGTAGATGATATTGTCATTTACACACGGGTCGACGATTTCCAGGTACATCTCGAGCAAGTTGAGCGAGTGTTATCCAGATTTAGAAAGTTCAATCTCAAACTTTCTCCTAAGAAATGTGATTTTGCGAGGAAAAAAGCTCCAGTTTCTAGGACATGAGATAAGGAAGGATGGTTATTCTCCAGTCGAGAATAACATTCGGCCTATCGTAGATTTTCCAGCTCCAGTTAACATAGCAGAGTTACGTCGATTCTGTGGTATGGTTGCATTCTTTCGGCGGTTCATTCCGAATTGTTCGACTGTAATGGAACCTTTATCCAGGTTGTCAAAGAAAAACACTTCGTTTTCTTGGGGTCCAGATCAACAGAAAGCTTTCGAGCAACTTAAGTTCGCTTTAACCAGTTCTCCGGTTCTAGCTTTTCCAGATTATAGTAAGGAATTTATAATAGACACCGACGCTTCCGATGTCGGACTAGGTGGTGCTTTACTCCAGGAATTAAATGGACCTAAGCAGGGTGTTCAGGCCATTGCTTATACTAGTAAAACTTTAAACTCCAGTGAAAGGAAGTGGTCTACCACTCAAAAGGAGTTAGTGGCAATTGTTCACTCTCTTCGAACTTTCAAACCTTATATTTATGGCTCTCCAGTTTTGATTAGGATCCGTACGGATCACAAACCTCTGACGTTTCTAATGAAGAAGAAGGATGCAAATGCAAACCTTTCTCGTTGGTGGTCAGAGCTCCAGTCATATAACATATCAATTGAGTATGTTAAAGGTGCCAGGCATACGCTTAGTGACGCTTTGTCGCGAGCAGTTCAAGAAGATTTAGATGTAGAGAATGTTCCAGAAATAGAGGATATAACAGACCATTCGTGTCTGCATTTTGGTGAAGTTCCAGATGACTACGATCTCGATCGTAGGTTTGATGTTAGCTACCATTATTTTGATGAAGAAGATCCAGATCCAGTTAGGCATAACGTTGCGTCGTGCAATGCTATAAGTCCAGTCAAATCCAGATTTATAGAATGCGGGGCAATTTCACAGCTCCAGCAAGATTGTCCAGAATTAGGTCCAGTGAGGCGTTTTCTAGAGTTAAAGGAAGTTCCAGACGATCCAATTGCTTTGGGTGTCGTACTTTGGTACGCCGAACGTTGCGATGTAGTCGACAACGTGCTGATCCAGAAACGTGTAAAGTTCCAGCCTGATCGCGTGTGTGTTCCGTTAACCATGCGTAAAGAATTTTCGTCCAGTTTCATGATTCCGACCTTGGTGGGGGTCACGGTAGTCCTAAGAAAACTATCGCTAAATCCAGTCGTTACTTTTGGAAAGGGATGTTGTCTGATCTTTCCAAATGGTGCAAAGAGTGTCTAGTCTGTCAACAACGGAGGCCGAGTAAGACTCGAATCCCACTCCAGTATGTGCATAATGTTCGTACATTTGCAAAAGTAGGTATAGATTTGTGTGGACCGTTTCCAGCTACCAAATATGGCAATAGACATATTATGAACATTGTGTGCTGGTTCACGAAGTATATTATTTCGATACCAGTACCGATGCTAAGTCCAGAACGTTAGCAGATGCTATTCTCCAGCACTGTATTCTAGTTTACGGAACTCCAGAGGAAATTATAACGGACAATGCAACGTCCTTTACTAGTGAATTGTTCCAGGAACTCTCCAGTTTATTAGCGTTGAGAAAGGTGTTCACAACGCCGTACCATTCTGCAGGTAATGGTGCGACTGAAAGATCATTTAGGACGTTCCAGAATATTATGGCGAAGTTCCGTGCGTCATCAGGTAGAAATTTTGATGAGATGTTGCCAGCTGTCACGTTTGCGTACAATACTAGTATTCACCAAACGACAGGGGAAACACCTTTCTTTCTAATGTTTGGTAGGCAGCCCAGATTTATAATCGACAATATTCTCCAGCCTAGGCGGGAAATATTTGTTGACACCGATGTTAGCCAGTTTAGATCTGATCATGTTCAGACACTCCAGATTGCATGGAAGGCGGCACTAGCCACTTCTGAAGAAAATTGTAAACAATTTAAGCTCCAGTACGATAAGAAAGCCAGACAATCAGATCTCCAAGTTGGGGAATTGGTATTACTTAGGAACCATGCCCATTCCATAGGGGATCATATAAGTTCCATATGGGGTGGAAAGGTGTTTATAGGATCCAGAAATTTGAGGCCAAAACGTCCTCCTTACTAATTGTGAAGTTCCAGAAAGAGAGCCGATAAAGGCACATAGGGATCAAATTAAGCGTTTTCATCCAGTATGTGATCCAGATGATAGTGTTCCACTCAGGGATACTAGTAACGATCCAGTGCATGAAGAACCAGTTGTTCTTTCTGATGGTACTTTATTAGACGAAGTTCCAGTTAAAAAGAAGGTTGGGAAGAGGAAGAAAGATGTTCCAGTAGTTGATAGTGCCACTAGGCAAAGTCTTAGGAAAATATAGTTCGTCCCAAGAAGTATTGTAACTTTACGGGTACTCCAGTAGAAGAGGTAATGGAAGTCCAGAATCTCGAAATTAGGAAAGAGACAAAAGTTCTTTTTCAAAGAACCTTTCACTCTTGTGTACGACGTTCCAGTTCATCCAGTTCCGAGGGTTCTTAGTCTGGGTTAATGTGTATATATGATGTTCCAGTAGGTATTGTCCAAAACGGAGATCCATTTACTTAGAATTTGTCTAGTAAATAAAAATTTATTTTAAATTGGCGCCAAAAATTTGTTATTGAGGTCAATATAAATTCATAGTCAGTTTAAGTTAATGTTGTACAAGTTCCAGTTGTGTTGTGTGGCGTTATGTGTATGAAGGTCCAGTCTAAGGAAATGTTTGTCACATTTCTCATAAATTTTGCTGTGTCGTGTTCGTCTCTGTCTTGTGTAGTGTGTAGAGAGCGTAGCTTACGTTGTTTTTCTTTTCAGCTCTTTCGTCTCTCGCTATCGCAAAGATTCCGGAAACGGTAAGCAAAGTTTTGAAAATGCTCCAGGTCAAGGATCGTTGTCCACTTCGGGTAACATTCCAAATGTTCCAGTTTCGGTGAGTGGTATTCCCACTAACCAAATCGTCCAGTATCCTCAAGTCTCTGTCCAGACTCGAACCGGTCCAGTTTATTCTGAAGCTATTCAGCAACACAGATAATCCAGATTTGTACTATGAAGGCAACTTTGCCAGTAGTCAGCCAAATATCGTCCAGAATTATCCAGGTTATAACGTGCAGCAGCCTAATGCTCCGTTTGCTAGTTCGTGGCAAAGTGGCCAAAATTTCCAGATAGCTAATCCTAATCAGGAGCAGCAAACTTTTACTCGTGAGGAAGTGTCCAGAATGTTGGCATGAGTCGCCAGACTCAGCCACAAGCTCCAGTGCAAAATTATAACGCTCCAGCGTTTAATCCTTTCAATTTGTCCGCTCCAGTTAATTATCCAGATCAAAATGCGATTTTGCAGCAAATTGCTCGTCAGAATCAGCAGATTATTGACGCGTTTTCCAGTTCTCAGGCATCGGTTCCGCGACAGCCTCAAAATATTTATGGTCCAGTTCGATTGGGTAGCAACTTTGCTACTAATCCATTTTCAGCTTTTGCTCCAGTGCTCGAGACGGGTAATCCTCCTGTTCGACAAGGTCCAGTTCTAATGTTACTCCGATGGATTATGCGACTAGTCGCACTTCCAAGGAATCACGTGATCCAGTTATCCAGAATAGACAGTTTGCTGTCGCTCATAAGGTTCCAGTTGTTCATACTTCGAGGGGCGCTAGGGCAACTCTTGCCTCTACCGCCGCTCACGATTTTTCTCCAGCTCGACGTTCCAGTGTTCAAACTCGAGGGCTACCTCAGTTTACTAATAGGCAAGTTATTCCTATGGGATTACTTTTTCCAGATTTTCGTATCCAGCCTAAGTTTGTAACGAACAGAATCGGGGTAGTTCACTCGATTCCTTCCAGACGTGCTGATTACCAAATCATGGATGCAGCGTTTCATACGGCTATAGGGTTTTGCTTAGTCGGCATGCCTCGATCCATGCTCCTCTTCTAGTGTTCTTTGGAACGTTAACACCGTTTCCGTGCTCCAGCCATCTATCCAGTATTTTATCGGCGATATCGTTTCGGTACTTACTACCGCTCCAATTCTAGGTCCAGATAATATTTCCTTGCCTTCTCAGGTTTGGAACACAGACCTTAGGGACTGTGTTGATCCAGATACAAATAAGATTTTTGCGTCCAGTGCTGCGGTTGCTTGTCATCCGCCTAGTCATAATAAGCGATCGGGTACCCAATTCGCTATTGTGGGAAGTTCTAGTAGTGAGACTGTTAATGGCAAACAGTCGTGGTCGGTTAATATTTTCTCCAGAGATTTTCCTGACGGGTGCTTAGCCTGAACGATAATATCGCTCCAGATTTTAATAAGCCTCCAGAACGGTTCGATCTTGTCATGGTAGAGTTTACCAGGACACAGCCGTATAAGCATTTCCAGTTTCTAAATTTACTTGCAACTAATGTTAACCAGCTTCCAGTTTATACTGAGTATGACAAGCCGTCATTCTTGATCGCGATCCGTCGTCCGAATCAGTCTTTTGGACGTATGGCTAATCGCATTTCCAGTTGTACGGATACTTTTGTCCAGAACGAGTGTAAACCAATGTTCCAGACTTTCATCGATATCACTAATGCCGCTACAGCATTAGAGATAGACGAAATTAATTCTTCCAGATATCTAGCTACTACGAGAGTCGAAATCAAGACTCTCAAACCGTTTCATTATATGGTGCTCCAGATTACTGAGGCAGGTCTTAACCTCCTTACTGAACGTGCACGATGGGAGTGCATGGTTCCAGGCAAAAGTGTGTCTTTGTGCGTTAAGGTCCAGACGAAAAGTTCCAGGTTTATGGTTGATCTCTTGATCACCAAAGTCTTTTATGAGAATGGTCTGATGGATAGAATTGAGGCTAAGCGCTTTAATTACCATGAGACTATTCCGATCTCCAAGCCAGTAGATCCGGAGTATACTCCGACTACGTCTAGGTCTAGTTCAGTTTCCAGTTTAACATCTGAGTCTATTTCTGACAAAGAGAAAGAGTTCCAGATAAAGCGAATATCCAAGTTAAGGATGTGCAACAAGAAGTTCCAGCAATTTTAGATCAGTTATTAGCTGAGCGTCCAGTTATTGACGATTGGTCTATGGTTTCAAATAGTCCAGTTGTTAAGCTAAGTTATGCGTCCGTTGATCCAGTAGAAGAGAAACTCCAGTATGATAGGTCCCAGTCAATTTTGATTGAGCCATTTCCAGATCTGATAATCTCCAGGATTTTGAATGTGTAGGCCGCCCGGCGGACTACTCTCTAGGTTTTCGTCCAGTGATGAAGAACTGTGGTCAAAAGACCTACAGCTTCGTCAAAATTTATATTTGGTCTTCACTGATCAACCAACTGGCTTAGAAACCAGATTGGCTGTTGAGTCGGATCAATATAGGCAGAAGGTCCAGTTCTCCGAACAGTCTCGTGACTCGTTCATTAATTGCTCTTTGCATAATGTAGTTTCTTTATATGAAGTTCCAGCTACAGAGGAAGCCGTTCAACGTGAACGCCTCGATCAGCATCTCCAGGATAAAGAAATGGTCACCCGTGACCGAGCTCTCCAGGTTATAGAACAGTTTAAAGAAGATCTAGATGAAATGCAGGAAATGTTCCTACAGAAAATGTGTGTGACGAGGCTCCAGTTATATTTATTGATAGTGGTCCAGGTACGGGTAAAACACAACGTTGTGTCTTGCTATAGAAGGGATATCCAGGTTGTACGGGGATCTAAGTAAGGTTTTGTTCTTTTACCTAATGATAAGGCTTACGTCCAGTTTCGTAAGAAGTTCCAGGATTTGCTTGAGGAAAGTTCAGCTTTTGTGACTTGTCCTACAAGAAAATTTTAATGGTAGAGTCCAGATCTTTAAGTGTTTCTCCAGACGGTCGTGAATTTCTTGATATGGGTCTTTATCACCATGTTAAGAGGTGCTCAGTAAGCATGAGCGACATCTCCAGAAAGTCGATAATCCAGTAGCGATTTTGACTCCGACCGTTAAGGAAAACTTGCTCCAGTTGTTCAACTGATGGATACGCATCCTCAGAATCTTATTGATAGGTCAGGATTCTCCAGAAAGTACTCCAGTTTGGGTCGCCACGAGTTATCGTGACTACCACAGCTATTGCAGAAATTACTCCAGAAATATCCAGCATGTGACTCACATTATAATTGATAATGCGGGCGATATGCCTCTCTCCAGCTTTATGTGCATTAAGTCCAGGTGTGATCCGTTGCACCAGCTTATTATTGCCGGTGACACTAAGTCATTGGGACCACGTGCACATCTTTTGCAAGTTCCAGGTTTAGACGGATAGGACTTCGGTCCATGGCTAGTATCGGTTCGGCAGAGTCGAGGTGACTCAGCCTATTACTTTTACGTCCAGTTACTTTGCTCATCCTCTTTGGGTCAGCTCATTTCAGATAGTTTCTACAATTCGAAGTTCCAGATGTGTAGTGTAGCCAGCAAGTATGACTTGTTGTCAGCGAAGTTTCCAGTAGCTAAGTTGGGGTGCCCTGTCACACTCCTTCATTGTCCAGACGCACAACTTATAGTGCAAAGCGAAAATATCGTGAATAAGACTCAGCAACAGCTCGCGGTCGAGTTGACCAAGTTGTTGTTGACCAATGGTCTTGGTAAAGACGTTCCAGTTTGTGTTGTAGGTGCTTATTCCTGCGATGTTCATTATATGAAAGAGAAGCTCCAGACAGATATCCAGAGTGGTAAAGTTGTCATCAGTCGTATGATGGACGTTCCAGCTAGAAGGTCCCAGGTTGTTGTGTTCGTTACTTCACGAACCAGTGCAGAAGTCCCAGCTAATTCGTTCGATGTTGCTCGAACAAACCGTCCAGTTAACCACGTGTTGTGTCATGCAACTCATGGTCTTTTCGTAATAGGCGATATGAACCATTTATCCAGTAATGACAAGTATCCGTTTTCGATTTACTTGAGAAATGTAGCTAATTTAGCGCTCCAGTTCGTGGTGATGAGTACATTCGTGCTTGCACTCCAGTAGTTAAGGAGAACGCTAGCGTGTCTCGATCAGTTGATGGTATGATCCAGTTTAAGGAACAGTCCATAGTTGCGGATTGTTCAATCTCCAGTTTATACGATGCTACAGTTCCAGTGCCGTTCCTCATTTTACAGGAACCTATGGATATTGATGCCAAGGATGTGGCTAACGAGCCAGCTCCAGGTGCAGAAATTGGTGGCCAATAGGCATACGTTTTCTGAGTCCAGTATTTCTCCAGTATTAATCCAGTATAGTCCAGAATTTGCCTTTGTATATCCAATTAATCCAGTAACAACCAGTCGCAAAGGCGTCAGCCAAATTTACTTAGGTACAACTCCAGTTCTTCTGCAGGTCACTAGACCTAAAGTACGGTCCAGTTAGCCGTGATCTAGTGCGGGTTAGGGTGCTTAACCTGGGAATTGGGATGTTCCAGTGTTATTAGGTAGTTGCTATTTCGAGGCATCTAGGATTCGAAGGAGGAGCAAAGAAAAGAGACATTACATATGCTGGAGCCGTAGAAGCAGTTGGGCCAGATATCTGCGCTCAACTGGCTTAAAAGAATAAGAGACATTATAAGTTAAGCTCCATCAAACTTGTGCCCAAGGTGTGCTCCAGTCTTCGGCAATTGGGGGATCATCGATGAAGTCCAGTGGCCAGCTCCGTCCAAAGCAATTCTCCAGTCGACAAAGCAGCAGCCAAGCTTCGCAAAAATTCTCCAGTCCAGAGCCAGAGCAAGTCAAGTCTTCCAAGCGCAGAGCAGCTCCAGAGTCTACCAGCTGACGCAAAGTGCCAGCAAAAGCAATCAATCGCCAGCAGATGAATGTGCCAAAGTCGTGCTCAATTCGACAAGTGCCAGTTCCTGCCATTCCAGCTGACGTGGGCCAATGAACCAAGAGGTGCCTCCAGTTTCCGCTAACAAGCCAGGGGTTCGGCTCAAGCATTTACGATCGTCCAGTCAAATCGTCTCTCTGTGGAAGCGCTCAACTCTCTCTCCAGTCATGCACAATCTCCAGTCAAAGCAATAGCTCCAGCAATCAGTGCAAAGCGCCTAGCCAAGCAAGCAAGTCTCTCAGTCTTATGGCAAATGGAAGCGTTCTCTCCAGCAAGTCTCTCCAGTCTCTGTGGTCCAGTCCAAGCCGAAGCCCAGTTCCGAGATCCCCTTTTGAAGAGACTGTGATGCCAAGGTTAGTGGATTCACACAAGTTTGTTAAGATCCAGTAGGACATAAAAGAGACGTACGCGTCCACTTTGCTCTGGAACAGTAGATTCCGAAGTGTTAAGGGTAGTAATTACTTAGTTTCCAGTGTATGTTCCAGTTTTCTAGTTATGTATCCAGATTTTGTCATTAGTTTACGGTAATTAGTTGCGACCATTAGTGTCAACACTACTCCAGACTTACCTTAAGTAGCGCCATCTGGTGGCGAGGGTGATAGGAAATTTCCAGTATTATGCTTTGTCTTTTTCTCCAGATGTGCCTCCGGTGGCAAGGTGATAGGCACATCACTCTAAAACCGGAAACTCTCCAGAAAAAGCTTGTAGGGTGTGCTCAACCTACTGGTGCTGACACGTAGGGTGGAAGGCTACCGCCAGGTGTGGTAGAGTCAGCAAAAATTTTCTAAACAGAAGTCCCAGGTGTTAAGTTCTAGGTATCCTCTTGTGTTGGTGTTGTTGCACCGTGCGCAGTGGGATCGTGCTGGGCCCTACTTTTGGGTTCAGTCAATTTATAGTTTCCAGTATACTCCAGTTCTTAGTTTGGAAGTTGTTCAAACTACTAGTCCAGGCAACAATCCGGAAGCAGTCATTGGTGGCTGTTGGCGTTTCTGGTGTAAGGATTGTTGCAAATATACTTCGTCTATTTGCTGGTTGCCGGTTCGGGGCGAACCTGGTGGCTGGTGATAGGTGTAAGGATTGTTGCGTTCGTCCGAACGTAGTTTCCAGTCAAGACAATAGGTTTCGCTTGGAAACCTATTGTGTCCCTAAATAGTTCCAGATTTAAATAAACAAATTCAATTATGGATTTGTCTCGTCCAGATTTGTCGATATAGGCAGTCTAGTTTCAATATTAGTATTCTTTTTCTGGATCTGATTTGTTGTTAGCTGCTCTATATTGATGTCTGCCAAAACGGTTAGTATTAAAGCTTTAAAATCCAGTGCGCTCTCGGTTGAACCTGTTCCCGACAATAAGCCGCTCCTTTCCAGTTCAGTTATTCAGGGTTTACTGATAGCTACTTCTCAATTAAAGGGAACTGAGTTTGCCAATGCAATGGCGAACCTTCCAGTTATATTAAGTTCTCTTTCTTTCCAGTCTAATCCAGTCATAGAGCTTACAGTCAATTCGACTGAAGACTCGTCCAGTCCAGATATTACTCCAGACCCAGAGGCCGATTTGGTCCTGGCTTGGACTTATTTACAGATGCCAGCGAATGGGACGAAGGTCTTCCTGCCTCTCTTGATGGATCAACTGCGCAAGAATCTTCCGTAGTGTCTACTCCAGCATGTCGGGATTCCTCCGTATGGTTTCGATCTCCTCCTCCAGCTCGCGCTCCCACTTGCAATGCGAAAGAATGTTTCCAGCTGGTGGTCTATTGGTGCGCACCTCAAGTGCATGGGAAATGCTGCAGACTGCCTATTCGGACTCAGATGGTGAGGAAGATGGAGCTCTAGTCATCCCAGCCAAAGAAGCCAGTTGCTCTCCAGTCGTGTCATCTATTGCTGTGGTGGACTCAGATGCTCCAGAATGCTCTCCAGTCTCAATAGTATCTTCTCCTAATATTATTTCTCCAGTCTGTACCCTGTTCCCATGTTACAATGGTGCACCAATAAAGAAAACCAGTTTAAACCTGCTTTAATGTTTACTAATGCTTGTTCCCCTGTTTGCCGAACATACTAAAAAAACTATTCAAGGTCTGATTGACTACCCCAATTTCCTTGCCGTCTTCTCGGAAACTCCATCTGGTGTGTTGCGCTGGTCTACTATGTCTATATTACTTTCTGGGATACACAGGTACTAGCCATAATTATGAGTGCTCAAATATTTTAAAAAATCTAACAATTTTGTTCAGCCCTACCAATCCTGAAAATACACATGTCTTTTTGTACCAATCACCTTCATATTTATATTCTTTGTGGCTACAGTTAGTGGTATGTCGTTTAAAGGGCATGGTCACCTGTTTTTGAATTTGTCCACGCCAATTCAAAAAATTTTCCGTATCATTGAACTTCTGTACAGATTTTTCAGCTTGGTTTTTAACTTAACTAGGCCCAGAAATTAATTTTAGGTATAGTATTGTCAGAACGAAGTTGAAAAATCCGTACAAAAGTTCAATGATTCGGAAAGAAATATTGAATTGGCGGGGACAAAATTTGTAACGGGTGACCATGCCCCTTTAAGATACGAATTTTGGTATAATATTTTAAAAATCACTGGTTTTCAGCGGGATGGAATGTTTCGATTTCTGCCATGAACTTCTACCATTTCCGCGTAATGAATGAACACCGACGTCCTTGAATGTGCTGTTTATATTGGCTGAGTGGACAAGGGACTTTGAGTGACAAACTACTGTTTAATATTTGCTTAATAAAATGCGTGTAATGATTTTTGTGCACAGTTTGGTTGATTACTATTTATTGAAACCAATACAGTTAACTAGTATAGCACTGGCAATAAAATTTAATTAGAAAAAAGACAGGGCCGCGATTACTTTTATAAAAATTGAATAAATATCATGTTGTAAAATCTTACTCTTAGGCTTGCAAAAATTACAAGTTCGTTTCATTACAAAATCAAATTCTAGCGAGACTAAAGAGAAATAATTTTAAATACGACTATAATAAGGTTAATTCATATCTAAAGATTCTTTTGTGTAAAAATAAAGGGTGAACATTTTCACCCCTTAAAATTTAAGACGATCCGAGATTTTCGGGTCAAAAAGTGAAAAAATGGAATCCGTAGATCTCATGGGACTTAATAAAAGTCGTAAACAACGATGTATAATATTTAGTGATGGGCTGTGATCATTTATTGGGCCATTGATGGGGCGCAGCGAGAATTCCGCGGTGGATAATTCCGCGGCGGGTAACTTTGCGGAACTTTAATTTTCGATGTCCCTGCTAATCGAAAACCGACACCGGATTTGTGTTCAGCATGGTCGATTTCACTTTCAAATTGTTCGATTTCAAATACCTTTCTGGACAGAAAAAAGATTTGGAAAATATTCAGCACCTTAAATTTGACTTCGTGTTCAAGATATCAAGGCACCTAGGTCCTAGACATGCAATCCGATCATGCTGGACACGAATTAGATATCGGAATTTCGTAATTGTCTCCCGCGGAATTCTCCCTGTGCCATTGGTTGAGCTTGATTGAGAAAGATTTTGTCCACGTTGAGTTGAAAAAAAGTGAGAATAAAAAAAATTCCCATTGATTGAAATAATAAGGTTCTCAATCAGATTGATATCAGCCCATCACTAAAAATATCTGATTTGGGCTGAGATATAGGTCCGTAGTGCAGGGTAATTATTAGAGGTTTACAATATTCTCACAAATTCGGTTTTATTAAGGAAACAATAGGAAACTCAAACTACCGTTATTACTCTGACTGAAACTTCGAAGTGTTTCAGGATGTTTTGGAGTGTTTATGTTGGTTTTTTGATAGTTTGGCGTCGTTTAGGGCGTAAAAGATAGTTGTGATATTTCAAGTAAGTTTTAAAGCTACAACGTCTAAATTACAGCCTTTTCCAATTTTGCAGTTCCGGCATTATAGTCACATGTTTCAGAGGCCGACTTGAACTACTTTTTTGGTGTACGGGACGTTTGACCCTGAGCCGTTTGACAAGATGGTAAACCTAAATGATGGACTTCAAACAATGATCCAATATACTACCACCTGAGTAACCCCAGCTGAATACTACCATTTACGTTTTACTACCTTTAAACGAGTTTTCCTGGATGCCCCTTTATTAACAAACAGATAATGTATTAACAAATGCAAGTGGTCGTCCACTTGGATCAATTTTTTTTTCGTATTTGGGTTCCAAGAAACAGGTTTAGGAACATAAAAACGTGAAAAAAACTTTCGACGCTACTCGGTAATAACATCTCCCCCCCAAAGCTACTCGGGAATACCAACCTCCACCCCCCCCCCCCAAATCAAGATTTTTAGGAGTGGTCAAACACATTTTAAGAAATAATTTCGTCATAAAGGTCCAGAAAAGCAGTTAAAAAGGGATTATGGGCTGTATTGGGAGGGAAGGGAATAATACAGGGCCACTTTTTTTAGCTGCTTTACCATGTTTTTCAACTCGGGCCGTGGCGAAAAAGGTTATTTACTACTAGATTTTCAAAAATTGAAAAGGCAAAATTTATTGTGTGGAACTTTATTGTAACATATAAGCACCGAGATAAGAGCAAAACTGAGCATAATAAAAAAAAAGTGAAATAGTATGGTGAATTAGGTTTGATAAGACCAAAACATCAAGTTCACTCACCCGACCCCCAAAATCAGGGGTAGGTACCCTTGGTCCAGGTAAATATCCAACCAAACCAAGTGGTCATCCATTTGGATCAAATTTTTTTTTCACTTTTTCGGGTTCCAAAAACTATCTTCTGGACTAATTCGGGCATGCTGAAGATGGTTTGATAGTGGTAAAATACCAGTTTGTAAAGTATTTTTCGAGTTTTGGTAAAATCAATTATTTTCCAATACTCAAAAAATACCATACAAACCCTATTTTACTATAATCAAACCATCTTGAGCATGCCTGAATTAGTCCAGAAAATAGTTTTTGGAACCCAAAAAGTGAAAAATTTTTTGCTCCAAGTGGATGACCACTTGGTTTGGTTGGATATCCATCTGGACCAGGGTACCTATCCCTGATTTTGGGGCAAGGGTGGGTGTACTCGAAGTTTTGGTCTTATCAAACCCAATTCACTACACTATTTCACGTATGATAAGACGATTTGTTTTGAATCTGACTCATAACCACTTCTTTAGTTGGGGGCCCACCCAAAAACTTTGGATTTTTCTCTTTTTAACTTTTTTATTGGTACAAACAACACTAACAATGCCAACTAACAGTCACAAACATAAATCTCACTAATCTGACTCCACAAATGAAAGAAAATATCTGAACCATCAAATTTACGTCTCCAAACAAAGTCAGATATGTAAGATTTAAATAAAGACCTTGCGGTGCCAAATTTATTCTTGTGACGTTTCTTATACGTAAAATTTCTGAGCTCTTTCATCTAAATAGTGAACCGTATTGAAAAAAACAAGAAACGCGTTTCCAAACATGAGAATAGCAAAAAATTCGGTGCACGACAAAAATCCAAAATGTTTGGGTGGGCCCCCAACTAAAGAAGTATCGCTCCTAGGATTGGGGGGGGGGGTGGATGGTTATTCCGAGTAGCACTTTGGGGGGGGGAGTATAACCGAGTAGCGCCAAACTTTCGATCCAAGTGGACGACCACTTGGTTTGGTTGCTTCATGGGATATCCAGATGATCCAGCCACCAACATGGTCAGATGCACTACAAAAAATGGTCTCATATATAACCCGGGTACTGCCAACTGAGTGCTACTATCTAGAAAATACTATCTACCACTAGCCAAGTAACACTACTTTTCTGAGTACTATCAGCCTGAGTAGGGATACCTGGTAACTGCCTTGGTACCACTACCTGAGTACTACTTCATCGGCACTACCATCTGGTCAGAACTCGGGTTCCTGTAAGTGAAGTCGCTGTTTCAGAATTACCAAATCAGGTTCTGGACACAATTGTGGATTGCTTACCATCCTATAACTTCTTAATAGCTTAAATGTATTCTATTCAAGAAAAAGTAATTGTTGCTAGTACCGGGTTTCAAACCTGTAACCTTCGAAAAATTAGAGAATCAAAATATCAATGATCAATTTACTGAGGATGAATTTGTAGAGGACCAATTTACCTAGAAGCTTGTTATATAAGTTATATAAAAGTTGATATATAAAAAGTTGTTATATAAAAAGTAAAAGTAAAAAAAAAACTGAGAACGGAATGGTCCGAGGACGAATCGACTCCTTTTTTTTTCGCTTAAAGACTTTTTTCGGAAACAGTTCTTTACTGACCAAAATAACATACCGTATTTTCTCTAATAATGACCCCTCTCTAATAATGACCCCTCCCCCCCCCTATTTTCACTAGGATTTCAGAGTTAAGGCCATTTTTGATTGACAATTTCGGAATTTTTGAGGGTTGAAAAATAACGACCCCGGGTCATTATTAAAGAAAATACGGTATGTTTCATCAGTTTTTACAGCATTCTGATTCTTTTAGAGTGGTTCAACATCTGTTTTGGAGATAGCCGTTAATTACATTCATGGTAAAAATATTTAAATGGGGTATTTCGGCCGGGTGTTTTGGCGGGGGTGTTTCGGCGAGGGTGTTTCGGCGAGGGTGTTTTGACGGGGGTGTTTCGTCCTGATCCTAATGAGTGCTGCCCGAATGAGTAGTAACGGGTGAATCTTTGAGTCCGAGAAATGGAGAAGAGAAAGTACGGATTCAAAATGCAAAAATAGGGTCAAACGGCTTCGGGTCAAACGGCTTAGGGTCGAACGTCCGTGGCCTACTTTTTGGTTTGATAAAATGAAATTCATGAAATTCTGCTTTAGGAAAGGCAAGGTCGCTCTTGAGCCGCGAAAAGTAGCAAAAAAGTAAAGGGCACACAAAAGGCACAAAAATGTGCCCTCTAAAAATGTGCGCCTATAGGCGCAAAAATCATAGTCAATTTTGACTATGAAAAGATGTGCCCTTTTTGTGCCTATGAATAGGTGCACATTAATTTTGAAAAATATTGAGTTTTTTAAAGGGCACAATGTTTCCCAAAACGGCACGTTTTGCCAACCCTGATCCCGATAGAAATCTATATTGGACTACAATAGCAACAACACTAACTTGCATACAAGAGTCTATGTGTGTATAATCAGAATAAAGCACGTATACTGGATATTTTAAAAAGTCTTATGATCCTGTCGAGTACAAGTTAGAGGCCACTTCTGATAGAGTTCTGCTTGGCCGATCCTACTTCCAGCTGCAGTCTAAAAAGCACCTGATCAATCAGAATTATACACAAAACTAATAGCTATTACCGTAAACTCGGTTCTTCTGCAGTTGAGCACTCGCACCATCAGAGAATGCTGATCAGACACATGTATTGACGGAATGACTGCTTTATGATATCCTAGTTGACCAATGACACCCCAGCTCCACTGACATGAACAATCTGGTCATCTTGCACATTTGCATTGTAGCTTGTCTGCACTTCATGGCCTATAGATACACCATCAAAGGTTTGCTCCGTGGGAAACATGAAAGATTGAGTCGAAAATCTTGCTGAGGAACCACACCACGAAATCCATCTTGGATTCGGAAAACACGAATTCCTGAAACTGAACCAAGAGAAAAGTGCTTAATTTTTGGTTGCTTGAGCAAGAAAAAACCAACCGCGAGGATTGACACGCTTTCGCTCTGAGCTGAACAAAGTAATTGGCTTGCGACATCGGAGGCATTCCTTGAGCATACAAGTCATAAGAAAAGATCACGGAGTTCATCTGCAATTTAAATTGAACAACTTACTTATTGTCTCGAACAGGCCTGTAAATACACACCATCAACCTTTGACCTATGTCTTATCTTAGAGAAAAAATTTGCAAGCTGTTCAGTGGGTTTTTCAACACCCACCAGCTTTGCAGATTAAATTTTTTTGATTTTGGTTGAGTACACGAAAATTTCGAGATTGGTTTGAAATTTTCCCGATTTTTGGAGGGTTGAACAATAAACCCACATGTAACCCTATTAGAGAGAGTACGGTATTGTACGAAGCAACACACATGATATGGTATGAAATCTCTCTCTAACTTCCGTGTACTACCTCCGCCGGCCAAGAAGAAGTGGAGGGTGCCAAGAAGCGGATAAAGCGCCTAAAGTATCTAATAGTATCTCCATTGTCTATTGTGTCTTCTTGCGAGTTTGTGCGTAGTGATGTTGGGAATAAAGTTAATGTGGTCACTGCCCCGAGTCCGGCACCAGCATTAGACATAAAGAAGGGGTCAAATCTTTTGAACTTTTGTTTTTTACTCCATGAAAAGATTAAACATGCCACAGAAAACGAGATGCCGCACAAAAAGCGGACATGTGCCAAGCCGAAAAAAATTGTTGCACACATGAGCCTTCTTGCAGACCCAATCAGTATAAGCTTTTCATTTTCCGCTTATTCGAATTTGATTTTCAAAATGGTCAAAATTGGGTTATGTCAAAATCGTGAAATGACAGTTTTCTCAAAATAATACGACAAGCCTGAACTTTTATTTTAAGAACACAAAAATAAAAAAACCATTGAAACTGTCCTAGCGTCGTGTAATACTATATAGATCTACTTACATTTGTTTTTCGGCATAATGGGATACTAGATGGGCAAATTGTTGTGTCGACAAACATAGTAACTTTTTGCAATCATGGCGGTTAAGGAAATAAAATATTTCTAGCCAAATATCGCTTGATACACACATTTTTTTCTAGAAGTTGACCTGCAATTAAAAAATGAAGATATTTTGTAGAAAAATTACTTTTTTCACTTGTCCATATCTAAGATAAGCATGCATCACTCAAACTGCTTTATCCCTTTCCTTAATTCTTTTATGAAATGGCTCGCTCAACACGGGCAGGAGCAGCCTGTGTCAAACCACATTGTGCCACTGCAAATTGTTGCCGACATTATTGCATAAAAATGGTTTTTAGACACTCTCAAAAAAGTCGGTTTTGGGGGGGGGTATATTACAGTAGCTTTTTTTGGGGGGGGGGGGGGTATATGACAGTAGCGTCGCACTGGCAATAAAATTTAATTAGAAAAAGACAGGGCCGCGATTACTTTTATAAAAATTGAATAAATATCATGTTGTAAAATCTTACTCTTAGGCTTGCAAAAATTACAAAGTTCGTTTCATTACAAAATCAAATTCTAGCGAGACTAAAGAGAAATAATATTTAAATACGACTATAATAAGGTTAATTCATATCTAAAGATTCTTTTGTGTAAAAATAAAGGGTGAACATTTTCACCCCTTAAAAATTTAAGACGATCCCGAGATTTTCGGGTCAAAAAGTGAAAAAATGGAATCCGTAGATCTCATGGGACTTAATAAAAAGTCGTAAACAACGATGTATAATATTTAGTGATGGGCTGTGATCATTTATTGGGCCATTGATGGGGCGCAGCGAGAATTCCGCGGTGGATAATTCCGCGGCGGGTAACTTTGCGGAACTTTAATTTTCGATGTCCCTGCTAATCGAAAACCGACACCGGATTTGTGTTCAGCATGGTCGATTTTACTTTCAAATTGTTCGATCTCAAATACCTTTCGGGACAGAAAAAAGATTTGGAAAATATTCAGCACCTTAAATTTGACTTCGTGTTCAAGATATCAAGGCACCTAGGTCCTAGACATGCAATCCGATCATGCTGGACACGAATTAGATATCGGAATTTGGTTGCAGAATTTCGTAATTGTCTCCCGCGGAATTCTCCCTGTGCCATTGGTTGAGCTTGATTGAGAAAGATTTTGTCCACGTTGAGTTGAAAAAAAGTGAGAATAAAAAAATTCCCATTGATTGAAATAATAAGGTTCTCAATCAGATTGATATCAGCCCAGCACTAAAAATATCTGATTTGGGCTGAGATATAGGTCCGTAGTGCAGGGTAATTATTAGAGGTTTACAATATTCCCACAAATTCGGTTTTTATTAGGGAAACAATAGGAAACTCAAACTACCGTTATTACTCTAATAGAAACTCCGGATTTGCGTAATTGTCTCCCGCGGAATTCTCCCTGTGCCATTGGTTGAGCTTGATAGGGAAATTAGGGAAACAATAGGGAAACAATAGGAAACTTAAACTACCGTTATTACTCTAATAGAAACTCCCGGATTATTATTTTCCGACCTCCTAAAAACCTTGAAACCGTCAATCAAAAATAGTCTTAACTCCAAAATCTTAGTCAAAAATAGGGGGGGGGGTTACTATTAGGGACGGGGTTCTATTAGAATAATTACGATATTTAGCTTAGCACTATTTGTCTTAGCACCTCAAAAAACTTGATTATTTTCCTGTGATCAATAACCATCCATTTTAGGTTCTCGTTCCAGACCGTCTTTGTCGGTATCCATTGCCACATTCGCAGAAGTCGATAAGCTCGTTGTTTTTTCCAAACTTCCGAGATTCAAAACAATAGTGGTAGTGACCTCCAAGTCATCCTCTGGTGATGTTGCAATCATTTCCACACTTTCTCTTGTTCCAAGGCTGGAGACACTTCCTCCTGTTTTGCCTGAATAGCTTGTTTCTGCACTAAATCTCTGCCATATATCCGTATGTAGTAGTGTCTGGACCATATGGAGAATTTCGGAAAAGTTGTTGTTGATCACTTAATGTCGATTGGTAGCCAGTTGGAGGATGGGCGCTAGTATATTCCTTTTGTGGAGGGAATTGAGCCTGTGCAGGGCGAGACAATCCTAGCCAGGACCAAAAGTTCTGACCAAGAGCCAATTGGCTAGCAGAAAATAAGATGAGAATATACAATAACAAAATTTTAGCAGCATCCTTTTGGTGAAAATAATTGAAAAGAAAGTAAAACAGCAGCTCCTGAGGACCAAGTAAACAGCCATGTGAGTTCTCTTTTGTATGTCCAGATTGATGCTAATTACAGATGGTTTCCAACCTTTTATATAGTGTTACAGTTAATGTGTGTTTATAGTAATGCATTCAGTTTGTGGAACATAATTAAATCAACATGTTTACTTGAGCAAAATTATTGCAGCACTACAAAAAACCGAAATATAAATTCTATGAGGAAAATAAATATCTGGCACTAGAATTTTGAGAATTTTAGTTGGTTGCTTGAATTATTTTCCTAATCCTAATCCTAAGTTAGCACCCAACCACCTAACCCCCTTGACCGCCTCCATATCCTCCTGACTTCCATATCCTCCCTGGTTTCCGTATCCTCCTTGACTTCCATAGCCTCCCTGATTTCCATATCCTCCTTGATTTCCGTATCCTTGACCACCGTAGCCCTGCTGACCGTATCCTTGCTGTCCATATCCTCCCTGGTTACCATATCCACCTAGCCGTGCGTTTTGATAGCCATTGGCACCAATGCCAGCTAAATTATTAAATTAAACAAATAATTGTCAATCATAAAAGGAAGAAAAAATTTACCGGCATTAAAACCTTGAGATCCTCCAAATCCGAACTGAGGATACGCGGATGCGATAGAAATCAACAACACAAGAAAAAAGTAGGCAATCATGATTAAATTCAACAGACAACTTTGATTTCCAATTCCCAAGGACTGAGTATTTATAGTTGGACTTTCGATTTTCAACCACCTTCTTTTATTACCCTTGCAGGAAATAAAAGGGAAGTTCGACCAATTATTTGACGTCCATCTTTCAATTTTATGCTCCTACGTCATTTGTACTGTGAGACACTACTCAATCAGTGAAGACAATACCTACCACCGGTTCCCTTCTCTTCTTTTTACTTGATTTTTTATAGGTTAACTATTAATCAACGCGCGACTAAATAAATTTACCAAACAACATTTGGAACTGCTGATCTCATCTTCACCATCAAACCCTATGATCAAACAGCAAAGAGAAGAAAGGCAAATTGCATCTGAAAAACCGAAGACTGCCATATAATAATAATCATTTATTGTGAAACAACAAGCAAACAGCAAAGTAAAATGAACTGGTTCAACGCTTCTCTCATAGTGCCATTGATAGGATGCAGCTTTGGTCGGACGCCCTTGGCACAAGCTTTGGTTTCATCTCAGTCTTCTTGGACAATGCAGGTTCTTTTCAGCTCAATCTTGTTAAGGACCACTCGCAGCTCTTCAGCACGTTCCACTCGCCTGAAAAAACATGAGAGTAACCGGAAAAGGCCAACTTGGAAAGGAGATTTACTTTGCTAACTCTGAATACTGCTTGCGCTTTTCCTTCTCTACCCTCTAAAGGATGTTATAAATAATTTCACTACTCGAAGCTCAAAAATAGAGAATACCTGAGCCAAATAGCCATTAGATGAGCCTTCTTCAGCATCCACTTTCTCATCAGTACTGGCTGTGCAGCTACAACACACTTTGCTAAATTTCCAATATACTTACAGAAGAATTCATGGGTTCAGTTATTACCATCTGACTCGGAATCAACAAAGACTATGCGCGAATTCTTGGACGTACCCACTTCGGAAAATGCAAAACACCTAAAAATAAAAAATCTTCAGAATACCTGAATCTCAATAAAACACGGGTATTCTAATACTGCTTCTGTCGTTTTTTTAAGGTTACACACGGGCAAAATTTTCAGTCTGATTATTTTTCCCCCGCCATTTTTTATCACTAATCAGACAAAGGTTATAATATCGCCTCTCAGCCTCTCTCACTCAAAAATGAGACATTAAACACTCTAGAAAGTAAAGAAAAGTTACTCTATTGACTGGTCAGCTGGGTAAAGTTCGTAGACAGCCTTTTTTGTCTTTGATTCTGTTCGGCTAACGAGTTAATGGTTTACTTCTCTTGCTTTGAAGAGCGTTCAGAGAAAGGGATACATTTGCAAGTAATTTTGACACCGATTTTACGCTTTGTTTGTAACCTCAACCGTAATGAGGGTCTGTTACCGCTAGCATTTCTCTTGATATGTTCAAACCAAATCCTAATCCTTAAGATAGAGGTTATGGTAGAAATTAATGTCAAAAGGTGTTCGTAAATGTCTCCATCTACATTACTATTCCATTTAGAACAGAAAGAATTTATAGCCGAGGGTGTTACAAAGAACAAAAATACCGTATTTCCTCTAATAAGGCGGCCTGCTCTAAAAAGGCGGCCCGCTCTAATAAGGCGGCCTGTAAAAATTTTATTCATATTCAAAATTGTTTTAAATGCGCCGAATCCTAATTTTCATACTTTTGATTGAATTGGTCACATCCTAGTCTAAAATTTTTTATCATTCATTGTTATGATTGTTGTTATTACCTCCTAGTTCAAAATTTGTTGTTAGAGAATTTAAATAAATTTTGATGAAGGATGTTTGAAATATAAGGCGGCCTGCTCCAATAAGGCGGCCGCTCTAATAAGGCGGCCTCCTGGAGGGAGGTTGAAAAGAAGGCGGCCGGCCGCCTTATTAGAGGAAATACGGTAGCTATCAGAATTGAGAAAAAGATGGTGCGAAGAAAAAAGCAAGTCGAAAATAAACGGAATATTTGAAACTCTGGATTTCCACAATTAATTTAACTGTCACTGTTTAGTGGGGCATATCAAATGTCTGCTTACTCTTCAGCTTCTCGATCTTCTAAAACAAATACACTGTCATTTAGATTTAAACAACAGCGAAAACTAGCCTTTAGTTCAACAGAAAGCTTGTGTCGCACATATTTCAGGTCCCGAACGTCTCCCAACAGCTTTTGAGTTTCCGTGTCTTCATCTGATAAGTCAACATCTCGGTGGATACCATCAAGCTAAAAAGTCATTTTTAGACAGCTTTAAACAGCCAAGCACAAGAAATTGTTTAAAAACCAAAATAACATACTCCAACTTGGCTGCGAGTCATATGAAAATGGAATTCATCTGGATTTCTTTCTTCAGCCTTTCTGCGGAGATGCCTTAGTTTGTTGTTCTTCTCTTGGAAATCTCGAGCACGTGCAATCCAATGCTTCTTCTTCTCAATGCGCCCGTGAATTGTTTCGTTTCCTGGCTAAAAACATAAGTGTTAGAGCTGAATTCATAAAATAATGCGGTGAAAATACCATTTCGACTGACTAATTTATGGTTTCACCTGAAAAGGTAAAAATTAAACCAGAACTAATTGTTCTGGGTAAAATATCAGCTGACGATCAACTTAACGAACGACCCTAACCGAGGAATATTGGGGATCTCAGTTAATAAATGTCTATGATAAAAGATTGATAAACGTTCATTATTCTGTAAAAAAACAGGTAAATTTTATAAAACATTTATTTTTATAATAAGAACTTCACTGATTTTCCCGCGCATTCAAACCAACATTTCGTTTTTCTGTGAACAGTCCATTTTTCTTACTGAAATTCGTCAACGGTGTTGGTATCCAGAGTGTTTTATCATTCTTTAGAAACTATCTAACCAATGGTGTTATGTCAGGTTCCCAAAGTTGTTTTTTTATGGTTAATCATTTTTTCTGTAGCTCATTTACTTTTTTGTAGCAAAAATGTTTTTTTTGTGGAAAATTTATTTTGCAGCAAATTTACTTTTTTTTGTAGCAAATTTATTTTTTTCTGTAGTAAATTCACTCTTTTGTAGCAAATTCGATTTTCGTCTGTAGCACATATACTTGAGCTAGTGTGCTTATTTATTTATTCTAAATTCTCAAAACTTGTATTCTGAGTTTATGAAAGACTTGCACTTCATAAAAGACAGGTGGATGAATTGCTGGCAAAGCCGCTGGTCTCTAGGTCTAATCTAACACACATCCCTGGCACTCTCTCGGCTGCTTCATTACTCAACAACCTCTGATTGATCAGTAATGGAATTGCGCAAGCTTACCAAATTTAATATCAATACAATGAATGATGATAATTCTTTCAACCTTAGCCACATTCGGATACGGACAAGCGACCTAAGTCGGACAAGCGACCTAAATACGACCTCAGTCAAAAACGCCTTAACAGGGTAGTCTAATATATGTTAGGACGCACTCAAACGTGTTCCATTAAGTACAATACATATATCCACTTGCAAAAATTAAGTCTCCTTTACTTTTGAAGTGCGTTTTACCCCTTTCTTAGCAGTTTAGGGCGCTTTGTCCTTTTTTTTCTAACTAGAACGTTTCGTCCCCTTTTCTCGATCTAGGGCGTTTTGTCACGTGCCGAGCAACATTATGCTCCACCATTTGAGAAGAGCAACACTTCAGACCGTACATTTTGGATCTTAATGGGCTTTTTTTGTGAAGAAAAGAGTGTTGGCCGAAATAGCCGGTTACAAGTGGGATCTTCTGCCAACTGCCTATGATCTTTCAGGAATTTGCAATCTTTGGGTGCTGGACCAAACCCACAAATTCTCGGTTTGGTTTTCTCGAAACCCGGTTTTCGGTCTAAAAAGCCTAAAACCGGTACGCCTATTAAGTGTATCGACAGATAAATATTTCTGAAGTTTATAGAAATAAATAATCACACTAACTCAAGTATATGTGCTACAGACGAAAATCGAATTTGCTACAAAAGAGTTAATTTGCTACAGAAAAAAAATAAATTTGCCACAAAAAAGTAAATGTGCTACAAAAAAAAGTAAATTTACCACAAAATAAGCAAATTAGCTACAAAAAAAACATTTTTGCTACGAAAAAGTAAATTAGCTACAGAAAAATGATTAACCTTTTTGATTGAAGCAAATGTTATTAAATTCAGCATTTTCCGGTAGAAGATACGTTAACCCTCTTTTGCCGGTTGGCCATATTTTGGCGAGTTATAAAAGTGATCCAAAACAAGACTAATTGGTCACTTTCAGACATTATTTTTCTTCCAGAAGATAGAGAAAAAGTTTGCAAACATTTTAGTGCCCAAACAATAGAAGATGAGATAAACGAAAAGTGCTAAAAATTTAACCAAACTTGTATTTTTGGCGATTTCCTATGACGTGATTTTGTAACCTTTATTTTATTTAGTAAACCAATAATTTCATTTACACAATGCCTTTTACTTATGCAATTGGAGGGTACTATTCCTGCAAATAAATTTTATTTGCAAATTCTAAATATAAAAGCCATACTTTTGGAGCAATAATAATCGTGGCCATATTTTGGCCAACCGGCTCAACGCAGTAATTAAAAAAAACTTAAAAAAAATATTATTTTTTGTCTATTTATCGCTTTTCTTACTGTTTTTATGGAGGATTTTTCTGTTGATCACGACGTTACTTTTTTAGACAAAAATTAGTGTGAAAAATAATTAAGCCATAGTAAAAAAAAAGCATTAGGAGACGAATTTTTGAAAAGGTAGGCATTTCGCATGTTGGATGCGCAAAGTGTAGAATGCAGAGCTCAGTGACGTCCAAAAAGTGTAAAATAGCGCTCGAAATTGTATTTTTAATTATTTCGGTGATTTTATTGGTATTATTCACAAAATTGTTTAAAAAAAATTCAAACACTTGCCCCTAAAATAGATCCAGTTTTTAAACTGGCGCCAAAGTATTTTTACCGCTTCGAGCCGGTTGGCCAAATTTTGGCCAATTTCTAATTCAATTTTTCTGGAATTTTTTTCCTGCATTCTTACTTTCTTCCCTGGTTCTTTATAAAATGCAAAATCTATTAAAAAAGAGACATCCCTGAGACGCCGGCAAAAGAGGGTTAATAAAGGCACAAAAGTATATATTTTGACGAAAAACTCTTAGATTTCAGGTCCCAAAAGTATAGTACATTCTCGATAGTAGAGGGGTGGAATGAGGTCCCCGCCACGTTTTTATTGCTAGCACAAAAGGGTATAGGACATTTTTCCGCCGAAAATTTTCGGCGGTCATTGTTTTGGCTGTACTTTTTCTGTATTGAGAAAAAAATTCTGTTACAGTCGAGTCCCGCTAACCCGGCACCCCTCAAGTTCGTTCCCGCCTTGGGTCCGACACTTTTTTTAACCCAATTTTCGAAGTATTTTTTCAAATGTGTTTTTACAGTCTGATCGCAAATATCGTGAGGATTCCGATTTTGCCGATCGTTTTTCAAAACCTAATATTTTGGCTCTAAAAGACCAAAACCCGCTAACCCGGCACCATATTTTAAAAAGGGTGCCGGGTTAGCGGGTTTTGGTCTTTAGAGCCAAAAATATTAGGTTTTTGAAAAACGATCGGCAAAATCGGAATCCTCACGATATTTGCGATCAGACTGTAAAAACACAATTGAAAAAATACTTCGAAAATTGGGTTAAAAAAAGTGTCGGACCCAAGGCGGGAACGAACTTGAGGGGGTGCCGGGTTAGCGGGACTCGACTGTAGTACTGTTTTGTAGCTGAGATTCAGGCTTCAAATGAGCTATTAACAATCAACAAATGGATACAAAATTTGGATTAAAATACCCAGTTTGACATTGAGTCTGACACTCAAGCCGAAAAGTGTTCAACTCCCTTTTTTAGTGTCAGACTAGGCATTTTCATCCAAATTTTTGCAATCAGACGTAGATTGTCAATAGCTCATTTTGAAGCCCTGAATCTTAGCTAGAAAACGGTACTAATAGAATTCTTTCAATGTAGTACAGCCAAAAAATGACCACCAAAAAATGACCGGCGGAAAAATGTCCAAGTCCCGCAAAAAACCTTGATTAAAGTAATTTGGAGATGTCTGTATTATATTTTGCTATTTTGTGCCTTTTGTTTATTTTTAATCTTTGTTATTTATGCGATTGTATCTGTGAATGATCTAGATTGGGCAGCCATCCAAATACTAACCATTTGTTCCACCAAACATCTGCTTTATAAAACACAGATAAATGTTCTCTCAAATATGCTCCAACAATTTTGATATTTTCATTTGCAAATAGGCAATCATATTTTTCATAAATCTTATCTCTATGGTATTTTTTATAAGATTATAGAGCAAATCTGTGTTGTTCACAACATTAGTCATTCAAAACGTGTATCTGTTTTCAAATGTGACTGTTTTGACAGTACTTTTATGCTTTACACATTTCAGCTCTACTACTAGAAATATGCAGGTTGAAATTGCCGATCTCCGTTGTGCCCTGGATAAGGCTGATGAAATCAAGGAGAAGGCCAATGAGGCTTACAAGCAGAAAGAGTTCAGGTTGGTCATTTTCTCAAACCCTATTATTTTATGATTAACTATCTGAGTTAATTTTCAGTACGCCATGCGCCTTTACCACCAGGCTGTGTTGCAAATTAAAGGCTTTGTGTAAGACCTCAGTTTTATTTTTTCCAAAAGCTATTCGTCGATATTTTTAGTGAAAAGCCCAACATGGCAGCCATGCTTGGAAGCCCTGAGGAAGAGAAGCCAGTTGTCAAGTCAGATGCCCCCTGACTCCAGCTGAATTGTTGAAAAAGGAAGGCATCGAGTTGATAGCCAAGTGCTACAACAATCTTGCTGCCTGCATTTTGAATGGACCAGTCCGTCAACAGCAGACTACCTTCGAGCGGTCACCTATTGCGACAAGGTTGGTACTTTTGATAGTAATTGTGTAAACTTGGCTAAACTATTTTTTCAATAGGTTCTTGCGAGTGAGCCAGACAACCAAAAGGCTATATTCCGCAAAGGATGCGCCTACAAACTGGCCCAGAAGTACGAGAAGGCCATGGAGCAGTTCAAGCAGTGCCCTCAAAGTAAGTTTTCTTAATTCAAAACGGTAACTACGTATCACCTACGGTTAGCGTACATTTTTCGATACCTAATACGTCCATCCCCGTCTCAATTTGAAAAACGCGTTTGGCCAATTTTTTTGCAGTTCACTCATAGGCGAGTTATCACCCATTTTGTAGGTCATTTCGCTGGCCACTAACCGAGGTAGTGACTTGCTCAAAAGAGGAGACTTCTTCCTTGGGGATTATTTGAATTTTTTTAACATTTAAACATCTTATTGAACTAAGTCTAAGCAAGTTCTGCATAACACTAGTTAAATAATGTTGCTTTTATCATCACAAAGCCTTCACAATAAATAAATCATCTCAGTCAACTCATGTAATACCAATTCCTAAAGTTGTAGAGAAAAGTCTTTGAGTAAATCATATTATTCCGGAAATGCGGTTCATTCAAAGACATTTCTCTACAACTTTATAGATAAGTTGATAGCTCAATGGAAAGCACAGATCCGGAACATACAAAATACTAAAAAAATCTAAAATTTTCTAGAAAAAAGCAGATATTGAAAATTTGAAGGGTAAACTATCAAAAGTTATAGGGTAAATGACTTTATTTGATGGGACAAAATGGGGACACAACTTTGGTGATCTTGGAAATATTTTAGTTTTTCGAGACTTTGAGATGATAAAAAAACATTATTTGCTCAGTATTAGTTAAAAAATAAGTTTGAATGTTCATCAGATTGGTCTGATCCTAGTTCATGCCGACTTTTGGTATATGCTTGCCCAAGGCAGAATTTTCCGCCGCCAATTCAAAAAATTCCTAGTCATCGATTTTATGTATCGATTTTTTAACTTGTTTTCTAACAAAATATACCTAACATGAAATTCTAGGCCACGTTTTTTTAGAAACCAAGCTAAAAAATCTGTATAGAATAGTTCAATGATTCGGAACATTTTTTGAATTGGCGGAGACATATTGTAAAACAAGTAAGCTTGCCTCTTGAAAATAGGATATTACGATAGCACAGCCTTAGATTTTTGATTTTTTAGATTATAAACAATAATAAATGCGATTAGAATACTTGAAAGTAGTGCAATTGCAAGCATATAATAAACTTCTAAAAGCTAAAATTGTTTTTACCAATTTTGAATGCGTCTTAGAAGCAGTTCGCATAAAACTTACAGACAAGTGATATCTTTTTTATAGACATCCAAGCCTCAGCCTTATTGGAGGAGTGCCGTTTGAAGGAGAAGGAGGAGGTGGGTTTGCTTCACATTATTTTACAACGGCTAACCTTTGTAATTTAGATAAGAAGAGGGACGCCCAACTGCGAGCCAGCTTTGCTAAGAAAGGTCTTTTCTGTAAGTTTTTTTCTTAGGCATATTTTTTAAGGTTAATATCAATCAAAATTTTTAGAATTTGACACCGGATGTGTTTTCAAACATGCCTTGATCAGAATATTTTTTGGTATTTTTGTCATATTTGAACAGATCTCTTAGTTTATTTTGAATTGTGATTGTCTCGCTACTTCGTGCCTCGTATAAAATTTTATGTGTATGTGTGTTGTATGCCTTTTGAAGCAAATCTACAAATCCCTATTAATGTAAAATCGCAGACGCAAAATCCAGTCATGCAAAAAAGTCAGGAATGACTTTTTAAATTTTTTCCTATCCTTCCCCATGAAATCTTGCCGCAGATCTGAAAAAATATCAAAAAATAAATAAAGAAAATATAATAGATGAAAGACAGTTGCTGCATAGGAAAAAAAAGGGAAATTTTAAAGATAGGACTAGATGGCAGTTGGTTGGCCCAATTTATGAAAAAATGAGACAAGAAGGCGGACGGTCGGTCAAATGCACAGTTATTGACCCATTTTTAAAAATAACTGTGCTCCTAAATACCCATTCACTTAAGTGCCCGGGTGTTAGACAATTAAGGCGCATTTTGTAAATTTTTGTAAATTGTGTTTAAACGACTCCTAAGTGACTTCTATGTGCTTAAAGGGGCATGCTCGTCGCCGATGGGAATATTTTGAAAGCGAAATTCAAGCGAGAATTAATTTGACGAAATTTCAGAAAAGTCGAGGAAAAACTTTACCTCGAGTGGGAATCGAACCGACGACCAACATTTGCAATCCGTCGCCGCTCGTAAAAGTCCAGTGCTCAAGCCCCCTACGCCCCGAAGGTGGCGCAGGGGCTTGAGAGTTAGAGATGCGCGCACAGACTTACCTTAAACATGATTCCGAGAAGTAGGCTTGATCATAAAATGCATATAGAGTCTATTTTTGCCACGGACCGAGTTGAAAAACATGGCAAGAGTCAAAGAATACAAACATTTACTTTTTTATTATTTTGCTATAAATTGGCCCCCTCATTCTGAATAATGTCCTTTTTCCTTAAAAAATTCAAAAGGCGTAAATTTGAATTTTGAAATTTTAAATTAAACTAAAAAAATTGTCGGGCTTTATCAATAAATCAAGGTTGATAAACATTAATATGAGGTTATCTCCTATATATTTTAATTTTTCAATTTTTTTTAAAAATTTAAAGGAGGAAATGTGAAATGAATTCTGTGAAATGAAAAGCAATTTCAAACATTTTCGAATTTGTGACCGTGCAGTGAATTTTCACTTGATTTCTCACTTTTTTCAAGTCACAGGTTCGATATCATCTGCCTGCATGTTTTATTTTTTTAGATTCTTGAAAAAATGGCGTTAAGTGAATTCATCAACACCGAATTCATCAACATCGAATTCATCAACACTAATTCATCAACACACGAATTCATCAACACATGAATTCATCAACACACGAATTCATCAACAAAATTAAAGTTTATTTGTCTTGACACGAAGGCAAACATTTTTTCTTAACTAAAATGGGTTGAAAGGATACCGTAAATCCTCTAATAAAGCCCCCCTCTCTAATAGAGCCCCCCCCCCCCTCGATTTTTGACTAGAGTTTCAGAGTTAGCACCATTTTTGATTGACAATTTCAAGATTTTTCAGGGATTGGAAAATAAAGCCCCGGGGCTCTATTAGAGGATTTACGGTAAGTGATCTTCAGGCTAGGTAGTACGGTACCGGTCGATTTTCCGCAGACCAATTTTCCGCCGCCATAATCCAATTCCTGTTTTCACATCAGACTTTAGTCTATAAGTGCAAACCCAACCAAAGTCACGAACTAATACATGCAGCTTATCGGTCTAATTCACCTGGATTTAGAAAGGAATATCAAAGGTAATATAGGAGGGGAAAGAAATACTGAAACCACTTGGTGCCACCTGATCCACCCTCAATGGTCCAGATTCACCCTCAGTGATCCTAATCCGTTTTAAATGGTCCAGATCCACTATCAATGGTTCAGATCCATCTTCAGTATTCTTGATTTACCTTCGATTCCCAGAATATTTGATCTTCCATTTGGTGGGAATTTTTTCGAGTTCCAAAATCTGATTTTTTCAATAATTAGAACATTTTGAATAAAATTTGGTAATAGCAAAATGCTGGGTGGTACTTAGGTGGGGAGTATCCAGATGACGCCTAGGTGGTAGTACTAAATTGGTGGTCGTCAGGGGTAGTCGCAATTGTAGTAGATTTTGTATAAAAGAGCACTTCTAGGGACCGGACTAAGCTGTTATATCGGCACGCTTTTAAAGTTAGGCTTGACTGCATCTAGGTACTTTACAGTGGTTTGATCCACTTCCGAAAATGGTCTAATGGCTCGTTCACAAACTGCGACTTAGACTGAGACTGAAAGGTGTTCATATAGCCACAATAATCGAAGTCGAAGTCCGTGAATGAGCCTAATATTGCATCACTTGCTCACTACCACCAACACCGATATATTTACACCCCTAACCGATTCCTAAAAGATGCCGGGTTCACTATGCAGGGAAACGGTGATATTTTACAGTCTAACCTCGATTTAACGACCCCACCTCAAGTTCGTTTTCACCTAGGGTCTGACACTTTTTTTAACCCTATTTTCGAAATATTTTAGCAATTCTGTTTTGACAATCTGGTCGCAAATATCGTAAGGATTCCGATTTTACCGATTGTTTTTCAGAAACCTAATGTTTTTGCTTCTAAAAAAGCTAAACCTCGATTTTACGACCCTCTAATTTTAAAATGGGAGTCGTTAAATCGAGGTTAAGCTTTTTTAGAAGTAAAAACATTAGGTTTTGAAAAACGATCGGTAAAATCGGAATCCTTAGGATATTTGCGACCAGATTGTCAAAACAGTGCTAAAATATTTCGAAAATAAGGTTAAAAAAGTGTCGGACCCTAGGTGGGAACGAACTTGAGGTGGGGGTCGTTAAATCGAGGTTTGACTGTATATTCAACTCGCCAAAATCAATAAATAAAAAATGTATGTAGAAATTTTTAAAGATGAAAAACAACGAGAGTCACAAGTTACCGCGGGACAAATAAGAGAGGTCAAATGCGTGCCTAAATCCGTCCGTGCGACTTGAGTTTTGGCCACAACCCGAGACCAATGAACCAAAAAAACACTCCAAAACACTTGAAAATTAAACTTTTTATTGAAGAAGATAACCGGAAACAGTGTAAAGAAAAATACGTCTAACGCCTTAATTCTAAATTTTTCGACAACTTTCTTTGTTTCTCATAGAATTCGGCGAGCCAGCCTAATGTCCGAGGGCAGGATAGTACTTCTCTTGGCATAAGGCGCAATCATATTTGCATCCTCAAACAGCGCAGTTAGATAGCATTCAGCGACATCCTAGAAAGAATAGTTATCAATTAGACTTGTATGCATGCAAAGATCCCCTTCACCAAAAAATTGCCAAATAAAAACGCTCTAAATATCCAAGTAGCGCATTGGACATGTTAGATAATTAATATACCGGAAGAGAATACATTGCTTTCGGTTGAAAATGCACATCCAGAACATCTCCACCACAATGATTAGAACTAACCCCGAAAAAGAAGTGCGCGGAATCTGCAATCCAATATTCTTTCAAAGCCTCGAAAATTCCTGAGAAGTTTCTGACCCTGAAATTGTAGAATACTTTTGCCATGACAAAAATTGGACATACACAGTTTCTTCTCTTTCCTACTCTTGCTTGGTGTGGACAGGCTGCTTTGACGCTTCTTCAACAAAGGCTATGGAACAAACTGAGAGGCTAACTTCTTGGCCGTATTTTGTCTTACTGTAACTTGAGCATTCACCGATTCGACTTGACCGTCCTGGTTCTCGGAACAGAAGAAGCTCTAAAAGCCAACAGAGGTAAATACATATTAATAGAAAGTACCAGTGGGTGCCAGGTGTGAATTTTTCACCAGCGAAAACGAATGCCTAGACTAAAGGGATGAAACAAAATAGTATTATGGTGGCGGAAACTTGACCGGTACCGTACTACCTATCCTGAAGATTACTAATCCTTTATAACCCATTTTAGTTAAGAAAAAATGTTTGCCTTCGTGTCAAGACAAATAAACATTTGTTGATGAATTCGTGTGTTGATGAATTCATGTGTTGATGAATTCGTGTGTTGATGAATTAGTGTTGATGAATTCGGTGTTGATGAATTCGGTGTCGATGAATTCAGGGTCACCCTGAAAAAATAGACCTAGTAGCGAATACACCCCCCCCCCTCCGACAATTTTTTCTTCAAAATCAGGTTTTAACCATTTCTAAGTAATTCTTTTGCGCTGAAAACGATAAAAAAAAGGTGTTTTCGGGCATTTTCTGACCTAAAAAGTTGATTTTTGGAAAAAAAATTTTTGACCAAAATTCGACTTTTTGCCTTGGGGGCCAAGGTATTCTACCTCGTTTTGTCACTGGAGCTAGGCAAAAAGAGTCTCCACATGCATTTTATGATCAAGAATTCTGCTCGGAATCATGTCTAAGGTAAGTGAGTGCGCGCATCTCTAACAAATACACGATTTACAAAAACTTATAAAATGCCACCACCTAGGTACAACTATATGAGTACTTCCTCCTGAGTACCGCTGACGGTTTTCATTTTTCAACTTTTCGCACAAAGTAATATCACCTTCCTAAAGTCCTACGATTATAGTTTCTAAAATGAAATATAACTGTTTGGAGATATTTTAGAAATGTTTAACTAAAAATCAAAAGTATGACATAACTTTTTTTTTTCACTTTTTCCATATTTTCGATCTTTTGTAGAGCGTTTTGAAAATATCTTGCAAAAAGTCATACTTCAAGAAACTAGAAAAAACTCTTATCGCAGGGCTACTTATTACGGTACGTGACATTTTGACGCCGCGCCGTTTTGATGCGCGGACATTTTGATGCCGACCGTTTTGATGCCGGCCATTTTGATGCCAGCCATTTTGATGCCGGACAATTTGATGCCACATCAAATCGATGCTCTTCATATCTCATTTGCGCACCCTCATTTGGGCCGGTACGTGACATATTTTCGTCGGACCGGAATTTCGTGTTCGCGTATAATATTCGCGTTATATTGTTAAGTTTCGCTTATTGATTCAATTCAGTGTTGCAAAACACTGGGCGGTGGTGAATTCATCCACAATAAATTCATCCACATGTGAATTCATCCACATTAAATTCACATTAACCCACTTGGATAGTATCCAAACGTAAAGGCCCAAGTGAACCACCCCTCCATAGAGTATTTTTCTCTGAGCCTAACTTTTTGGTTTCCTTGATTTTTTTTCACCCCAATCTATTGCAATGTGGAGTGTGCTGGTCTTTGGCCACGAAGCGGTTAAATACCCTTGGTATTGTCGGCGCAAAAGGTGTGAAATAGGCTTTACACCCACAGGGTTCAGACCAGCAACCTCGGTTTTGAAAGTGGTGGTGGTCTAAGTGGTCGTCCACCTGGAGCAAAATTAAAAAAAAAATGACCCAAAAATGACCCCAAAAAAAATGACCCAAGTGCCGCGCCGTTTTGATGCCGCGGACATTTTGATGCCGACCGTTTTGATGCCGGCCATTTTGATGCCAGCCATTTTGATGCCGGCCATTTTGATGCCGGACAATTTGATGCCACATCAAATCGATGCTATCCATAAGAATACAACTCTTTTCTCTTGCTGTGTCCCTTTTCTCGATTTCTTCCTATATGTTGGGATCTTTAAGCCGCTTTCCAGCGCGAATGTGATATTTCATTAATGAAAGTTAAATAAAAATTATTCTATTGCAATTAGGATCTTGTCCTGAGCATATTTTATAATACCAAACCAGTGATTGACGAATACCATTTTGTTGACAAATACTTTTTTTAGTACCGGCCCTGGGTTGGCTGCTTCGAGTCCAAGACCAGCACGTTTCACATTGCAAATCATAGAAAAAAAATATTTCCTCCGAAGTGAATGAGAGCTCGAACTACCCAAGTGATGGTATCCAGGTGCCTCCCAAAACATGTTCTCATCTATCTCTTCACACGTTCAATATACTACAGTCAACTTCCTCCATAGTGCACATCCAAGGACCTGCACTATGGCGGGGTGTACACTATGGAGGGAGTTGACTGTAGCCACTACCTGGTTAGTAATTTTTGGGTACTTCCACTTGGTACTACTACTACTATTACTACTTGAGTTTCACTACTTCAGTACAAATGCATGAGAACGATATATGTCCCTCAAAGATACAGTCCACTCTCGATATAAGCACACCCTCTCAAGCTCGTTCCCGCCTAGGGTCCGACACTTTTTAACCCGATTTTCGAAGTCTTTTGCCAAACCTGATTCGTCAGTCTGATCAGAAAAATCCTACAGATTCTGATTCCACCAATCAGTTCTCGAGAAAGCCACAAGTTTGCCGAAAAGACCGGTGGCTCTCGATATAAGCAAACCTTTTTTTAAAAATTAGGTGTGCTTATATCGAGAGCCGCGGGTCTTTTTGGTAAACTTGTGGCTATATCGAGAACTGATTGGTGGAACTAGAATCTGTACGATTTTCTGGTCAGACTGACGAATCAGGTTTGGCAAAAGACTTCGAAAATCGGGTTAAAAAAAGTGTCGGACCCTAGGCGGGAACGAACTTGAGGAGGTGTGCTTATACCGAGAGTAGACTGTAAATTATTATTTCAATTGTACAAGGGGAGGGAGTTAGGTGGCCGATCGCTGTGAGCCATTTGTAGCAAACCGCCTAAAACAACGGAAAATTAAAAAAAATCTAAAAATAAAGTAAAAACAGGTAATGGAATTTTACTTTGATTATAGCTTACTGCTAAGAAAAAAAATTTAATTCGATTAAAATTTGTCGGAGACTGTTTTGGCCTGAAACTATTGAACTATTAAAGCCGAGGTAACTGTGTCCGCAAAGCTATTGTGGCTTTAGACTATTGTTTTTTTTACATTTTACTTTTGTGAGGCAGTACGTGACTGATTCTTTGAAAAACGGTTTAAGCTGTCTCTAATTTTTATAAAAAAACGAAGTTAACTAACCTCCTTACCAGTATAGAGCCGAGCGTATTTTTTGAGAGCGCCACCAAAGGCTGGAAGAGCAATGAACCGACACTCGGTCAGGTAAGTCGTCAGGTATGGCTGTCCGCAGAGATGGTTGACTTTAGAGCTTTCTTCTGATTCATCCTCATCCGAATTGTCTTCCTCATCGCTGTCCTCCCGATTAAAGTAGTTGTGAACGACGAAAAACAAGTTTTGGAGCTAACCTCTCTCACTGGACTTCTTGATGATGTCATTGTCAAGGGGATGATGATGTGTAATTGATTTTGTCCAGAGGAAAATGGTTACTGGTGCACTTTACGCATAAGCAGCGAGTAGGTGTAGCGAGTCAGTATTTGTAGCGAGTCGGTGGTATACGGAACTTTGTCTTGAAAACTGTTCAGTTAAAAAACATTAAACTCTTAAATTTCCGTTGGTATGCAGACGCCTGATGAATTGAATGTCCATAATTCTGAGTTTCACGCCTTCGTATTGATCTTGTTATCCGACATTCTTGATATTAAAAAAATGCTTTGTTGTTCGAAAATTTAATTTAATTTTGATTGTAGGACGCTTAAAATATATAGCAGCCCTCTGTTGGCAGGGCCCCCTGCCTAGATACAATTTATGTATGGATAAAACAGAAAAATGCCCGCGTTCGGGGAAAAAGTGCCCGCGTTGTGTGAAAAAGTGCCCGAGTTTTTTCGTTCTAGTCAAAAAGGCGAAAAAGTGCCCGCTTTTTGTGAAAATGTGCCCGTTTTTTCGAAAAAGTGTCCGCTTTTTGTGAGAATGGGTCCTTTTTTGTGAAACCGCTCTATAACAAGGACTGAGTTTGCATTTTTCAGCCGTATAATATACCATTCATTTACTGCAAAATACTGCAGTTTCAGCTTCAAGAATAACGCTCATAGAAAGCATAATGAATATAACAGGTTAATCCAGAAGCGGGCACTTTTTCACACAACGCGGGCACTTTTCCGTATCGTCATTTATGTATATTCTATTCTCTGTATTAGGCTCTTTGTCAGGGCCGCAATTGGGGGGGGGGGTGCATAGAGGTAATTACAACTGCCCCCCCCCCCCCCCCAATAACACGTGTCCGAAAAATTATCTTCCACCTTTGCTTCGGGCTTACACCTGCCCTTCCCCTTGACTGAAAAATGAGGCTAATTACCAGCACCCTTCCCCTCCTGTGGAAAGTTGAAGTTGCGGCCATGCACTTTGTTGTATTTGCTTATTGTTTAATATCCTTGATAAAATACGTACAGTGGACTCTCTGATTAACGACTCTCCGATTGACGTCCTCTCTGATTAACGTCCCATTAGAGACGGTCCAAACCTCATAAACGACTCTCCGAATAACGTCTCTTCACAAATTCTTCCAAAAATATATCCATAACACATCCCTATCATCCACTAACCTATTAAAACTTATGTTCGTTACGGATATCCTTCCAAAACAAAAGAATCTTCTGCAATACTTTACTCGTTAGTTGTCCAATTAGCGGATTTTTACCTTCACTCTCACTCTTCATTGGACCCACAACAAACCTTTTATTCTCACTCTGACTTTGACCCTCCCTCTCACTTTCACTCTCAGTGTGTGTCCAAAGTCAGAGTGAGAGTGAAAGGCAGACTGATAGTGAGAGTGAATGTCAACTTTTAAAAGACTTGAAACTGAAAAAGACTGGGAAGCAGACTGAGAGGCAGTCTGAAGGACAATTTTTTCTTATTTTTTATTTATTTCTGCACCCTGGATTCGAACCAGCGACCTCCCTTCTAAGTACATAAGACACTACACCAACATATCTCCTTATTAGGATCGCCCAGAACTCACGTCGGAGTAGCCAATAGGCAAGGAAACGGTAAATTCAACCACGGTAAATTCGCCTCAGAATTGTTTATAAACGCCGGCGTAACGCCGGCGTCAGAACAATCCTGATTCGCCTACAGGTCGATTCCCCACAATTTTTTTATTTCTTAAGAACAAATAAACCATGCTATCCAACCCAATATTGTGAGCTGAAAACTGTTTGTTAAGACCAAAATCCTGTTTTGACTAACCAGAATCTCAATACCCTAGACAGGTACCCACTCCAAATTGCTGAACCCCAAAGTTGGGGAATCATTGTGATTGAGCACAAAACAGTTCTATGTTATCCCAAAATGGTGCCCTGAGCTGGTTAGTGAAAGTTAAAAGTTGGTTTTTGTAGCTAAATTTTCAGGCAGTAATCAAGTTATCCAGCTGGACATCCAACTTGAGGATGGAGGACTTCATGTGTTTCGAACGTATTAATCAGTCAAAACCATGTTTTGATCTTCACAAATCATTTCAGGCACCTATTTTTAATAAATAATTTGCATGCCTATGCAGAACAACTGCCCAAATTTTGCAGTCGACCACTTTGGAGTGGGTACTTTGGTCTTCACAAACCGTTTTTAGCACGAAATTTCGGTTTGATAGCATGGTTTATTTGTACAGAAATAAAAAAATTGTGTGCGAATTTACCTGTGGGCGAATTTACTTAGAGTACAATAGGCAGAAATAACTGGTTTTTTGAGGGTTGACTGAAGGGGTGGGGTTGAACTTTTTGCAAAAAATCGATTGAGAGCATCGGAATTCCAGTACGATAGGCTTAATCGCCCAGAATTCCACACTAATCTACCCTGAACCATTCCAAACCACCGAAAATTTGGAATTTTTGGCGATTAAGCCCATCGGACTGGAATTCTGATCCGCTCAATCAATTTTTGCAAAAAGTTTACCCCCCCTTTTCGTGAACCCCAAAAAACCAGTTATTTTTGCTTTTTGGCCACTCTGGATGTGGTTCTGAGCGATTTTAAGGAGTGATGTAGAGGTTACTGGTTCGAATATTCGAAAATTCCGCTAATTGGACACACGAAAATTAAGTGCAATTGAGACTGAGAGTGAAAGTGTGAGTGAAAATAAGTGTCCGCTAACTGGACACACACTGAAAGTGAGAGTGAGAGGGGAGAGTGAGAGTGAAAGGAAAATCCGCTGATTGGACACGAGGCTTTATTGTTCATGGTGATTATGTGCCAAATAAATTATGAAAACTCCGAATAACGTCCAGCGTATAAGGCCTCAAACACAATGAGGAGTCTGTTTGCGGATGCTAAATCAGATTTGTCGCACGGAAATGGCCAGACTAGAATTTGAGTCAGGAGTCTTGGGCGGAGTCTTTCTTTTTTATCTCAAATTTTCAAATGACATCTATTTTTTGAAATGCTCATCTGGTAGCCCTGAATCTTAGCTACAAAATGGTAATAACAGAATAATTTTTGAAAAATTGAAAAAAAAGTTATGGCCATTTCCGTGCGACAAATATGATTTAGCATCCGCAAACAGACTCCTCATTGTGTTTGAGGCCTAAAAGGTGAGTAAAATGTCTCTCTGATTAACGTCCCTTAGGGCTGGTCCCTTGAAAGACGTCGATCAGAGAGTCGACTGTAGTGCACATTTACCCATTCAGGACTACAAAATGCTTATAAAATTTCACATAAATTATTTAGGTAACACGTTAACATAGAGCCCACAAACACCCCTGTACTTGAATCAACGTCTTCAGAGAAGTCCAAGATATGACTTACTATTTGAATATCATTTAGTTCTCAGTGAGGAATAGAAGGGGCTCATTAGAGAGGAAGCGCTTTTTTCAGCCTTATTCGAAAGAAGCGCTTATTAGAGAAAGAGCAATTATTGGAGAGGGTGCAGAAAATACGGTATTCGTTGCCTAAATTAGGAAATAGTAAAACGAAATCAAGCTGATCCGGGTCAATTAGGCAAACATTCAGTCAAGTAAATCTAAAAATATTTTAGCACTTATAAGTGTCAGGGGCCTGCTAGATAGTCGTTTTGGATATTTAAGGTGCTTATTATGTCAGGTATTAATTGGTACCAAAAAACACACACAAGATTCTTTTTATTATTTATTTTTCGAAAGGAAACAATTGTAGAAAGCCCACACAAAGGCCTGTCAGAAGCAAATGACAACACAATTACATACACCAAATTCATTCCAGCTTCCTAATCCAATCTCTTGAGGCGACGAAGTTTCTTTTGCAATTGGCCATTCACTGCTTCAACCTTGGAAACCTTCTGACTCAAGAATTCATTCGCTTTTTCCAGCTCTGAGACCCTCTTCTCCAACTTCTCAAGCTTCGATGGAACGGGAAAGGAGATCTGAAAATATCTTGTCCAAAAATGTCTTTCTCACCATAATAAATAATGATAAATTAATGGCATGGTATCTTTGCATGGTGACCCACTCTTACCATAGTGGTTACAGTCGAGTCTCGATTTAACGTACTCCCTGGGGACCGGCCCTAGGGGTACGTTAAATCGAGGGTACGTTATATCGGGAGTAAATTGACGGAGTTTATTATTGGAGGGACCGGCCCTAGGGGTACGTTAAATCGAAGGGTACGTTAAATTGGGGGTACGTTAAATCGAGACTCGACTGTACTTGAATTTTCACACACATTGGTCATTATGGAAAAACAACAATGTAAGCCGAACATTATAAAAGTCTAATACTATTTTTATCTAGCATATTCAATCATTCTACTTCTGCAAAATGCGAATCTGATGCTCGTTAAATTGCTTGAAATACAAAATTATAACTTGTATGCAGCGTCGGTTGGCTCTACGGTTCATGAGATTCCAAAATAAATTTGAAGTTAGGGACAGTTTGACAAAACGGTTCAATACTCTGGGTCGATTATAAAAAAAACGTCGTCTAGAAATTTTAACTACTGGAATAAAGTCAAGCACTTCACAGAAAATATCTTCAGAAAGCTGCCTTTTCATCATGGAAAGTGCCAACACGAAAATATCAAGCAAAAAGTTTTGATATCCTTACACAGGGAGAGTCATAAAAGACGCGCTAAGTTTAAAGGTACCAGAATATAATTCCAGTGAATCCAAAGGCAACTGAAAGTTTGTCAAAGAGGCATGCTCTGCGTTACACCGCAATAATAGTAGAGACCAGCAAATTTTCCACTTTCCAAACCGTCCTATTTTTCACGCCTTTTGTGCTAAATCTGATACTGATAACTGTAAAGTACTTTAGGTAGTAGGCAGAAAAGATCAAAGCTAGATAAGAACGCATATAGGAAATGTTCGAGAAAAAACGGGTGACCGCCTTATGGGTGACCAAACGGGTGACCGCCTGCTGGTGACCGCCTTATTTATTGTGTAACACATCGGAATGCCCCTTTGAGCTTATTTTCGACGACGACCGAGAGCACTGTTTGCACGCATTCAGCACGAAAAATCCGAAAAAGGTGCACAGTCTAACAACCTTGAGTGCAAAGGATTGCTTTTTAAACGGGTGGTGATCACTTTGGAAAAGTGACTGATTTTTCCGACAAGAGAGTGATAATTTTTACAACATTTTTCACTCCTGTGGGGCAGTACGTAACTGATTCTTTGAAATTCTTTAAAGGGCCATTGCCACCTGTTTTGAATTGTCCCCCACCATTCAAATTTTTCGCCTGATCATTGAAGTTCTGTACGGATTTTTGAGCTTGGTTTCTAACAAAACAAGGGCTAAAATTTAATTTTAAGTATAGTTTTGTCAGAAATCAAGTTGAAAATTCCGTACAGAAGTTCAATGATGAGGAAATTTTTTGAGTTGGCGGGGGACAACCGTTGTCAGGGACGGCAATGGCCCTTTAAGCTGCCTCTAATTTTCATAAAAACGAAGTTAACTAACCTCCTTGTCAGTATAGAGTAGAGCATGTTTTTCGAGAGCGCCACCAAAGGCTGGAAGGGCAATGAACCGACACTCGGCCAGGTAAGTCGTCAGGTATGGCTGTCCGCAGAGATGATTGAAATTCGAGCTCTCTTCTGATTCATCCTCATCCGAATTGTCTTCCTCATCGCTGTCCTCCCGATTAAAGTAGTTGTGTACGACGAAGAACAAATTTTGCAGAGATCCTCTTTTGCTGGCCTTCTTGATGATGTCGTTGATGAGAGGATGATTTGCTGAAAAAAGAGATACATAGTTGTCACGAAAATTCGCGGAATTGTGCCTTGGTCCCCAATATTTAGCTTAAACACATTTTTGAAACTCCTTGCTATCTTGGTTTAGGGTTTTTCTTCTAATTTGCTCTGTTTTTCGTCAAGGAGACATACCGTTTAAAATAAAGAGTTAAACAAAGTCAACAACCAATCTGAAAAATTCGATCAAACACAGAACGGTGGACTAAGACTATATTCAGCAAATTTTTGCGATAACCTAACACACCACAAACACGTTGAGGTCGATTCAATAGAAGAAAACAGCAACGCCAAAATTTTTAGGTTACTTGAAAATTTATTTTTACTTACCAAATGGGATGAAAAATGGCTGTATTATCACCCAAAATACTTCCCGCACTGAAGACGTTTTCTTTGAGATCATTTTTCCCTTTGGTGGACCACTCCATCGATTTGAAGTATTCCAATTCCTCGTGACTTGATCGGGGCTCGTGCCAGTGATTTCGGTGAGCTGATTTCAGACTCTCCTCAAAATTCAGAACAATTCCTGCTTGACGGACGGATTTTTTTGATGCGGAAGGGCCTTTTATCAATCCAACACCAAGCGCCAAAACTTCATCGAGGGAACGTCCTTTCAAAACTTTGCAAACCGCAGAAAAAAGCTCCTTCCTGAAATTTTTTTTGCAAACCTGAAAAGAACACATTGAAAAACTAACATTTCCATTTTAAACTCTGAATCGATTATCGCTCGCTCTGCTTCCAGAATGCTGGCTACGCTTGCAGTCATCAAGATAAACTAAAATATAAAAATGACACTTTTCAACATTTTCAGCTAACTAAGAGAAATGCGAGGATTACGAAAAATAGGGACGATATTGACAACAAGTTTTGCAATAAATTCGTTTGAAATTTTTTAATCTCATTTTATTTCTTCGAAACTAGAAAAACAAGACCCTTGAAAGCACCAATCGACAAAGTGAACATTTGAAAATGATTCGCAGGCTTGGAAACGTAATAGGATTCTTTTCTAGAACTCTACTAGAAAAAGCCAAACTTTCTGAAAAAAAAATTCTTTTTTTGATGCACTACTTAGAGGTAAAAGCACACATGGAAAAAAGTTTTTAGAAAATTCTGTTGTATTGCATTGGAGATACTTGTTCAGTTTAACACCCCTCTATTAGGCAAGGGTAGGCCAGCGTATGTTAAGACGAACTTAAACATGCTTTCCTTAGTTAGAGAAATACGTTTGAGTCCGTCCTAACATACGCTGGCCTACCCTTGCCTAAGCCTAATCCTAAATACATTAAATATCCAGGACGCGTTTTGGGAAAAATAGGGGGGAGGGGTTAAACTGAACAAGTACCCTCGAAAACGCCACTTGTGTAATTTGGGTTTTGTATATTGGATGGCTCAAATAACTATGGAATAGACTAAAGCGGTACAAAGTAACTCGGTGCTTATACAGGCGAAATGAGGTCCAGCTAGTGTTTTCTCAATTTTTGGTAATCAGAGATGATTTTTTCTATACTTTTTTTTGTCATTTTTCATATCCTAAACAAAAGCTAAGGATCTGAGCTATCTTCTGCATCAGAAATTATTACATTTATGTGACAAAAGTAAATGTGATGTCTAGTGTGGTCATGGTCGAGGTAGCTTGACCAGGACCTTGACCAATATTTAACTTTTGTGTTGTTACATACATTTTTGTCACATCAATGAAACAATTTCTGATGAAGAAGATAGCTTAGAATCTAAGCTTTTGTTTGGTATACAAAGTAACAAAAAGAATACGAAAAATTATCTCTTTTCGCAAAAAAGGTTGAGAAAACACGAGCTCTACCTCGACTCGCATATTTAATCGAAAGGTAAAATCGGCGCTACTAGCAATAACCCATGAAGTTGAAAAAATGAAAATCGTTGAGGATGGGGGGTGGGTATTCGCTAGTGGGGTCGTAAAATATAATTTTCAGATTAAAGTTCAACTAAATGCTTTATTAATCTTAAATTTATCTGCAATTAAAAAATTCAGTCACAAAAAATTTCTGAAACCCAACCCTGTATTCACAAAGAGGCTGATATTTCCCTTTGTAACCTTCTGATATTTAAAAAATCATTTTCGAGTGAGGTGGGTTGCATCGTTTGGGCAAACCTTTTTTCGCAGCTGATTTGGTCTTGCAGCTGATTGACGTTTTTCGGCTGTATTGATTTTCGGCGTAACCCGTTTCAAAAAGCGCCAGTTTCAAAAATGTCCGTTTTCGTCATTTGTCTTTTTCATGAGCTCCGTTTCGACAAAATGAGTTTGGAAATTTGAGTTTTTTTGGAGAAATGAGTTTGGGAGAATTTGGTTTCGGAAGCATTTGAGTTTGCACACTTTTTCTTGGAAAGGTTCGTTATAGGTCAGTTTTGTGCTTGTTCTTTGCTCATGTATATGTACATATAAATCATCGAAGACTCCAATTTTTTCACCGATCCTCTTTCCAGGTCTACATAACCACCTATTGGTGCTTATACCCACTTTACTGATATACCCACCTACCATACAGGCCTACCTACCCACCCTATCGGCATGGATTGATATCTATTTACCTATGAGTAGTTGGGGTTGGAGTTGGTGAATTTTTTTTTGGCCTATCAAATCGTGTTTTGTATGAAATTTAAGTATGATAGCCAGATTTGTTTTGAATTTTTTGAAGATTTTTTGGGACATCCAGGTGAGTATCCACCTGATTCTAGGCTACCTATCCGGGTTTCTGCATTTAGGTAGGTGAAATCGAAATTTCGGTCTTAACAAATCCGATTCCTGATGCCATTTAAAGTTGGAAATAGTGGTTTATTAAAGATTATACCTAAATTTTGCGGGAATTGAATTTAAGTCTGAACCAACTAAACCAAGTGGTCGTCCAATTGGAGAAATTTTTTTTTACGTTTTACATGTTCCAAAACTTGTTTTCTGGACTAATTCGAGCATGCTCAAGATGGTTTGACGATAGTAAAATGCCGTTTTCTTGTGTATTTTTTGAGTTTTGGGCAATAATTGATTTTGGTAAAATTAATTATTGCCTGAAACTCAAAAAATACAGGCCAGCCAGGTGGATATCCACTGACCAGGTGGTACCTAACCCAGGTTTGGGGTTTGGGTGGGTGATAATGAAGTTTTGGTCCTGTCAAACAGGATTCACCACACAATTTTGCGTATGAGAGGATGGTTTGTTTTTGAATTTTAAAAATTTTCATTTTTTCAAGCCAGCCAAGTGGAAATCCACCTGACCATAGGGTACCCAAACCAGGTTTCAGGGTTTAATTAAGTAAAATTGAAATTTTGGTCTTATTAAACCTGGTTCACCACACGATTTCGAATCAGAAAAAATGCTTTGTTTTGACTTTCAGGGTGACATCTAAAAAGGATATCCTAAAAAGAGACTAAAGACAGAAGTCCCGATATTAGCGAATTTCCGAACTCATATTTTCGACAACGGAAATACCCAAATTAATTTTTTTGAGGGCAGAAAATTTTTTTAAAAAATATGATCGAAAACCGAAAATCTCCAAAAAAATTTGTCCCAAAACGGTAAAAGATCAAACTTATATCGCTCAAAACAGCTAATGACGAAAACCGATATTTTTGAAACTGGCGCTTTTTGAAACGGGAAACGCCGAAAATCAATACAGCCACGTTTTTCTGCAGCTGATTTATTTTTCTGTCCAAGACTAACCAAATTTTGCCATATTTTGCAAGAATTCGAATGTTTTAGTCAGGAATAACTTGGATCGGTCAGAACCCACCCGGAATGGCCAGAAGCCCTGAAAGTTGGTTTTTGGGGGTTTACTAAAGGGGGTAAACTTTTTGCGAAAATTCGATTGAGCGGATCAGAATCCCGGTCCGATCGGCTTAATCGCTCAGAATTCCACGTTTATGGTGGTTTTGAGTGGTTCAGGGTGGAATTCTGAGTGATTCACCTGATCGGACCGGAATTCTGATCTGCTCAATCAAATTTTTGCAAAAAGTTAACCCCTCCCTTTTAGTAAACCCCCAAAAATCAACTTTCAGGGGCTTCTGCCCATTTCGGGATGGGATTTTGACCGATCCAAGTTATTTCCTGACTAAAAAATTCGAATTCTTGCAAAATATGGCAAAATTTGGTTGGTCTTGGACAGAAAAAAAATCAGCTGCAGAAAAACATGAATCAGCTGCAAAAAGACGTAAATCAGCTGCAAAAAAAGGTTTGCCCGCATCGTTTTGCATGCACGACCCGGGTTTTTAATCGACAATGCTTTTTTTCTTGCGCAAAAACATTTATTTTAGACCCGTAGCGAAGATTACAAGTAATTTTTCGAATTGCAGGGAGGATTTTTTACGTAACTTTCTCTCAGTTTATGAGCAGTATTCAATGAATGGGCTTATACCTTGATTTTTCCTCGGGATATGCCAGTTTGCGACGGTTTTTTGAAATTATTTTTTTTTACATTTTTTCTCCAAAATTATCCTGGTTAATTTCAAATGCTTATCCATAAATCAAATGGAGTTTGAATTCTGTTAAGTGCGCCGAAAAAAACCAGATGGCCGTTCATTCGGTTGGAATTTTTATCTTTTGGTTTTTAGTTTCTAAATTTGTTTCTGTAGCAATTTAAAGATTCTAAGGATGGTTTGACGGTAGTAAAATACCGTTCTGTTGGGTATTTTTTTAGTTTTTGTAATTTTGTTCATATGATTTATTACTGCTTGTAAACATCTTTGAAATATCATATGAGAAAGTGTCTTTCTAAGCTGAAAAAATTCTTTTATAGAGCTTCGACTGTATTCTAAGATGTTTTTTCGGCACACCCAGAAATGGACAAAAACTATTTGAGAAATAATAGAAATGGACAAAAAGTCATTTGACATTAAATTCAAATGAGAAACAATTGATCTTGGCGCGATTTTTTTCGAAAAATAATGTTTTCAAAACTGTTTCACAAATAATTGTTCTGCTTATAATAGGTTATGCAGTCTTTGTTTTCATTTTTCTACGTTACGTTCATGTATTCGTTGAGTTTAGTATCCTACTCTTTAGTTGATACGCCATGCATCAGAGAATCGACTACAGCAGCGAAGATGAAGCTAGCTCAGATGATGGTTGCAGGCTACAATCCGGCAGATATTTTTGGATATTTGAAGAATCAAGGGAATTTAACTGTTTTGGATTTAGAATGTGTTCGTTTGTCGTTGAATAATTGAATCTTGTTGAAAAGCTAAGAGTGAATAAAGACTGGTTGTTGTATGTCCTTGTACTTGATTGTTGGAGTGTGTTTGGGGGATATGTTAATGTGGGAACGAAAAAAAAGATATGGGATGTACATATGCTGGTTGACTCCCCATTAATAGTCCTCCCTACAGAGTTTTTTAAACTGGTGTTTAGATAGTAAAGATGGCTATTTATAGATAGTTTTGTAACAGCCAGTTAGAGATAGCCCATATAGATAGTCGACAGAATTAGTTATTTTATTGTTCATTACGTTCAGTGCGGAAAGTATTGTTTTTAGAAACACTAAAATACCAAAAAATTATTTTCGAAACAAATCGCGCCAAGATAAATTGTTTCTCATTTGAATTTAATGTCAAATGACTTTTTGTCCATTTCTATTATTTCTCAAATAGTTTTTGTCCATTTCTGGTGTGCCGTTTTTCTACCGGAGCTGAGCGAAAAGATTTTTTTTTATTTTTCATTACATTACATTTTTGATTAAAAGTGCCGCTCTCATCTCTAACCCATCAAGTCTTCAAACTCATACGTAAGGAGCTGAAAGTATTGCCCAAGAACATCACGTTTGACCAAAACTCTTGCCCAAAAAGAACTTTGCGACGAAACAGCTCTCTGATAAAACGTCCGTGTTCCTGATAATAGCCGAAATTCTTGAACTATGTCATTTACAGATAAAATAAAACGGACAAGACTTTTTTCTGCCCGCTTCTGGCTTTTTTCGGCCCGTTTTTGCTTCTTTCTGCCCGCTTTTTGAAAATTATCAAAAATAATCCCAATTTGTGATAATTTTTTTTATTCTTAGCAGCACTAGTATAACAAAATTCCTAAGGAATCCGAATTTGTTAACAGAATTCTAAAAAGCTCTTAGCTGTCTAGTTTCGGCCACTTTGCCGAATTTAGGCGAAAAAATTTCTTGCATGCAATAAATGGTCACATCTCAGCAGCCAAAAGCTTTCTGGAAATTCTGTAAATAAATTCGGATTCCTTAAAAGTTTTGTATACTAGTGCTGCTAAGAATTAAAAAACTTATCACAAATTGGGATTATTTTTGATCATTTTCAAAAAAGCGGGCAGAAAGAAGCAAAACGGGCAGAAAAAAGCCAGAAGCGGGCAGAAAAAAGATTTATCCAAATAAAACTACTTTAAAATTTCATTTTTACGGCTTGTTCACGTACTTCAAGTTCGACTTCGAGTGCGAGGTCGAAGTAAAAGGCGTTCATGTGTATAACTTGACCCGTTGTTAGTAAACCACACCAAATCAGTTGTCAGTATCTTTTGGCCAATTCGGGGTGAGTAGGGTTTTCGAGTACTCGAAATTTCGAGTACTTGACTCGACGCGATATTCGATGCTCGAAATTTTCGAGTACTCGAAAAATTTCGAATACAGTCGACGCTCTTCATTGCGTCCCCAAAAAGTTCGTTCCCACCTTGGGTCCGACACTTTTTTTAGCTCAATTTTTGAAGTTTTTTTCACAACTGATTCGTCAGTCTGGTCGGAAATATCGCAAGGATTCCGATTTTGCCGATCGTTTCTCGGAAACATGATAATTTTGTCATTTAGACCCGCAACGCTCTCCATTGCGTCGCTTAAATCCCAAAAAGAAAAATTTCGACAAAAATTTACTCAAATCGAGTAATTCGAGTATTACAGTCGACGCTCTCCATTGCGTCCCCAAAAAGTGTCGGACCCAAGGTGGAAGGAGCTTTTTGGGGGACGCAATGGAGAGCGTCGACTGTAATACTCGAAATTACTCGATTTTGAGTAAAATTTTTTGTCGAAATTTGGTTAAAAAATAAATCATTTGAAGTTGATAAGGCATAATGAAGCCACAAAAAAGAAAAAATTTGGGCCTCGAGCACATTTTTGATTATTAAATTCTATACTTCAACTCAAAAATTTCGAGTACTCGACTTGATATTCGAAACTCAAAATTTTCGAATATTACTCAAAATTACTCGATCTGGAGTACTCGACTCGACAACTCTAGGGGTGAGATCTGAGTGACTCAAGTCACGTAATAAATAACTTCAAGTCCGATCTCGAACTCGAAGTACGTGAACAAGCCATTAGGGGGAGGAGATTTATTCGCTGAGAGGTAGTATCGCCCATTTTTTTTATTTTTCCCTATATAGCCATTTTTCTGCGCTAATTCCGAAAATGGCTTATAACTGGTAAAGCCGTTTTGTTAGCATCATACCGTATTAGCTTTAAACCAATGACATGTTATTGATTTATTCAACAAATGCGGAATTTTTCCCGAATTAATCAATCTGCATTTTTGCATGGCTTGAGGCGAAGAATAGGGCATGGCGTATATGTTTATTTAGTCTTTTTAGGTGCCTGCATGATTTGTCATCTTTAACTGGCTCTTACCTCTCTGAAAAACTTCCTTGGTGGCTGATTCATGCGTCTCTGCTGGATCAAGCTGTCCTGTGGCATGGGTAAAAAAAATGCAGCATAACAATTGTGAAATCTAGGTGCTGATAGGCGTCCATAAATCACAGAAATAGAGTTGAATTCGAAATGAAATTTTGGGTGAATTTTGTGCAGATTTTGCTGATTATTTTAGAGCTCTAGGAGGTGATTTCAAATAAATTGATTGCAGATTTATTTATTATTGGAATTGATTTGATTCAAATATTTTATGATAAAATTCCAGTCTTTTTTACAATAAGCTTGCCTTAGGGTGTCACTGTAGCAATGTGTCACTATAACGCGGGTTTTGCAAAACGTTATGACAAGTGACCCTTCCTTAAACATGCTAAGCATGATTTTTGAACAACGCTCTCGGACATTTAGCTAAACTAGATGAAGAAAGGATCAAATTGAATTGTTGCCCCTAAAATCTGAATAATTGACCCTTTATTGTTTTTTTCGGCAATTTATTACCGAAAAAAAGAAAAAAAGGGGCAAGAATTCAGATTTTAGGGGCAACATTATTTTAATGGCCAAAAGATTGTTCGATCAAAAGTGGTTTAATTTTACAAAATTGACTATGAAATGATAATTATATCAATTATATTTCTTTTTGTTCTTTAGATATATGATAGTTGATGTAGGAGATCATATGACAGCCGAGCGATATTATTTATAATAATATTAGGGGGGCTTATACAATGCGTTTCATAATGATACGACACCCCATTTTTTGCCAAAAACATTTTTTTTTGTTCAATTTGTTTATATTTTTCGACTAGCATGTGGAAAACCGCAGAAAATGCTTCCACTCCCAAAACGGTGTTTTTTCTCGAACAGAAAAAATATTTTGCCGAAATGGCGAAAAATCAGCGTTTCATAATGATACGACATTTTTGTAAAAACACGTTTGTTGGTCTTATAGCATAACCATTTGCATCAAAAACAGATTTACAATATACCGTATTTCCTAATAAGGCGGCCGGCCGCCTTATTTTTCAAACCCCTAAAAATGTGAAAATTGTCATTCGAAAATGGCCATAACTCTGAAATTTTAGTCAAAAAAATGAGGGGGGCCGCCTTATTAGAGCCGGCCGCCTATTAGAGGAAATACGGTAAGCCCTGAATCTCAGCTACAATTTGGTAGGTCAAATTATTCTTTTTGATTATTACTAAAAAAGTTATGACCATCAACAAAAAAGTGTCGATTTCTAGTCAAAATCAAAGTAAATCTAAAGAAAATGGTTGTTTGGTCACATAAATGCTGACTTTTCTTAAAAGTTTCAATATCAAAATGTACCAGTTGATGCACTTTTTGAAAGCTAAATAGTTTCTATACAAAATGACAAGTCAGCCATTTTCAAAGGATTGCACAGAGCTGAGAAACGAACGGTTAAGTTGAAAGAAGTGAAAATGTCCCAAATAAGGCAAATATAGAGGTTTTTCTTTTTCTAACTTCAACCGTCCGTTTCTCAGCCCGAAGAGATCACCAGTGCGTTGCACTGCAGAAAAAGACCTAGCAAAACTATCTCCATGAACCATCTTTATTTTCACTCGCTTCGCGTCGAATTTGATGTACCGGTACTGGTATACCGCATTTCCTCTAAAAAGCCGACCATTTCTTCCTTATTTTAAACCCGTAAATTAAAAACATTTTAAGTCGATCTCGAAATTTTCGGGTATTATACCGAAATCTAAAAAGTGGAATCCGTAAATCTCCCGAGATTAAAAAAATTGCAAAAAAAAAGTTTTGCAAAAAAATTGCCTGGCTGAGATATAAGTCCTCGAATACAGGGTGTCTACTTATTAGATCATGTCGGCTTATCAGAAGAAATACGGTAAATTCGAGCCTGAAACTTTGCCGTTTAACCAGGGTCGTAGCCTTTAGGCCTTTTTCCCACTTTTCGGCGTTCTGTCTATGTTCTGTAGTGTGTTAGACATTTTTTCAGTCCCGGCTAACGTGCGCTGGCCTATCCTGAGCCTAAGCATGAGTTAAAAAATAAGGCCTAAGTGGCTAAAACTGAACACAGGGCAGAACGTCAAAAAGTGAAAAAGGGGCTAATGCCTTACGGCTGTACACCGAAATATAAGCGCCAATTTGGTAAGAGGTCGTTTTGGTAAGAAATCGTTTTAGTAAAATTTTTTACTTAGAACTGTTTCGGCTAGAGATTTTTATTAAGAAATTTTTTGGTGACAGCACGAGAAACGGTATTTTGGTAAGAGACTTTCAATACGCGATTTTTTCGATAAGTAATTTTTTGGTAGCAGCACGAAAATTTTCTTACCAAAACGACTTCTTACCAAAACGACCTCTATCTTTCCTCTTACATTTCGGTGTACAGCCGCCTCTACGCCGTTTGATCAAACTATAGGACTTTTATTCTAAATTGTTTACAAATGTGTTTTGACTAACAAATCACATGTTTTGATCGTCTTACAAAAAAATTCCAGGAGAAACTCATGCCCCGATAATCCATTTCTGATGAATTCTGGCTGAGCGATTTTGTCGCTTTTGGTGCTATTTATATGACCATACTTGCACGTTTTCCCAAAAATAACCGCCTGCCTCCGCCGAGGTTTTTTCAAAAATGAGCGCCGCGCCTCCGCCGCGCGGCATTTTGAAAATTTCGCCGCCGCCGCCGCGGAGCGCCGGCCGCCGGCGCTCCAAAATCGCTAATTTGCCCGGCGGGCCGCCGGCGGGAGGCGGCCCGCCGGAGAGAAATTAGCCATATTTGTAATTTTTTTTTTGAATTAGTATTGCTATTTTTTAAATTTTTATTTATTATGAAATAACTCTAGCTATTATTCTGTTACTTCAAATCTCTATCAATCATTGTATGACATTACGTTTTACTTTTCAGAAGCACTGGACCTGTTCTTGCTTTCCGACCGCTAGTCACATTGCCATTATGCTGAACATTCTCTCAACCGCGGCACTGGTAGCGGGCACAGCAAGAATGTCATGAGCAACTTGAGCAAGATTTGGGTACACCTATAAATTCAAGACCGAAGTTTAACTTTTTAATTTCTTAGCTCATGTTTACTTTCTCTCTGGCATCCCAAAAATCTAGTGCTGTTTGGACGATGATTCTGAGGAAATGGAGGCAAAAGTAGATGCTTACTTACGACAAATAGCGAAGAAAATTTTGGCTAGTAAAGATGTAAAAAGAAGATTTCTTTGAAGAGTAATTTTATTGATAGAGAAGTTTTGTTGTCATTCTAAAAAATTACATCTATATATCCTCATTTTTTACACATGTTTGATTAGTCGTAACTAGTAATAAAATCAAGCTTTTTACAGAATTTTTTCATCAATTATAAACGAATTCTGTCTATAAAATGAGCGCCGCCGCCTCCGCCGCCGCCGGCATTTCGAAAATTTCGCCGCCGCCGCCGGCGGAGCGCCGGCCGCCGGCGCTCCAAAATCGCCAATTTTGCCCGGCGGGCCGCCGGCGGAAGGCGGCCGGGCGCTCCGCCGGCGGCCGTGCAAGTATGTATATGACTCACACGCGAAATGTAAATTTCCGGAACTAAATTTTCAGTTAGGTACATACTCTCACAGTTACTAACAAAATATCTCGCAGTCAAGCTTAAAAAATGTGAAGCAAAAGCCCTCTATTAAGTGAAGTGCTAAAAATATCTGCTTTAGTATGACGAGTAACAATTCATGTTAAAATAGTAATTTATATTGATTACGAAAAGAATCCTCCAAATCAAATAGCCAAAGACTCGCGCCTGAAGCTTTGCCTTTTGATGAAATGGTTTGAAGGACTAAAAAGTGCCGATAGGAGACATTGATATGCGTGAGGATCTAAATATATTTCCATAATCACGAAACTTTTTCAGCTCCCTGTTTACGGCCCGTTCGCAGATCATTGTGGGTGACCCACCACCGGTACGAGACAAAACGCTATAAGTCCAAACGCCCTAACTGGCCGAAACCCCAAAGCCGAGAAAAAGCACAAAACGCCCTAAATCGAGAAAAGAGGACAAAACGGCCTAGATCGTAAGCACATACATTTTTCGTACTTACTGAAACACGCTTGAGTCTGTCCTAACATACGCTGGCCTACCCTGCGCCTAAGCCAAAAATAAAATAAAGAATAGAGGAGACAAGGTATTTAACCTATAATTCATAAGTGCACAATTCTCTTCAAAACATTTCACTGTTCAATGGAAGCTCCACGTATTTGTATTCTTTCTTTTCCTCCTGGGCATTTAATGGTCAAACAATATGCCCTACAGACCACCTAGCTAACTAGGTACTACTTCTTAAATCAGGCAAATCAGGTACCTGGATTCTACCTGGGTATCCAGTACACCAAGGAGTGGTTCTTCGAGCTAGGTTTAAAGCTTCGACCTAATTTCACCATCATCCACTGCTCTAACCAAAGGCTGAGCCGGGACGGAACAATGCTATAAAGTGAACTCCACCTTTTAGTCACCAAATAATGAAAGTTTTTTTCATCCTCATTCCAAGTTACCGTATTCTCTCTATTAGTTCCACACTCTCTATTAAACCCACACCCCAACTTTGAGAACCTGTATCTCAGCTCAGAGAAAAATTTAACGAAGCTATTTACTGCATTTTCTTAACTCCCAAGAGCTCTACTGATTCCACTTTTTATATTTCGGTTGAGCACCCAAAATCTCAAGATCGACCCCAAGTTTTCCGATTTTCGGACGATGAAAAATAATCCCACATGTGGAACTAATAGAGAGAATACGGTAAGTACGCAAGGAATCGTTTGAATTTACTTGGTATCCGACTAATCAAGATATCGCTATCAACAACTGTCATACCCTTTTCGAAGTAATTTCAACATTAACCAGCATCAAGAATTTAAGAAAAAGTTAAGAAAGCTAGCCTAACATACTCTGAAATATTCTTTGTCTCATTGATTTAGGGCGTTTCGTCCCTTTTTCTCGATCTAGGGCATTTTGTCCCGTTTTCCCGATCTAGGGCGTTTTGGCATATTAGACCTTTCGGACTTAATGAATTTGTCAGTGTCCGCCGCATACATCATAAAAGAATATCTTACCAGAACAACCAATTAACCACTCCATAATTTATTCGAAAATAAAGTCCAAAATACTTTCAACATACAAATATTAACAAATACAAGGGCACGAAACTACTTGAAGATCTATTCGTTGTCATCCTTGCTAGCATTGACCGATTCAGGTGTCGTGGGCGATTCTCGATTCTTGTCAACAGTATAGGTGCTATCAAGGCCGGCAGATTCTCGGAGATGTTGCTGAGATGAAACACTGAGTACTGAAATAATTAGTGGGTTAGGTGAGGTTTACAAAGACAGAAGTAAAGAAAAAATCACCTTGTTGCGAGACAACTTCATTGAATGCAAGGTCAGCCACTGCCACTGGACGCTAGAGACACTCAGAATCAAAAAAGCAGGCAGCAAATTGAACGGACAGTAGGCACCAAGCAGATGAATGGAAATTCAAAGAGCAGAAGAGCGAGAGCAGACGTCAAGAAATCATCAGTTGCAGTGTCGAGGTCACAATCCTTGGAGACATTCAGACTGTCTTCTAGAAAATATATTGCTACCCGGCTTCCAAACACCATAAAGCGAAAAACATACGAACTGATTCAGCATTGGTGGCTTCTTTCTTGACTTCCGGAGTGTGCTTCACTAGAAATTCCTCATCGATCGGCTCTTTTTTAACTTCATAAGTAGCGTTCAACGACATTTTTGCTTGAAGAAGGGCAGGCAGGATTGCTGAAATTGTTAAGTTATACCCTTAACTAGCTGTAATGATTAGGCTGTTTCGATTTTGGCTTCGGATCCAAATCAAAAGTTAATTTTTCTAATTTTTCCTATTTGGGATTTCGATAAATATTCGATAAATAAATAAAAATAGTACAGCATGTAAAAAAACAAAAATATATTGGGTTGCTGCATATTGAAGTCGGTTTTTTTATTTGCACACTATTCAACAACAACCCAAATACAAGTCCGCCTACAGTCGAACCTCTCTATAGTGTACACCCAAAAGTTCGTTCCCGCCTAGGGTCCGACACTTTTTTAGCTCGAGTTTCAATTTTTTTTGCTGATTCTTTTTTCACAGTCTGGCCGCAAATATCGTAAGGATTCCGATTTTGCCGATCGTTTTTCATTTGTCTATATATTTTTCTCTAAAAAAGCAAAACCTCCCAATAGTGTACATCTTATTTTCAAAGTGGTGTACACTATATGGAGGTTTTGCTTTTTTAGAGAAAAAATATATAGACAAATGAAAAACGATCGGCAAAATCGGAATCCTTACGATATTTGCGGCCAGACTGTGAAAAAAGAATCAGCAAAAAAAATTGAAACTCGAGCTAAAAAAAGTGTCGGACCCTAGGCGGGAACGAACTTTTGGGTGTACACTATAGAGAGGTTCGACTGTAAGGATAACTGAGTGAAACTGAATTTATAGATAGTTAGATGTTACGTGAGGCTGTTGTGTCGTATGACTTCAATCCCCAAAATACAATCCCCAAACCCTATAAAAATACAGAACTGGCCCCCAAAGTTCTGGCCCCAAACGGAGGCCCCAAAATACCCATAACCTTTTAAAAAGCAAATGCCAGTGTACAACACGATAAAAAGGTGTGTTGGACCGCTCTGTGCTACTCTCGTTTTGTATGAAATATATATCACCAACACTATGGAATCAACGAAACAGGTTTTGGAAACTGAAAAAATCGAAAAAAAAATTCGCACCACCTGGATGACCACTTGGTTTTGTTGATGCATGGACAGTCCAGCAGGACTGGAGATGGTTCATAGTAAAACATTTGAAATAATAAGGATTCTTTTCAATACAAAAGTTTAAACTCTTAATAAAAATTCTGTTGGCGAAATTGTGTTGGCGAAATTGCTGTTGGCGAAATTGCGTTGGCGAAATTGCTGTTGGCGAAATTGTTGTTGGCGAAATTGCTGTTGGCGAAATTGCTGTTGGCGAAATTGTGTTGGCGAATTTACCTATGACCCAATAGGAAAGCCATGAACAGACTTGTTCAAGATTGCAATAGAGTCCTACGCGCGCATTTGAAATCGTCCAATTTTGAGATTTGCGCGCACGGTCGACTGTGCGCGGCTAGTCATGCCCAGTATTTCCGAAAATCAAGGTCAAGATCAAACTCAATGTTAACCTTGAGTTTAGTAAACTCAAGGTCGTTTTTCTCGTTTTTTTGTAGGAAAAATAGGTCTGAATTTTTTTCCCTATCCCTAAAGTCAAGATTTTGCGCTGAACAAAACGCACTTTTCAGAATTTTGATCTCAAGGTGATTTTCGACCTAACATTGGCTTTTGGTCCACCCCAAAATCCCTCCGCCGAAATACCCCCGGCCAAAATCCCCCGCCAAAATCCCCCTCCGAAATCCCCCCGGCCAAAATCCCCCGCCAAAATCCCCCCGCCAAAATCCCCCCGGCCAAAATACTCCCGGCCGAAACACCCCCATACTATAATTATACAAACACAATTCAAACACATTTTTATTGAGATTAAGCAAACAAAACAATAACAAAGGTAAACAAAAAACATTTCCAAGAGAATTAAATCATTCCGTAGACAGCGGCGATTCCCTTGAGCTTTTCCAATAGAGTTGTTTAATCGTAGTTCTCCAAGATGGTCAGCAGCTTCCTGTCGGCGTTGATGTACTTCCTTCGCTTTTCTGGCGGTTCCTCTCCATTGATCATTCGAAGGTACTCGACGTCCCGCGAAGCTTGAGCCTTCTTTAGTCCATCGATTAGAGTCCATAGCGTTGGATGATCTTTGCCAATTTCAGTCTGAAGACGACGATGCGCTGCTTCTACATGGTTATTCGTTCTGGCTTCGTCGTTCAGCGTTCTTGTATGCACCGACCACATTTCATTCTTGAACAGAGGAGGTCGACGTCCATTTCTCGTTTGATGCCCTTAAACAATAATACAATTTAATTTTGAATTGAAACCCTACCAACGTAATTCTCTTCGAACCAATCAAGAATCGGCGTAAGAGCGAGCAAGTCCACAGCTGTGAAATATTGATCCAATTCCGCTAAAGCTTGTTCCACATCTGCCGGTCGAAGAAATGCAATCGCTACAATCATCCGCGCTCCTTCAGTGAAAATTCCTCCTTCTCTGTAGCGAGCCAGCAGCTCTGAAAAACCAAAAATAGTTATAACTGAAATAAAAAATAATACTTACGATTGTTCCCGAGGTGCAGTTTCATATTCTTTGAAAGGTGAAACAAACAGCCGCCAAGCGAGATCCCAACGAACGATTCTTTGACGGCGTTGATAAGGCCCATTTCGTAGTCAAGAGATGCAGAAGTCGGACGGAAACGAGGCCAGAGGGTCTTTATCATTTCGAACATCTTCATATAGCAGGCTTCACTTTTGTTCGGCAATAGGGCGTAGAGCAGCGGCAAGACGAATCCTTGGCGTTCACCAATAATTACGAAAATCTAAAATGGAATTACTTAACTATCAATATAAACAAAAGTTTACCTGGTAAAAGTGATGCGGCGCAATTCGGAAAGTTCCATCTATGTATATCTTGCGCACTTTGTGTATCCAGGTAGAAGCGTAGCTGCGGCCGAACATCAATATCCTAAACATAATTGTAAAGAAATGATGCTAATATCCTTAATTACCGATCCTTGTCGTTGGAATCTCCCAAAAGAAATAGTTCCCAGGTTCCCGGTTCAGGTGAGTAATGCTGGTATCACATAAAGATCTCTTGTAGCTGGCGTCGGCGGTGGTCCCTGGATTTCTTTTCGTGCACGTTGGACCATCTTCTTCATTGCAAATCTATTCGGCAGCTGACTTTTCACGAAATTAGATTGACCTGTGACCGCTGTTGAAATGATTTGACTTGGAAGCTAAAAAAGTAAAACATTAATAAACATAAAGATAAGAATATATCACCTCCACCGTTGTTGTTGCTCTGGTACGCAGTGACTCCTTGACCCGATGAACTCCGACCCTTGCAGGATTCGTTTCGTGATTATGCTCCGACACTTGGCTGATTACTCTGTTCATGACATCGGTGTGAAGGCGCTTTGGACATCGGTCAGCTCGATACTTGTCGCATTCCCAAAACTTCTTCGTTCGATCGATGTTCCACTTTGAAAGACAAACAGGTGACGGTCATACACGAGCTTGAGATTTGACTTCTGCGACGGAACTGTTTCAACCTAAAAACATAAAGGTTAGCCAAAAAATAAAAAAGAAACCATACCGGCTGCTCAACTTCTTCAACCGCTTCCACGATCTGTTCATGCTGTACAGCGTTTTCTTCGTTCACCAAATGCTCACCAGCGTTTTGTTCGTTGACCGAAAGTTCATCAGCAAACTCCTCATCTTCCGAATAGTCGCCATTCGCTGCAAGAAGCTGTCTTATAGCGTTCATTTGTAGATCCATTTCAAGCGCTAAAAAGAAACGTAAAACAATTAATCACACAATAAATTAACACAATGAATAAAAGCAATTAATAGAAACATGCACGTTTACAAAAAGTAAGCTCAGGTAAATACGCAGAGCTCCGAGAAAGTCAGCGAATGAAAAATGACTGACACATGTGATTGCTTCAAATAAAAATGCTTTATACGGAAACGCGTAAATTTAAACGCTTTTTTTCTTAATTTTTTATAATAAAATGTCGTTTGAAATTATTTAAAATTATAGTATGGGGTGTTTCGGCCGGGGGTATTTTGGCCGGGGGTGTTTCGGCGGGGGATTTCGGCGGGGGATTTTGGCGGGGGGATTTTGGCCGGGGGGATTTCGGCGGGGGATTTTGTCTTGACCCGATTGGCTTTATCTCATCTTTAAGAAAAGATATCGAAATTCTGAAAAGCACGTTTTGTTTAGCGCAAAATCTTGACTTCGGGGAAGAGAAAAAATTCAGACCTGATTTTCCTACAAAAAGTCGAGAAAAACGACCTTGAGTTTACTGAACTCAAGGTTTACCTTGAGTTTGACCTTGAGCTTGAGTTTCGGAAACACTGGACATGCCCACTTGGGGTTTCTGAAAAAACAATGGACAGACCTTTTTTGCAGCTGATTTAGTCTTGCAGCTGAATTTGCGCATTTACTGTATTAACTCCCAACCCTCTAATAACTCCTCACCCTCTGATTAGTCCCTACCTTACAGACCCTATATCTCACCCTGGAGAAACATTACGCAAATCTGTTTTTGCGTTTTCTTAATTAGCAGGAACTCTCCTGATTCCAATTTTCATATTTTGGTTGAATATCCGAAAATCTAAAAATCGACCTCAAAATTTTCCGATTTTTTAGGGGTTGGAGAATAACTCCCTATGGGGACCTGATACAGTAGAACCTCGTTATAAGATACACCCAATATAAGATACACCTCGTTATAAGATACACCTGGGTCCGGTCCCAAGTTAAATAACTCCCGTCAAATTACCCCCCTATATAAGATACACCTCGTTATAAGATACAGCTGGAGTCGGTCCCTGGGTTTATCTTATAACGAGGTTCGACTGTAGAGTAAATACGGTACGTATTTTTGCAGCTAATCCTCAAGGGAACACGAGAAATTTCAATATTTTAACAGAGAAATTTATTAGATTTGTGTATATTGTGGAAAGGTGAACTGATCTCTCAGTCCAAGTCTCAGTCAGGCTGAGACTTAGACTGAATTTTTTTAAATGATTGAATAATTTAGTTGAATTGATATTTTTTGGGCAAAACCTTTTGTTAACAAAAAAAACTTTTTTGCCGTTAGACATTGTATGCAAAGCACAGCATTACTTTTTTCTTTATTTTTATGCTGCCTCGTAACAAATGAAAGCCAAAATATCAAGAAAAATCGATAACCATTGCTATCTACATTTTTTCCGTTTCTTATAACACTAGCAAAGAATTTGTTTATCTTTCAGTATTTAACATTTTCTTGTGCTGAAATACATCGTTAACGAACTTTTTCACCTACACTACCATAACTTTAGCACGACTACTCATCTGTAGGGTTGTCGAGTTTCGAGTTTTAACTCGAAAAACTCGAAACTCGAAAACTCGAAATTTTTTTTTACGCTCGATTTTTGGCATCGGAGGTGAAATCTGTTTTTACAATATATACTCAGAATTAAAAGTTGAGTATATATTGTAAAAACAGATTTCACCTCCGATGCCAAAAATCGAGCGTAAAAAAATTTCGAGTTTCGAGTTTTTTTCGAGTTAAAACTCGAAACTCGACAACCCTACTCATCTGATAGCTTGGTCCTTGAGAATTTGCTTTAAAAAATTGTCTGTTTCTAATGGTTTGTAGCCAATTTACGGGTGTTTTGACCTAATTTTGACCAATTTCTTGATAAGTCTTCGCTATATCCAGAAGTTGAGATGTGTGTACTGCTGAATTTTTATTATTCGAATGCCGAATTTTCTTTAAAATAGCCTTTCTCTGACTCTGGGGACCTATATATAAGTCCAGAGCAAATGTTTTACATGCTTTCTGAACTACCGCAAACTTTATCAGTTTGTTTTTCGATTTGGTTGAGCATCTAGAAATTTTGAGATTTACATCAAATGTTTCTGATTTTTCGGGGTTTTAGATAAAATAACCCCAGAAGGCTATTTTAGAGAAAATACGGTAGCTGGATCAAACCAGCCAAAATGCTGCGGCAGTCTTATGGACACCTTGGTCAGCTTAACTTATATGGTCTTTCTCTGTTAGTATTACAAAAAACGTTCGGTCTACACAGACAAGCCTGTAGCCATCTTGGTTGCACTGCGTGAGTGGATTGCTCGAAAAATGGGACTAATGCCCCCAGCTTTGATCAAAAATGGGATGGACCGTTTTTGTTGGTTACATCTTTTGTGACTTTTACAGTCCTTTCCATACTTTTTTCAAGTGACTAAATTCATCTTACTGCTTTAAACAATAAAAGAAGCATTTCTGATATCTTTCTAAATAAAATTTTTGGAATTTCGTCAAAAAATTGCCCCCACCGTTAAGGGGTACATGGTCTTTTTAATATATTTTAGGCGATTCATCTCACTTTTCTCGCTGAAGCTGTGCGAGAAGACACTGTGAACGCATTTTGATTAAGAATTTTACACAATTATAAAGCAAGTAAGTCTGCGCGCTCGTCTCTAACATATCAAGCTCCCCGCAGGAGTCTTTTTTTACCATGTTGAGCAGAAAAAATGAATCCGGGGTGACTTTGGGTCACTTTTTAGAAAATCCAAGTATGGGAGGAACTATAAAAGTGCCCATGTTTATGTTAAAAATAGAAGCACCGTTGGAAACAAATAAGATCGAATTATTCAATAAATTCAGTGGTTTTAAAAATTGTATTACAAGGCGTATAACTCAGCACAGAACAAATAAAAAGAGTCACATTAAAAACAAAATGTGTAAAAAACTTGTTACGATTTAGATGGATTCCATTTCTTGTGATCCAAAATGTTATTGCCCAACTTCTAATTGGCGTGTAACAAATTCGCAGTTCACTCAAATAAAACAAATTGGCGAATTTTCCACAGATGAAAACAAAAAAATGAGTTTGGACAGGTCTGAGGCACGCTTTCTTCAACCGGATGTAATAGCAGAGGATGTGAATTTTGATTTACACAGTGGATATGACACTTTTAGTTATCTGCCATGGCACAAATTTGAAACCATCCACCAATTCCTTCAATATATTTTGGAAAAAGCAAGAAGCACCAACACAAAAGACTTGAGCAAGGTTGGATTTTTTTTTATAAAATTTAACTTTTTTAGCTAATTGAATCGAACAGCAATGAATCAATTGAAAACTTGTTGTAGCATTATTTTAGTAAAAAATGTACTTATGGTACAGGGTGAGTCAACAAATTCGAACTCTTTTGGCCGTTTTCCAAAATTCTATAAACGCTGAACGAGCCAGTTTTTTATAACAATTACTTGATATATAATGTGAATAGATAATAGTACCCTCAAGCCTAATGGCTAAGCCTAAAGTTGCTGTTACTTGAAAAGGTAGTTTCAGCGATTTGGGAAAGGTCAGATTGGAGGGGGGGGTATTCTTTACTATCGGCAAGAATTCTTGTTTTGACCAAAACTTTTTTACTTGATCAAATGTCGAAATTCCGTGAACACTAATTGACTCAGAATCGGAAAGCAATTTTTTGCTATAAAACACGATTTTTGAGAAAAACACTATTTTGCTTGCCCTCCTTCCCTGTGGTTTGGCCCTTGCCCTTCCAGAAGCTGTCCACAGACCAGGACCCCAACCACAGAGAGAGCCAAGCTTATAAACTAGGGTTGTGCATTTGTTGCATTTGGTCGGTTAATCGAACCGGTTGGTTAATTAAAAACCACGTTTTTTTGGCCAATAAAAAAAACTTTCAAAAGTGTTCGAATTTCTTGACTCACCCTGCATTTGCGCTTGAATCACGCTGATCCAAAAATTCGGATGACAAGTCAAAACACGCCAATTCCAATTCTGGAATAAATTTCACCGTATTTCCACTAAAATTAGACTCACCATCGACTTTGAGGGCCTGTATCTCGGACCGAAATCAATAGTTGCCGCATCTTGACCACCACGAGTTTTTTTGGCTTACACCAATAGTGATTTCCGTACTTCAATTGATTCAGGGCTTTTGGGGGTTTAGTTACTCTTGTTCAAGGTCTCCAAATGGGTGTTTCACTATACATAAAAGTTCTGAACCCGCTCACAGAAGTATCTCTATATAGTATTTGGCATGTGTGTATCCCACCTTTTCATAAATTTGATTTTTCTGGCTTTTTTTGAAACAAAGTCGAAAAAAATCTCTCTGTTACGTTGTAGCGCAGAATCTTACAAGGGAACATCTCGAGCTGTTTTTTTCAGATAGGCATGATTTTAACACTCCGCCTCCCAAGTGTAGTAATTGCCTGAATCGACTCAGAATTTCTCGCTGAACACGATAATGCAAAAAATTTTGAAAAAAAGTTGGTATGAGATGGTGAAAACCCCTCTTGAAAGAAGCCCGTTTTTGGTCACCCTCAACCACCTAAAATTTCGAGAAATTTAGATGGTAGTCACCAAAATTTCTATTTCACCTAGGCGTAAAACCACTCAAAATATTAAGCTGGATCAGAGCTATCTATTGAGCCCAAATTTGCATCAGAGTGATCATTTTTTCACAGAGAATTTAAGATTTTCCCTCAAAGATCCAGTTTCTGAATATCCTTGTTTTCGACACTAAAATGGCTAGCACTCTGCCTACAAATCATTTCTAGCTAAAAAATCAATAGAACATGAAAGAACAAAATCTTGCGGTTATTTTTGCACTAAAAACGGTAGGGTCACATTTAATATCGCGATATTTCATATCCTGAGATTTCATTTCGCAATCTTTCAACTATTTTCTCTGATTTTTTCAGGCTTTCTGAAAAAAGTTTTTATTATCTGATAGCTAGGATTTCAGGCTACAAAATAGTGTTCTCCGGGCTGGGGTTTGAAAATATGTTGGCCTACAGGCTAGCTTTTTGGTGAAATGCTTGGTTGGCCGGTGGCATTTTTCCAAAAATAGATGGTTTTTGAACAAAAAGCCAGCCCATAGGCCGAATTTTTTTCAAACCCCAGCCTAAAATATACCATTTCGTAGCCTGAAATTTTAGCAATCAGATAGTGAAAACTTTTTAAAAAAAGTCTGCGAAAAATCAGAGAAAATGAACAAAACGTTGCGAAATGAAATCTCAGGATATGAAATGTCGCGAAATGAAATGTGACCCTACCCCATGGTGTGACAAATCGATAAATTTATCGATAATCGATAAAATGGCCTTTGGCGTTATGTCATAGCAAAAATCGATAAAAATCGATAAAATTTTTTATCGATTTCGATAAAATTGAATTTCTTTCAAACAACAGGGGGACCAAGGCATTTTTTGAGTTTTTTTTCGAAAGTTTTTAGATTGTGTCCGAACCATCCCAATACAGCCCAAATGCCCTCAATTCGCCCTAGAGACGCCCCAAACCAAACCCAAACCTCAAAAATGAAATTTCCCAAAAATAAGAAATAAACCATTTTCTCCGGTTTTAAATTTTGCAGGGAATTGGGTTTGTTAGAAACAAAGTTGCGATTTCACCCACCCGAAAACAAATTCCTGGGGTAGTTACCACCTGGCCAGGTGGATGTCCCCCTGGATGACCAAAAGAATTAAAAATTCGTCAAATTTAAAAACAAACCCTTTTATCATAGGCAAACTTGTAGGAGTAATTCTGTTTGTTAGAATCAAAATTGCGATTTTACCCACCCCAACACAAATTCCTGGGGTAGTGCCACCGGGTGAGGTGGATGTCCTCCTGGATGGCCTAAAAAATCAAAATTTCTTAAATTTCTTTGTTAGGACCAAAATTTACATTTCACGATGCGGATCGAAAAACACTTTGTATGTATCCTTCGGGTATCTACGTGGCTGCCCGAAAATAAAAAACTTACACAAAATCAAAACAAACTACTTTTCCTGTCCTGAAATTGCGTAACGAAACTGGTTTGTTAAGGCCAAAATTGCGATTTTACTCATCCAGTGGCCGAAACCCAGGGTGGGTCCTACCTGGTCCTACCTCGTGTAAACCCACCTGGATGACCGAAAGAAACAAAAGTTCGTCACATACGAAAATTATCTCTTTACCGTAGTCAAACTTGTGCAGGAAATCCGGTTTGACAGTACCAAAAGTGCAATATTGGTCAATGTAGCGCTAACAAACCCAATTTGCTACGCAATCGGAGTACCTATCAAACACCACAATCCGAACAACAAATTTATTTTGGACCCTACAACAGGTGACTAAGCGATACAACAATTTAACGAGCGAAATATATTGGAAAATCACTTATGTTTTCTCAACAGCCCTTTTTCTTGGAAACTCCAACAGTGCGACCCTTGCGACCAGTAGTCTTGCTGTGCTGTCCACGAACGCGAAGCCTCGGTGCAGACGAATCTTCTTCATGCGCTCAAAGTCATCACGGTTCTTGCTTTCCAGATTGGTAGACAGGACCTGTAAAAGGAACGAAGTAGAGGTGGCTCGAAATCGATATTTAACCGGAACCGGAATTTAACTTTTACTAAAACCAGAACGGGATCCGGAATTTAAGTTTTGTAAAAACCGGAACCGGAATTTAAGTTTTCTCGAAAACCGGAACCAGAATTACATATTTTTTCGCGACCGGGACCAGAATCCGGTAAAGGGCCAGTATTCCGGTAAACCGGAACTATAATTACGGGCAAAATCTAGTATGAAGGTATAACGTGATGTATCCAAATAAAGTAAATGTGACCAACCTGCGAGTTCTTGCCATCCTTGATGTCTTTCTGTCGATTGAAAAACCAGTCGGGAATCTTGAACGACGAAATTGACGAAATAAACGACGAAAAAATTGAGAACTAACCTTGATAGCAGTGAGCACGTAGGGCAATTTACGATTTCCAGATGTTTGTATTCATCACACGATGGATGTGCTGAAACTTCTCTGGCATAACGAGCGACATTTCGATAGCTGAAAATAGAAGAGGGTGAATCGCAAAGTAAGGCAGTTGTTCCGGAAAAGACAGAGACACAAATATGACACTTAGTTGTCGGTCAAACTTACGACCAGACACCAAAGAGCATAATAACTCTAAGCCCAAAAAATCGATAAAAATCGATAAAATTTCGATAAAAAAGGCTCAAATTGTTTTACCCCGCCAAATTACTGATTTACCCCGCCAAATTATTTTTTACCCCGCCAAATTTGAATTTTGAGCAAAATACTCGTTTACCCCGCCAAATTACTGATTTACCCCGCCAAATTTGAATTTACCCCGCCAAATTTGAATTTTCGGTGAAATACTGCAGTAAATTTTGCGGGAATTCAGATTTTATAGTCAAAAATGACTTGGATCGCTCAAAATCCCACCCCGAGTGCCAGAAGCCCCTGAAAGTTGGTTTTTTGGGGGTTTACTAAAGGGGGGGTAAACTTTTTGCGAAAAATCGATTGAGCGGATCAGATTTCGGGTCCGATGGGCTCAATCGCTCAGGATTCCACCCTTATGCGTTGTTCACAATGGAGGACTGCAGTCGCCACCCAGGACTGCAGTCCTCCATTGTGAACACACAACAATCCACAGTCGCCACTCAGGATTGCAGTCCGCAGTGAGGACTGTGGACTGTTGTGTGTTCACAATGAAGACTGCAGTCCGGGGTGGCGACTGTGGATTGTTACAATTTGAGTGCGGACTGCAGTCGCCACTCTCATCCAAAACTATTCACGGTGTTTATTTTATTTTTTTTATTAGTTTCTGTATTGCTCTTATAACCAAAATGAAGCTAAGTTCCAGAGCAACATTTTGGTACTAAAACATTAAGGATCGCATAATAATTTTGCGATCAAAATTGCAAAAAAGATTACAATCCTCACTCACAATCCACACTTACAATCCACACTCAGGATGGTAAAGTGTGAATTGTGTATGTAGAATTTTTTCTCGATCATTATGTTCTATTGCAATGTTGATTTCTTTAAAAATGAGAAAAAATGTCCAAAATTTACATGTAGGTAACATGTAGGTTCACGAGTCAATTTGTCCAGCTGGACAACATGAGTACAGCCTGAAAATTTGACAAAAGAAAACTAACTTTTTTTATCTTTCCTAACGTACTTAGGGAATCATTTTGGCCAAATAGAATTGATTTTATGCTAATTGAGAATAATTCTCTAATATTTGGGTCGAACTCTTTGGAGTGGGTACCAGTCTGAGTATTGAGATTCTGGTTAGTCGAAATAGCATTATGGTCTCAACAAGCCGTTTTCAGCACATGATTTTTGGATGTATAAAAAAGTTTGTTTCGCACTAAGAGATCATTAAATTTTTGTGGACGAAATAACCGCACGCTGTAGGTAGGCGCCAAAGGATCATCCGTACAATTTTAGCCAAATCACTATGCATTCGCATGAACTTATGTAAACAGTCTATAAGCCTTTCAATCGACAAAATGTTTTATTTTGGCAAAACAGTCGCAATAACTCAACAGAAAACATATTTTCGGCTATCTCACAACAATTACAACAGCAAATTAGAGAATATTTAAATTCCGCGCCATCCAATTCGTTCTTCTTGCCATTCAACGGATCCAGCTCCATTAAAGTACTCCATTAGCTTTTGTTGAATATTCTTGCCATCTTGAGTCACGTAGTTGCTATCTGGCGCAGCGCTTAAAAGTCCCTCTATTTGTTCTCTCCATCCTCCATTAGCTTGATCGTTTGTGTCGGCCAGATCTATAAGGTGAAACAGTTTGGAAAAAATTAAAGCCGAAAAAGCAACTTTGCGGTGAGCGAACTGCTGCGTGCCTAACATTGAAATTGTGTATGAATTTTGTATGAACAACATTTTTGAAAAAATACAATGGTTTCTGTGAGCTAAAAATTTTTCAAATGATTGTCATAAATACCTCCACGATATGTCATTTGAAAGCTCGCAATCTGCGCTTTCTTTGCACATGATATATAATAAATATATTGAAACAGCGGCATGTTTTACCTCTTTAAAGTGATATAGGCAAAAATCGTGACATAGATGGTTCACAACGGCCGCTGACTACCGTAGAGTAATTTTTTTTCAATTTTCCTTGACCATCGTGCTCAGCGTAAAATTCTGCACAAGGATATACCATCAGGACGTACAGCCGTTCCCGTGTTAACAATTTGAAAAACATCAGGAATACATTACCATGTATCTTACGTAGAAGTTTCCATCACTTTCCTTTTGCGGCAAGTACAAAGGTCCTGTGCAAATGTAGACATTCCTATTCTTCTTGGCAAGACGCCTGAAAACGAAAAAAAATCGAGCTGACAAAATCAAAAATAGCATTCCGTTACCTCACATGTATTTCGACATCATTCCACTTGTCACGATTGAAACCTCTGCCTACTTGAGGAGACATGTTGGTTAGGAAGAAAGTCTGATCAATTGAATTCCGCGACTTTCGATGGTTGCCAGCCGCTGCCAGATGTCCTCTATCTAAAAGCTTGCAACTATCAAATAAATATATTAAATATATTTTAAATATATTTTAAATATATTTTAAGCAACCGTTACAATATTTTTTTACCGTAGCCACTTCGCTAAATTTTTGATTAGAACCATGTTTAGAAATTAATTGCAAAATACATACGAGGTAATCGGAGTTCTGACTCTGGAAGAATGTATGGATGGACGTATCAGGCTTAAAGGTTGACTTGGATCGGCCGACAGATGGATCATACACCAGACGATCCGGCGTCAAATGTTCGACCACCTAAAATACAACATAGACCAGATTATTGGCACTTAAAAAAACCATCTATAAATAAAAAATTAAAGTTATAGTAATGGGACAATTTTTACCAGATAATCCAAGGTTTAGAGCAATCGAAGCCCACACATTTGATTTCTTGACGTTATTTTGTAGTCGTCGTGAGAAAGGTCGTAGAGGCATACATTTTCTCGGACTTTCTGAATGATGGCGGAATTGCGCGTTGCTAGATCATCACTAGATCCTTTTTTCATTTCCTGCTTTGTTTGCATTGTTCGAAAATCGCACTAGAAACATAAGAGAATGAAGTGAGAGTACAGAAAAAATATGGATGTCACAAATTTGATGGCTAATTAATTTTTAATAAATCTTAATTGGATAAAAAAAATATAGTCTTTTGAAAAGACATCCTATCCAAAATGAACAACAATCCTCACTTCAAATGAAAAACAATCCTCACTCAGTGCAGATTGTAAGTCCGCACTCTAACATTCCTATTGTGAACACACAACAGTCGCCACCCTCACTGCGGATTGTAAGTCCGGACTGAGGGTGGCGACTGCAGTCCACCATTGTGAACTAGGCATTAACCATTCTCAACCATCTTAAACCACCCTAAACCATCTCAAACTGCTTCAGACCAGTATCTAACTACCCTAAATCAGTGCTTAGGTTGGTATAAGATGGTTGAGAATGGTTAAGGGTGGAATCTTGAGCGATTGAGCCCATCGGACCCGAAATCTGATCCGCTCAATCGATTTTTCGCAAAAAGTTTACCCCCCTTTAGTAAACCCCAAAAAAACCAACTTTCAGGGGCTTCTGGCCACTCGGGGGTGGGATTTTGAGCGATCCAAGTCATTTTTGACTATAAAATCTGAATTCCCGCAAAATTTACTGCAGTATTTCACCAAAAATTCAAATTTGGCGGGGTAAATTCAAATTTGGCGGGGTAAATCAGTAATTTGGCGGGGTAAACGAGTATTTTGCTCAAAATTCAAATTTGGCGGGGTAAAAAAATAATTTGGCGGGGTAAATCAGTAATTTGGCGGGGTAAATTAGTTACAGCCGATAAAAAATCGATAAAAAATTTTATCGATTTTTATCGATTTTTTGAATAATTCTTGTTTGAATCGATTTTATCGATTATCGATAAATTTATCGATTTGTCACACCATGCCCTACCCTAAAAACAGCAATAGTTTATCAAAAAATTGAGACAATTTATGCAAAATCAATATATAAGTCGTAGCGCAACTTTTCTATAACTTTATTCCCGCTTAAAAAAACTTCAATTCTGACACCGAATTCGTGTTCAGCGTAGTCTATTTGCATGTAAAACTGCTCTTGAAGTTGAAAAGTCACTGTCAAATTCCGAATTCCGCTCAAGACAAAAAATATTCAAATTTTAAATTTGAATTAATATTTTGAGTGGTTTTACGCCTAGGTGAAATAGAAATTTTGGTGACTACCATCTAAATTTCTCAAAATTTTAGGTGGTTGAGGGTGACCAAAAATGGCCTACTTTCAAGAGGGTTTTCACCATCTCATACCAACTTTTTTCAAAATTTTTTGCATTACAGTCAAACTTCGATAATCCGCCACCCATGGACCGATCCGAGGTTGGCGGATTATCGAGGGTGGCGGTTTAGCGGGGTAAACTTTGTTGAGTTTCTCTGATGGCCAACCAAATCAGGCTTCTCGAGGGTGGCGGTTTATCGAGGGTGGCGGTTTAGCGGGGTGGCGGATTATCGAGGTTTGACTGTATCGTGTTCAGCGAGAAATTCTGAGTCGATTCGGGCAATTACTACGCTTGGGAGGCGGAGTGTTAACTAGTCATCGACAAATGGTTTTCCACAAGTTGTATGGGATCTTATGACTAGTGCCAGTGAGCAATAAAATTGGATGAATATGAGTAAAAAATTTCATATGTATAAACATATATAATCAGAAGTTTGTTCTAAAAGCAAATAACATTCAAAACAGTTACTAGGGGTCAAAAGCCCCCAAAACAGCCACCCAATTAAAGCATTGAGATGTTTGTAGGGTTTTTTTTTAAAAAACATTCACGAATAATTTTTCGTGAGATAGAACCTAAAAACAGTTGAAAGTTGGCCATAATTTAGGTGGCTGACTTGACAACTTTGCACGCCGTGCACGAAAATTTTCACTCATATTCAGTCAATTTTTCTGCTCATTGGCACTAGTCATAAGATCCCTACAACTTGTGAAATACCGTTTGTCGATCACTAGTTAAAATCATGCCTATCTGAAAAAAACAGCTCGAAATGTTCCCTTGTTAGCTATCTTAAAAAAGAGATGGTCTTTATATTCTGCTCTTTTGAGGCTGTTTATCGATATCAATGTGGACATCAACCCAAATTCAGGTGATAGATACTTTAGATTGTTGAGAATGCTAAAGTAGTAGCTAGCAGAGGAGCTCTGGAGCACATTGGCTACACTATTTATGAGTACAGCAGGAAAAACGACAAAGGCCTTACTATGTTATTTTGCACATTCAAAGCAATAACTTTTGTGTGTGAGATTAAAGCAGATTATCTTAACAAAAATGGAAATGTGAAGGATGATTTGTATGAATTGAAGGCCTACAAAGGCCATAACTTTGAAACATTTGTGAGCCGCAAGGAAAACAGTGAGGTAATTAATTGATAAATATCTTTTTGAAAATCAGCTGAGAACATACTTGCACGGGCGCCGGCGCTGGCGCCGGTGTGCGCCCGGAAATTTTGAAAAATTTGGGGCGCCGGCGCCGGTGCCCGGCGCCGATTTCGAAAATTGAAGTGTGTTATGTACTGATTTTCTTAGCCTTTTCAGCTTATATGACACATACAGCTTCAGTTCTCTCAAAAAATTTCAGATTTCGCAGAGTTGAATTTTACATCGGGCGCCCGGTTCGGCGGCCGGTGCCGATTTTGATACACTTCGGCGCCCGGTTCGGACACGTACTTTTAAGAAGCAGGGGCATTTTGACTTATAATAGCGAATTGATTGACATGTAAAATATTTAAAATAAATAATTCACATAGCTACTTTTCTTGTGTTTTTACTTGGCGCACGGCGCCAATTTTTCACATTTTTCGCGCCGGCGCCAACTTTTTTGTCAATGGCGCCCGGCGCCGATTTCCGGCGCCCGTCGCCGTTTTTTTCAAAGACCGGCGCCCTGGTCGGCGCACGGCGCCGTATTTTTTGGCCGTGCAAGTATGGCTGAGAACTTTGAGAATATTATAAATGAGCATCGGCGTCTAGAATTTTTGACCTACTTACCGTATTTATTCAAATATAAGAGGCCCCTTCGTTAAAAATTGTGTTTGTGGCATTGTGTTTTTGACCAACTTTTCAAGACTGCTCTCAGGCAAGCTATCTGCCATTTCGCAGCTCACCTGACTGGCTAGAAAATGAAGTGTAACTTGCCGAGAGCAGTTTTCAAAAAGGACGGTACTTTTTTCTGGCCGCAAATTTTCGCGGCCACTTCCAATTTGCGGAAATTTTTGAAAAATTCGCGGCCAGAAAAAAAAGCGGCTAAAAAATTAAGCGGCCACAATAAGTACGGTGCTTCAGAAATTGTCAGAACACGATGCCATAAACATCATTTTAGACGGCTGTATTTATATTCGTATTATCGAATTTGGAAAACGGATTATCTCGAAAAGATTTGTATTGGCAAAAAAGTAATTCGAAAATGGTAGTTTTCGCGAAAATACTTTTCGGAAATAGTATTTTTGTCGCATTTGTTTTTTTGGATTTAAATGTTTTGGACAAAGGACTGCTCTTCTAGTGCTAGCGTAATATACCCTCCAAAAATTTTTGGAAGTCTCCTAAAACCATTTTTGTCATTCACCATTTTTTATAAAAAAATTATTCAAAAGCCCTTGTCAGTAATGACCAGGACCTGAGCCTAAACCTAAGCCTACGGGCCTGAGTAAAATTTTTGGGGAGAGTATATCACACTAGCGCCAGGCTTTTAATCTGGCTAGATTAAAATAACTGGAATCACGTTTAAATCACCCTTATCTTATATGTTCACTAATTCAGAACCGTGAATCAGTTAGTTATGAATCCGGCTACAATGCCATATTTGCGTCTACTCTGGGTGCGGACAAAAAGACGCAATTTCATTAGCTTACAAAGCAGAAATCGACTGTTTTGATCCAGGTCGGGTTTCTTGCTCAAACCAGCAATGCGCCGAAGGGTGTGCAACTCCAGAGTGCAGATATGTTCGATTGAAAACATTATCTGATTTATTAACTGCTCTTTGATAAAAACCAAATCTTTGAATGTTCCAGCTGACGGGAAGATGATCGAGTTGAAAACTAATCAGACTGAAAACTTCAGCCCTAGCTGGGCTTTGCAAGCTTGGCTTCAATCTCATCTTGTAATGTTCAGACCCTTGTGGTTGGAACATGCGACCATGATAGTAATGTGCAAAAAGTGAAGAAGATACCTATTGATAGTTTATTGGAGCAAGTGAAAAACAATAGACCAGAAGCATGCATAAACTTTATTCATGCTTTCTTAAAAAATGCTCTCAAGCATCTGGCTAAACTAGACGAAGAAACTATTTTAATAGCCAAAAGATTGCCTCACCAAAGCTGGTTTAATTTCACGAAAATTGACCGTGGAGCCGAAAATTATATTGAATATGATTTCTTATTGTCCGACTTCAAAAAATATTTTGCTTAATTTCGCTAATAAACTGTGCACAGTCAAACCTCTATATAACGGCCCTCTAATTTTTTTCAAGAGGGCCGTTATATAGAGGTTTTGTATTTTTAATAGTAAAATTATTCAAATATTGAAAAACGATCGGCAAAATCGGAATCCTTGCGATATTTGCGACCAGACTGTCAAAACAGAATTTAAAAAAAGCTTTGAAAATCGAGCTAAAAAAAGTGTCGGACCCAGCTGGGGAACGAACTTTTAGGGAGGGAGCCGTTATATAGAAGTTTGACTGTATTTGAAACGCGCTTTACATAAAAACATACTACCCCTTCCTTTTTTTCTGAAAAATGTTTATTTTACGAAATACAAAACTCCTGTTTTCTAATTCGCTTGGAGCTCTGGACCTGTATTTGACACGGATAGGACCTAGTAATTTTAGGTACGGTTAGCCTAAATGAAGTCAAAATCGACTTCAGAACTAGGCGAAAGCAGATGTCACACGATGTCACTAATTTGAAACCATCCACCCATTTCTTTAATATATTTTGGAAAAAGCAAGAAGCACCAACACAAAAGACTGGAGTAATGTTGGTTTTTTTAATATAAACTTTTCAGCTAGTTGCAGCAATGAATCAAAGCAAGTGCAAAATTGTTCTAGTATTGTTTTACAGTCAAACTTCTTTATAAGCTACACTCCATATAAGCTACACCTGAGTCTGGTACCAAATGGGGTACCGTATAACCTCTAATAGACGGGCATGCCCTTCTATTTTTCAAACCCTAAAAATCGAAAAAAAAAATATTTTGATTTTGAGATGTTTGGGTACTCAAAAAAATCTAAAAAGCGGAATCAACTAAGATCGAGGTGATCGAGAAAACGCGAAAAACAGATTTGCAAAAAATTTTTTTGCGCTGAGATATAGGTCCTTGAGGGTGCCCGTCTATTAGAGGGTGCCCGTCTAATAGAGGTTATACGGTATGTTCCGTATAGTATACCCCGTATATAAGCTACACCTCTCTATAAGCTACATCTAGGATTGGTCCCAAGGCGTAGCTTATAGACAAGTTTGACTGTAGTTGAAAAATATATATATGGTACAGGGTGAGTCAACAAATTCGAACACTTTCGAACGGCCATAACTTTATTGTGTGGGCCGAATTCAGAAATTCTATAAACGCAGAACGACCCGGTTTTTTATAACAATTACTTGGTATATAATGTCAGAAACAGGATTTCTGCTTGGCCCCCTGTGGTTTGGGTCCTGGTCTACGTATGCCTCTGGATGGGCAATGGTCAATCCAAGGTTTTCTGTACTAGCGCCAAAATACGGTCTAAAAACACCTCAAAAACAAGTTTTTACAATCTACTGGGCCAAATCCAGAATAAGACATTTGTGCTGTTTATAGCACATTGTGCTGTTTTTATTCAAGATGTGCTGTTTATTTGTGCTACAACACAAATGTCCTACTCTGGCTAAATCAGTAATTTAAAGGGGCATGTTCGTGCGTGATGAAACACAATTTTTAAAATAGAAAAGGCGCGAACTAGGCGTGCCAGAGATTTGAAAAAGATTTAAATTTTGTATATGAATTTTGAATTTCGCCAAACCCAGCAATTGTGTGTGCAGCGAAAGGCATGAGTACTCAACTTAACCACCATCATTCAGCCGGGTTGGGTCCCGAGTTGAAATTGAGCTGGACCTCTTCGAGTGTCTCGTGCTCTGAGTTTTGAATTCGCCGAGCCTTTGGTTCGGTTGTTTGTTCGGGTAAATGCTGCCGGTTGGTTATCTCTCGAATTTTAGTCTAGTCTGTCGAATTTTAGATTTGCCTTTGGTTCGGCGTTCTATCTGTGCGTGGCTGCACACTCTGTATAGCGAACAGGGCGGAACAAGTAATAATCCAATTTTTCATACCAACTCTTCTCGAATTTTCTCGCTCTTTTGTAGATCTGTCAGATAAACAAGATTTTCGATTTCGGTTACCTGAACTGAAATCGAGGGATAACCAACAGGAAGCAGTTAGGTTACATAAACCAACAACCGAACCAAAGGCTCAGCGAATCCATAACTCAGATCACGAGGCACTCCGAAGAGGTCCAGCTCAGTTTCAACCTCGGGACCCGACCCGGCTGAATGTTGAGTACTCATGCCTTTCGCTGCACACATAATTGCTGGGTTTGACGAAATTTAAAATTTATATACAAAATTTAAATCTTTTTCAAATCTCTAGCACGCCTGGTTCGCGCCTTTTCTTTTTTGAAAATTGTGTATCATCGCGCACGAACATGCCCCTTAATGGGAGAAAAAAATTCGATCCATATAAAATTCGATGGAGAAATTTAGTAATACGATCGTGAAATTTAGACTTTTGATACAACATTCCATTTACAGTCATTAACTAACTTTTACAACATCCTTGCTTTTAACATTTATCTTTTTAGTGTAGCAATTTTTTTCGATTTACTAAAAACTTTACATGAGTTATATTTTTCAAAAAAAATTCTGTTTTTACTCCAAAGATTTTACAAAGATTTGTATCTTAAAATTCAGTGTTTGACTTGTTGTTTCCAGACATTAAGACTTTCCCCGAAACAAGTGAAAAAAAGTTTCGAAAAAGGAGCAGCAGTCACAGGAAGCAGAAATGACGTAATTTGTCCATCTTGGCCAGTCATGAGCATCCTTTAAGCATCTTTTCTCAGATTTTTGCTAAATAAACTGCTCCCAGAGACAGCTTAAGCGGCGAACACTCCACTCTACACATCTAATCACAAAAATACACCAAGCCCTCTTAATCACACAGGAGAATAACTTTTGCCCTCAAAAAACACTATTTTGAGCCTTTTTTTACAACTTATCTCAAAAATCAAACATCAAAAGAACAATTGTGGCACCTTCGCTATGACTTTTTAAATAGTTTTGCTTAGACTTTCAAGCTACTTTTCAGTAGTAATTTTGATTGCACGAGGAATATCAAGAGTTAAAGGGGTTCTCTGTTGATTGACGTGAGAATAGTTACTGTATTGTCTCTATAAATTAGCCCTCTACAATACTTAGCACTGCCACAAGTAAAAGGTCAACTATGCTTCAAAAGAATATTGGTCCCTCTGTATGAGTTAGCATCTCCGTAATAATTAGCCCACTCCCTTCTATAAAAGGATTGAAAAAAAATATATTACACCAAGCTTGTTAAAGGACCATACTTGTTGATGCAAATGAAAATGTGACAAATTCAAATGCGCGCGGGACACTTCTCTTTCGTCTCTCGCAGTACTCTTTTGTGTCTCTCGAAATAACTCTAAAAAGGTAGAGTGCGAGACGAAAGAGAAGTGTCACGCACGCATTTGAATTCGCCAAATTTGCATTTGCATCAACAAGTATGGTCCTTTAAAAGAGAGATAATACGGTGACCAAACTAACTATGAAATTTTTATAAGTTTCGAGCGCAAATTCAAACCCGCTCGTAACACACACGCTGTCAGAACTTACCCTGGCTTAAAAAACTGTTAAAAAACTGCAAAAATTGAAAATTTGTTTGGATTTCAGAATTGTACAAAAGCTACGGATAAAAACTAGACCGGTCAATTACTTGAAAACTGGTCTTTTTCAAACAAACAAACCAAAAAAGATTGGTTTTCGAAAAAAACTATGAGTCTGGGTACAGCTAAATGAGGGTTTATTCACGAAAAATAATGAACCGAAAACTGGGATCAGGCCGGTTAGCCCATAATACAAAAAGCTTGATCATCTTTGTTTCTGAAATTTGGCTTTGGTTCTAAAGCCAGCTGATCTAACTGCGATAGACTAAATACACGTGCAAAATTCCACCGGCTATTTATTGGCGACAAAAGATTTGGTGCAACATTATGAACACAGTCTGTAATACAATTTCTTCTCAATTTTTTTTCTCATCTCCTATTGTAATTAGTAGTGGACAGGAATGCAGTAGTAGCAGCAGTGAATCCAAGCAAAGGCAAAACAGACGCATCAGTACCTGAAATAAAAATTGTAAAATTGTATAAAAATGTGTTGTGGCCCTGGAATGGGTTAAATTTATTGTGTTAAGCCGTCAAGATTAAATTACAGCTGGAACAGAGAAGAGGAAATGAGACTAGTCTTAAAGAATGATGAATTCCCTGAATTAAGGCTGCGGGCATTGTTCCAGCCCATCATTGGTTGATGTGAAAACGACTATTTTGAGCCAGACCTACAAGCTAATTCTTGACGAATGCAAACAAAATTTTATTTAACATATTTTTAGAATCAAGGAACAGAAAGGATCAACAACTTTACTTCTTTCAGGAAATCCAATTTTAAACGAGCATAACCTTTGAGTCCTGGCATATTTAAAATAGAATAAGGGTCAGCTACTACAGCAAATATCCATTTGTGAGTAAAAAAATACTGACGCAGATATTTAAATTTAAAAAATATATAATTTTAGGTTTGACTCGTTAACCGTATGACCTCTCATATCAAATATATTTCTCCTCAAAGGATAAACCTAGCTATTTTAAAATGCCTTAGATGAACCAAAGAACCAAAAAAAAGATGAAAAAAAACCTTTTGCAAAATCGAAATCAAGAAGATGAAAGAAGAAACTGAAACTCATATGAAGACTGTAGACTATAGAAACATCAGGAAGTTAGAAAATTTTGGCAAGCTACATCAACCTAAAGTGTATTCCATGGACATGCAAGTAGGGCAGCAGTGCGGCCGCGAAGAAATTTAATGTAGACAAAAATAAATGAAATTTGGGATGAAAGATAAAATCTGAGCTGTCAGTTATGAAATGCAGAAAACTGTTTTGTAAAACATTGATTCTGGGCTGAGATATAAGTCTTGCAGGAGGACCTTTATCAGAAAGAGAACGATTAATACAGTGTATATGGCTGAATCAATTTTTACAGAAAGTTTTTGACGCTACTGGCTTATACCCCCCCCCAAAAAAGCTACTTTCTTATACCCCCCGAAAAATCGGACCTACTGTCATATACCCCCCCAAAAACCGACTTTTTTGGGAGTGTCTAAAAACCATTTTTATGCAATAATTTTGCCATAAAGGGACCAGAAAAGCAGTTAAAAAGGGATTATGGGCTGTATTGGGATGGGAAGGGAATAATACAGGGGCCACTTTTTTTTAGCTGCTTTACCATGTTTTTCAACTCGAGCCGTGGCAAAAATAGACTCTATGTGCATTTTATGATCAAGTGTACTTCTCGGAATCATGTCTAAGGTAAGTGCGTGCGCGCATCTCTAACTCTCAAGCCCCTGCGCCCCTTCGGGGGCGCAGGGGGCTTGGGGGCTTGGAGTGAGATGCGCACACCACATACCTTAGACACAAATCACTCGAAAGTGACTCTGGATGCATGAAAAAACATGCATACCAGAGTTATTTATGCGGTAGGCCCCAGTATTCAAAACTATGTTCAACATCTTTGATTTTGCGACCGAAAAGGGTTTACCCCCTCATCAGGCCTGGGCTACGAGCCAGAGGCTCAGCCGTCCAAAATTTACACGACAACCATCGGGATCCACCCGGCTGATCGGTCCGATCATTTCGAGTCCTTATACTTTTACGTGCACCACAAGTGGCTGGTTTGAAAGTGACTTCAACGCTTAGAGAATTAATACTCTTTGGTACTTATAGGCACTATAGAAGTGGCCCTGTTTTGTCCCTTCCCCTCCCAATACAGCCCTTGAACCTATTTTAATTGCTTTTCTGGACCTTTTATGGCGAAATTATTGCTTAAAAATATGTTTTGACCACTCCCAAAAATCTTGATTTTTGGGGGGGGGGGGTATAAGCCAGTAGGTCCGAGGATTGGGGGGGTATAAGAAAGTAGCTGTTTTTGGGGGGGGTATAAGCCAGTAGCGCCAAGTTTTATTGTTTGACTAAGATTTAAAATAGAACCTTATTTGTTATTTTCCGTAAATTCTCTAATAGAGCCCCCGGGGCTTTATTTTCACTCAATCTCTAGAGGATGGCTCTATTAGGAAAGCTCTATTAGAACATTTACGGTATGTTTGGTTTGTGTCGTAATTAAAAAAGCTTCATGGATTATTTTGAAAGTTAAATTAAAAGAAGCTTAAGGAATAAACATTGACTTTGAATTCTAAAAGTTAAAATCAGAAAATCCTGGAAATTGCTTACAAAACTACGTACTTTTTAATGCTATTATAAAGTTCTTATTTATTACGAATGTTTTCGAAGAGACTTAGTCACAGGATTAATAATGTGTAAAAAATTATGCATTCATATATTTGCAATGCTTCTGATAATTAGTGAAAATATATTTTTTGCCTACTTTTCTTAGTAAAAGTTATTTTTCATTCATTTTATATTCATTTTTCTGTTGATAAAACCCACGACCCATAGAGTCGTCATAAAGATATAAAAAATACAAACTACCTTGAAATTTCAACGAGCATTCTTTTTTCTACGGAGTCATCCTCATCAATCGGGAAAGTCCTTCCACCAGCTCTTTTCTCTTGCTCACTCCAATAAGCGGGTTGCTCCTGGGTGCGCTTCAGCTCGCTCAAAAAGCTGTTGCTTTGAATTGGAGAGCTGATTCCAACTTTGTCGCTGCTGTCGTCGTCAAACAGATAGGGTGCTTTCTTCATGTACTGTAAATATATCCAAAAATTTATTTATTGTTTGAAAGAAAAAAAGCTACCTCAGGATAGAAGTTTCTGGAGTAGTAGGGTGTCGCATCTCCAAAACCGCCACCAAAGAATGCCCGTCCACCAGCTCTTTTGTACATAGGTCTTGCACCACCTCTCTTACGAAAGCCAAAACCACCATCATCCATTCCATTGTAGAAGTGTCGAGAGAAGTAGCGTCCACCAGCCCGCTTCCAACCAGAATCACCGAAGAATGGTCGGGCACCTGCTCTCTTGTTGCCTCCAAAGTAGTCTACGTCAATAGCGTAGGGAGTGAAGCTTCTGCCTCCTGCACGCTTCTCAGTAGATGAATCGTCGGAGAACTGGAAAGCACGGCCACCGCTCGCTTCTCTTCACTTGTCTGAAATAATGTTCATTTAAAAATGTTTAAAAAAATACAGTCGATAGTGCATCACTCTCGTGACCGGCTCTGGCCGGACGCAATATCGGGCTGGATGCAATAACGAGTCAATGCAATATAGAGAGTTAATCATAAGGAAAATCATAATTGACCAAGTAAACTGAAAAAAAAACCAACTGACCTCTCGAAAAGCCCTGCCACCTGCGCGTTTGTCTTCCACTTCACTAAAAGCTCTTCCTCCACCCTCTTGTCTTCGATTGGACTGAAGGCTCTTGCACCACCCCGCTTGTCTTCATCTGGTCTGAAAGCTCTACCACCTGCGCGTTTGTCGTCGACTGGACTGAACGATCTCGCACCGCCTCTCTTGTCTTCATCTGAGGCATAAGATTGGAAATTTCTGCCACCAGCTCTTTTGCCCTCAGACTGGAATGCTCTGCCCCCTGCCCGTTTGTCTTCTGCGTTCTTAAACTCATTTTTACTATAAAAAAAATTGGCGTTTATATAAATCTAACCATTTCAAATGGTCGCGCTCCTCCTCGCTTATCTAAATCAGATGGTGCAAATGCTCTTCCACCTGCCCGTTTGTAGTCCTCATTTGTGAAAGACTGGAAATGCCTGCCACCTGCACGTTTTTGCTCTGTGAACTGGAAGTTGCGGCCTCCACCTCTCTTTTCTTCAGCTGTCTGAAAAAAGTAACTAACTGTTTGAGAATTCAAAAATTTGTTAAAATTTTTAATTTTTTTGCAAAAACCGAAAACTTACCAGTTGAAAATTCCTGCCCCCACCTCGTTTGTCCTGCTGAAAGCTTCGGCCCCACCTCGTTTGTCTTCTGCTAACTAGAAAACCAGATTAGCAAATGCAAAATGTAATTCGCGAAATTTTGAAGAGACCACAAATCTTTTTATTTTTTTCAATATGAAAGCAGCTCTTTTTGGGTAAAAAGCACTTAATACCGTATTTTCTGTAATAGCTCACACATCTCCATTGATTCACTCCTTCCTAATAACTCACCCCTCTGAGTGCTGAGCCAAAAATAATTCACCCCTCTCAAATGACTCAACCATCAGATCCGTAAAAAAGTTAATTGGTTAGGAGAAATTTTTTGAGTTCCCGGGCAGCACCCTTACTAGCGTGGGCCTGCCCCTCTATTGAGGTATGATCTTTGAAAAATATACCACAAAGATGTAAAAGTATGAACAATATTATTTTTCCAACTTGTTTGATTCTTTTAACCATTTGTGATATATTTTGCAGAGATGTTGCAACAGACAATACCTTGTTAGAAACTACAATGGCAGCACTACCTGATGGTGTTTAAAACTTTCGAAAAAGTTAGAAAGTTTATTTCTCTTTGACCAAAACAAAAAAAACTGGTATGTGCACTTTTTCTTATTGTCCTTTTTTTAAACATTGGCCACTATTGAATTACATCCTCTTTAAAATCATTACTCTGCAAAACCTCACCGATTGGAAGCTTCTGCCACCACCTCGTTTTTCATCTCCAAACCCATCCAAATTTACATCTTCCAAAACCAACTGAAAAGGCCTGGCCCCAGACCGTTTATCTGCTCCTTCACTCAGTCCTTCGACATCACTGGCAAATGGCTCTTCCTGGGCACATACTAGCAAACTGCCTAAAATTTTTTAACATAAGTTACAAAAACATCTGTTTTTTGCTACCTCTTTTTCTGTTTTAATCAAAATGTTTTTTATTTCCAACTATTAATATTTGTGAAATTGTTCCCTTGGGAAAGCCCCATAAATTGGTGGTTGAAGTGGTGTTCCTGGAAAGCTGAGAGCAACAACAACAAGTGGGCCGCACTCAGTTTAATTTCATTTCTGATCGAAACTCTTTAAGGAGGGTAATTGTATTGGTCTGTGCAGTCTGGGGAATAATTTAAAGTGTTCGTCGTCACTGCCCAATCAAATTTATACTAAGAAAGAGGCAAACACGCTGCTATTTCCAGTGTTCACTCATCCAAAATTGGCATATCTATACTTTTTGCAGAAATTAAGTTTGCCTCCCAAAGTCTAATTTATATTTCCAGTATATTCTGCGTCTAAACTGGGAACTACACCGCAGTACAATTAAATTATTTTTTTCCACACAAAAACTTTTTTGGCGCAAATTTAGCCAAAGCCTAAATGGGAGCAAGTGCAGTCGAATTTCGATAAACGGATCAAGTTCGCTTCCGCCTATTGTCCAACACTTTTTTCCTTATTTTCAAAAACTTTTTCTAAACATGATACGTCAGTCAGATCACGAAATTCGCAAAGATTCTAATTTTGACAGTCATTTTTACAAAATCTTCTTTTTGGCATAAAGATTGGTAAACCTCGATAAATGGACACAGTATTTTCAGAAACAGGTTCCGTTTATCGAGGTTTGCGGGTGTTTATGGCAAAATTAGAGGATTTTAGAAAAATGACCGTCGAAATCAGAATCCTTGCCATTTTGAGACCAGACTGAGAATCACGTTTGGCACAAGTCTTCAAAAAAATCGGTCTGAAAAATGTTGGACCAAGGCGGGAATGAACTTAAGGGGGTCTTCGTTTATTGAGATTTGACTGTAGTTTAAAAAATTTCAATAATGAAGTGATATTTTGTATACTACATTTCCACCATTTTTGAGCATTTCGCTGGAAACTGTCTTAAATTACTAGAACAAATTTAAGTTTCCTACACAATTTTAAATCACCTTGGTCCCCCAAGACAAACTCTTTAGCAACAAAAAAGTTCGGCGAAAATGCTCAAAACTGCTTAAACAGTGTAGAAATATCTAAGGTTATTTTTGGAATTTTTTTTTGAAAATGCGTAGTCCCACTGGGCTTCGGATAAATCTGTATCTAAAAGCCAAAAAGCATTGTCCATTAAATTCCAAAAAGAATTGTGTTTTTTGCTTTCTCCCTGAGGAGTGCTCAAAAATGTTTTTGTAAGATGCTTTTTGTGTTTTTGTCAAGAAAAAACATTTTAAATGACCTTTTTGGAGTGGTTGCTTTGGGAAACGAGTAACAAATTAGTGTGGAGGTGGCACATTCAACACGTCAACCACTACTGTTGCTGCTAACTAAACAATTCACACATCAAGTGTTTGTTGCGGAATTGTATTTTCAGCCAAGTGCGAAAATGTTTTAGAGATGGTTAACTAGATTAGCTGCAAACAAATCTTTTTGTGCAGATAAGCATTGAAAAGTGGCGAAAATAAAATTGCAGATTCCCCTCCCCCCTCCCTGCTAGTAAATTTAAATGTGAAAGATAATAGAAGCAACTGGGATTCTTGTCAAGACTGTAAACTATAGGAGCAGCGAAAAGTTGGAAGAAGAAAAAATTTGCAGTCTGTTATGCAAGATCAAGCTGAAAGCAGTTCCATGCGCATTTCCCCTCCCTTTTTTGTGATTTTTTAGGCATTAGGCAAGGGTAGGCCAGAATGGACTTAAACATGATTCTCGAAGTTTGAAAAAGTAAGGAAAGCATGTTTGAGTCCGTCCTAACATACGCTGGCCTAAAGCCTGCTAAATTAGAAAAAAAACTTAACAGGACAATCTTAAGGGTCCAAAAATTTATGCAGGTCACACGGTTCAATCAATTTTGCAAAAATTTGTTATCATCGGACTTAATTTTAGAAAAAAAAAACTAAGCGTTTTTGTTTTATTTACGTACAGCTAAAAAATCATGCTCACGGTTGTTCCCGCCAATTCAAATTTTTTTCCTAATCGTTGGGTTCACTTACTAACTTTTTTTATTGAGTTTCTTATAAAACTACACCAAAAATTCAATTCCAGGCCTTGATTTGTTAGAAACCAAGCTGAAAAATCTGGACAAAAGATCGGCGATTAGGAAATTATCTAAATTTCTAAAATTCGCGGGGAACCACCAGACCACCGTGAGAATGGTCCTTTAAAATAAGTAATTAAAAAACCTCTATGGTTTGATCGACTTCAAAAGTTGAATAAAAAAGCCAAAGGCAAAAAAATATTCTCGTCAAATTCCAAAAAAAAGTCCGAAAGGCCTGAAAAAAATAAAAAAAACTATGTACTCTTCACTACTATCGCGACATTAATCTGAAAGTAACTCAATCAAATTAAATTTGCAGTAGACAAAAATGAAATTAGAATTTGGATGACAGGAATTTGAAAATAAAGTTTATTTTAGTTACATTTCATATGTTAAATCTGTTCCAGTCTATGAAATCATAAAGTAAAGAGTAGGGCTCCCAGGCGTCTTTATTTATAAGCCAAGTCTTATTTTTTTCAGGATTGGAAGTCAAAATTTCAATTTTTAGCAGCAAAAAAGCAATAAGCAACGGAAAAAATATTCTGTTATCACTTTAGCTATCCTTGTTTTAGGCTTAGGGTAGGCCAGATGTTAACCGAGACTAAAAATGTCTAAATTTGTCTTTTTCATGTCTTTTTTGGTGTCTGAGACCATACTTGCACGTTTTGGAAAATAGGGCGCTAGCTCCGGCGCCGCCGCCAGGCTTGTCAAAATTTCGGTGCCGCGAACGGCGCCGGTGCTTCAGGGTGAAATTAGAGCGCCAGCGCCAGGCTATTTTTAAACAGCGCACCGGGCGCCAGGCTATAATATCAATTTACAGACAAAAATACCGGCGCCCATATTGTAGCCTGGCTCCCGGTGCCTAAATTTCAAAATAGCCTGGCGCTGGCGCCCTAATTTAACCCTGGCGCCCCGGCGCCGCCCGCGGCACCGGCGTCGAAATTTTTATAATATGGGCGGCAGTTCTGGCGCCGGTGTTTTTGTCTGTAATTTGAGTTTTATAATGAATTTTTTTTTGTTATTATTATATCTGAATGATACTCAATTAAGAAGAAAATACAAAACATTTTAAGAAAAATTTTTAAATATTTTGAAAAAGACAGCGGTGTTACAAGCATTGTGGCAAAGTCGGCGTATTTCCGAAAGTCTCTTTTTGGCTTGTGAAAAATCGGCGCCAGCGCAGACCTTGGGCGCCGTGCAAGTATGTCTGAGACATATTTCGATATAGTATTTGGATCGGCTGTGTGTATGTCGCCACTTTTGAGTGGTCGAGGCGAGTTTGTACTCATTAGAAGGCCTTTTCACGGTGGATGGCCTTTTGCATAAAGATCTGGGCTTTGCTGCGAAAAGAATCGAGATTTTGCCTTAAGAACTTAAAAATTGATCTCGGTGTTGTTCGGACTCAAGACGATTGCGCCGATAGGCACCTTTTGCCCCTTGTATTTGAATAATTTTCAAGAGAGATTTGAAGGGAAAAGTTTATTTAGGGGATGAGGGAGGTTGGTTGTTGATGGATATTCGCTCAGAGAACTATCAAAAGTGAGCTTGAAAAAATCATTCAATGTTCACCCATTTGGAAAAATACAGCAGACATTTGGATTTATAACACCTCTGTTATAGTGTGTGTCAAAAAATATCCATTCTCAAAGATCCTCCGCAAAATTTCATACTAATGATTGAGATTGAGTCACTATTATTAGGGGTGCCTGAAACCACCATTTTTCAAAAAAATATGAAAAAGTCCTTGTTAGTAATAGTCAGGCCCTGAGCCTGTTGTTTTTTTTTTCAAAAAAAAAGTTTAGGAACACTTATTCAAACTATTTTAAAGGGCCATGGCCACCTGCTTTGAATTGTCCCCCGCCAATTCAATTTTTTTTGCTTAATCATTGAAATTTGGTACAGATTTTTCAGCTTGGTATCTAACAAAATAGTTGTGTTAGAAACCAAGTCAAAAAATTCGTAGTCAAGTTCAATGATTGGGAAATTTTTTTGAATTGGCGGGGATAACCGTTGTCGGAGACGGCAATGGTCCTTTAATCTTGAAAAAAGGCAAAAAAATTAAAATTTTCGTAGCAAATTTTGTTGTTGTTGCTGAAACGGTTTATAAGTGCAAATAAATGTTTTTTGAGACTTTTGGGGGAACACTTTTTTTTTGAAAAAAACAACAGTGGGACTAAGCTCAAAACTCGGTATCCAATATAGGATAGGGCCGAATGGTTTATGACACCAATAAATGGCGATTCCCACATTTCACTTCAAAAAACGACCATCTCAAAAATACCCAACAAAATAGTAACCTACCACAAATAAGAATAGTAAAAGCCAACTGGGTGAAATTCCTTAGCCAAAATCTGTTTCTGTTACTACACCAGTTCTTAGTATATATGCAAATACCCATTTTCTAAACAATAAAATCACACTAGTCAAGCAACAGATCTCCACTAGAAGACATGAATAAAGTGGCAGCAGCACAGAACTGTTTTGTTTTAGAACCAAAAAGGAAGAAAAAAGGCTGAGGAAGCTGCCTTGCTAGTGCCCGCCCCATGGCTGCTCTAAGACCAGCCCCTTGCCCCTAATTCATCACATATGTGGTGCTGTAAAAGGCTTGAGGATGATGATGATGGCATAAGCTACTTCTTTTACAGCAACTTAAACCAAAAAAGGCTAATGTTCAAGCTTTGGGAGGAAGACGGAATAATTAGGCTTGAATAAACAATGCAAAACATCTCCTGGGTAAAAAATGGACCCCACCTAATTTAAATTTTTAATTTAGCCAGGAAAGAGATTTAAAATGCATGCATCCACTGACTTTTTTGCTTAGGTAATCAGGTTTGTAGGCTGGCTAAAAAGAGGTTTACTCAGAATTTGGTGCAAATCTTTTTGGTAAAGTTGGTAGATAAAGGTTGGTTTGGTGACGCAGAATAAAGGATTTGGAAGCATTAGTTGGATGGATCAAGGTGTAAAAAATGAATAATTTTGGACTAACCTATTTTCTATAATATTGTCCATTCTTCTCAAATCAGCGCCCCCTCAAGTTCGTTCCCGCCTAGGGTCCGACAATTTTTTCCATTGATATTTTTAAATTTTCATCAGTTGTAGATCGTTAGTCTCGTCGGAAAAATTTCAACGACTCCGATTTTGCTGATGGTTTTTAAAAACCTCAAGAATTCAAGAATGTGCGGGTACTCGATTTGCCGGCACCTTTTTTAAAATCAGGTGCCGATTCATCAATTACCGGAGGTCTTTACGGCAAAAGTTTTAGAATTTTTTTAAAAGACCATTGCCGTCTTCGACAACGGTTGTCCCCCGCCAATTATTTTCTTCATCGTTGGTTTTATGTACGAATTTTTCAACTTGGTTTCTAACAAAACTATGCCTAAAATTAAATTCTAGGCTTTGTTTGTTAGAAGCCAAGCTCAAAAATCCGTACAGAAGTTCAATGATTAGGCAAAAAAAATTGAATTGGGGGGGGGCTGACAATTCCAAACAGGTGACAATGGCCCTTTAAAGCATCGGCGAAATCGGAATATATTAAAAATTGTAAATTTGATATATAAATGATTTAGTCTAAATCTAATTTTCGATTTACGTCAAAGGAGATAATTATAATGAAAATTCAAAAAAAATCGAAGGCGTCCGGAGGTGGGGTTGACCTCGTAACCTCAGGCTTGTTTCTAGAGTTTACTCAACAAAATCCCACGCTTCACCTACTCCTACTGCCCATTTTTTGCTGTTTTGAAAGACCGTGAGGCGGGTACGAGCTTCAGAGGGGTACTGGTTTTAGGTGGATGACTGTATATGGAATATGGACATTACCGGTTATTGTAAATATTGTGTTTGTATTTGGTATTGTGTTTCTGATACCTTTTCCGTGCTTGACTCCTAGCTAAGTTCACACGCAAATTGTAGACAAGAAGATAAGCTATGATTTCAATAGTAGTTGTTCTAGAGATGCCTAGAAAAAAAATATTAGGTTGTCCGGAAAGTCAGTACGGTTATTTTCAAAAGACTTTTTGTGGCATTGAATTTGTCTATAGTTTTCTAAACCATTTTTCCAAAAATTACCACTCGTTCTGTAGTTAAGAATCCTAGCTACAAAATGAGTGGTCGATTTTTAAAAAACTCTCTCACAATCTACAGAAAAATGCAATGCCACAAAAAAATTTCAGGAAAATAGCTGCACGGACGTCTTGGACGACTTAATACTATTCCAAAAGCATGGTTTAGAAATAGGCGGTGGCCGTCTAATGCAGAAAATGCGGTATATTTTTTCGTATTTGCAGTGTTGTTTGCGCGAGTGATGCTCGGACAAAGATAAATAAGCTGAAACAAGTAGATACTCGAGTCGCTCCATCATCATTACGCATTCTTGCAAAAATGAACTGCACACAACAAGGTTAGCAGTGTAAAAACAAAAAACACAACATAAAAGCCTAAAATATTGTTGTTTGGTGTATGATTTCTATAATACCTAAATTGTTTGTTTCTTTAAAAAACCAAAACACACCAATAAAAGTTGAGGCGGAAATTTGTGTTCAACACTAGAACGATGAGGGCATCGGGGTGATATTTGTAGTTATTTCAAGCAGAGATGAGAATCGTATCCTACTTGAAAAAGGCTAATTTGTTTTTTTGCAAAGACTCTGAATTTTATGTTTTGTTAAATATAAGACATAGACGAACAGCAAGTATATCGACTAAAAGTAGATCAAAGGAAGGGGAAAGCTATTTTGGTTCGAAAATTTGGCCTCGGTGGCGCAGTGGGTAAGCGTTTGTGTTTTTTATCCCGAAAATCCCACGTGGTGGCACGCTATTTATTTTGGCTCGTTTGACCAATTTATCGGCGTAATTTGACTTTTTAGCGCCAGATTCGGAATCAGCGATCCCAATTATTCATAGAATGAGTAGAACAAGCCAAAAAAAAACTAGCGTGCCACCAGGTGGAGTCGAACCTGCGCAGAATTTTGGGCGATTTCAAGTTAAAGAGTGAGGCGAAAAATGCCCTAAATATATTCCATGATTACATGTGATTTAACATTTTAGAATCGCCTTCATCAGAATTCTCACCTTGACAATTCGAACTTAGACTAGGTGACCTAGTCCATTTCACACACAACAGCGGTTAAAGATGGAGGAATTCGTGAAACTCACTTACCGTATTTTTCTAATTAGCCGGCATGTCGGCTTATTTTTCAACCCTTCAAAAATCGTGAAAATTTTGGGTCGATCTCGAAATTTTCAGGTGAAGATCCAAAATCTAAAAACGGAATCCATAGAGCTCGTGGGAGCTAAGAAAACGCAATAAACAGTGATGTAAATTTTTTTCTTTATATTGAGATAAGGACCCTCAAAGTGGGGGTTTCGGTTTATTAGAGGGTGTCGGCTAATTAGAGAAAATACGGTAAATCACATAGTTTTTACATTCTATTCTTTTTAGATTATGCCGGCCGGTTAAAGAAAAAATTAAGCTCAGAGCCGGGCTGGGCCCAAAAATGTCTGGGCTAGGACGTGAGAAGGCAAAAGCTTGCTCTGGGCATGATCAGCATACTAAATACCAGTAGGGGAAATCGTTTATTTTTCCAAATTATGTTCCTTTCTAATTTATTTTTTGGTTTTAACTGATATAATTCAGGAAGTTTTCAGAGTGTCTATTTGTAGAGACTATTCTTTCATGCAGTGGGCTTCCAAAAATGATCGACTGAGCCCTATACAACAACAGAAAACTTTTTTGCCGTGGTCCCCCTGTTAATTTTTTTGTGATTTTATTGTCGTATAGGGCTATCGACTGCATTGCTAGATTCTAGTAGGCGAAATACTTATTTTTCCAAATGATGTGATCTTACATGCCCAAAATTTGACGTTAATTCCCTGCCCCTTAGTTTTCACTTGTTGACTTGCAATGCAAATAGGGCTTTACTTGCTATATTGTTTAGGAAAATGTTCAGACTACTTCCAATGCTTAAATTCTTTTGTTTAGGTGGCCCAATTGCGCATATATTTATGGATGGTTCAGTAAGCAGAGGTATTCGGGACATCATTTCGGCAAGCTTTCAAGCCAATTTCGTTAATTGTGTTCAGTTGGATAAGTTCAATTGGGCGGAGAGATGCAAGAATGACGGGCGATAAAAACAGCCATAAGTTAACCAAAGTTCATATTTATCAAAGACTTCATAGCACAATCGCTCGCATGTCGTCGTCCTGCTTCCTGACTCAGTTTTCTATGGCACTCATCATTGTCGCATTTCTTGTGTCAACTACAAATTGTTCAGATAATGAAAGTGACTTAAAACATCCATTATTGCAGGTGGGAATTTATTGATTTTTTAAAGAAAATACACACTCTTGAATATTTTAGAAACGGTTCTACTCCTGGGAAGAAGGAAAAAGGTAAATAAACAGTTGGAACTAACCTAACGCCCTACTCTGTTTGTGAATGACTACATCTACAAAATTTACAAAAAAACAAAACTTACAAAAAAATTCCGAAAATTTGCAAAATTCTGGATACTTTTTTAAGAATTTTTTTTCGTAAATTTTGTAGATGTAGTCACTCACACCTTGTGCTCCAATTGTAGCCCTACTTGTAGGCGCTAATTTGAGTATTGAGTTGTAAATTTTGATGACCACTAGATTACTTAGAAAAACTGAAGTTCGGGAATAGTTCCGAAAAACCACGGGGACGCACTTGACTTGGACCAGGGCAAATTGTTTCGAAAAAAAAAAGTTTTTTCGAAGTTGTGATCTGTCAGGTGGATTCATGTTGTGTAAAAAAATTGAGGAGTTAAAAAAGAATTAAAGTAACGTAGGCTTGCAAAATCTTATTTTCTAGTCAAAATACCTCCTCCCTTAGAGTCTGTCCTCCTTTAACTAAAATACGTTTTTCCAGTCTTATAAATAAATTTATAGGTCGGCTCCATTTGCAGACCAGCAGCATCGTTCACTAAGGTCTAGACTCGACTCCATGGAGGATCCTTGGAAAAGAACGTGAGTCTGATTTTCAATTACCCTGGCGTGATTGTAAAAAACAAACCTTTTGATTAAATTTTTGACGACTTCAATAAATTAAGGAAATAAACATCTGAACTTCTTTGCAAAAAAACTATTTTATTTTTTCCAGCTTCAAGAAAAAAGTTAATCACGAGACTAAATTAAATTTTATTTTTTTCAAAAACAGGAAATTAAGCCTTTTTTGTTGATGTTGTTGCTTTTACCAAATATTTTAGGTTGTATGCATGGGCAAATGCCAAGAAGTCACCAAGAGTGTACATCCAAACAGCTCCATCAGTCGCGATCCCGTCGCAGAGGTTGCCAGTGCCGAGATTCTACTTCTAAATTCTGTGGGTCAAGGGACTCTCTAAAAGTCAAATAATATTTCACTAATTTTGTTAATTTCCCGTTGTCTGTCCAATAAAGCTAACCTATGTTGCATATTTTCATTCTCGCAGTTAATCAATGTGAAAATTTTGTGTGTGTATGTCCAAGGAATTTGCCAAGAAGTGGTTTCAACTTGGCTCTAACAAATTTATTTGGTTGGTTGCCTCCTTGTGCACTACTAAGTCTTTTTATGTGTGTTTGCATGTTATTTGGCTAGTAAAATAAAATCATTTCAGTTAGATTGTGTATTTTTACGAATTTTTTTGAAAGACTATATACTCTAAGGCTGTTTCCGAAATTCCTCCTCACAAGACTCAAGTTTGCTTTTTCCACCCTCGAACTTTATATTGCCATTTTTTCAAGTTTTTATTATCATTCTTTTATATTTTCTATGTTTCATTGTAATTCCGAATCTTGTCATTCTGATAGCTATCGAACTCCGCTAAGTAATTTGAGAAATGTGGAGATCAAGAGATTTTGAAACCGCTTGAGAGCTTTTAGTTTTTTTACTCTGGTTTTTTTTCTTATTGAAACTTCTTGACCTCCACATTTCTCAAACTTCTAGCGGAGCTTTTAGCTCATTAGAAAGCCAAGATACAGCGCTACAAGAAAATATAAGAAGTTTTGAAAAATGATAATGAAAACTTTAAAAAATGGCGATATAAAATTTAAGGGTGAAAATTCGAGCCGAATTTACAAATTTAAATCGTTTTTTGCGTCAGAAATTCTAGAATCTCTTATTGATTTAAAGTGGCATGCATGTGCGTTTCAAAAAGTTTTTTCTCTCTCAGATCGAATTTATACGAGTGTTGATCGATGTTTTTGTAAGTTTTTAAGGGGCATACCCACGCTAATAAGAAGTGGTGCCCGAGAATTCGAATTTTTTTCCTAATCATTGAACTTCTGTACGGATTTTCAACTTCGTTTCTAAAAAAACAAGGTCCAGAATTTAATTTTAGGTATGATTTTGTTAGAAAGCCAGTAGAAAAATCCGTACAGAAGTTTAACGATTAGGAAAAAATTTGAAATCCCGGGCACCACCTCTTCTTGGCGTGAGCATGCCTCTTGAAAAAGCATTATGCGATGATCTGTACTTAATTTTATGCAAAACTAGAGTAAAACAAAATGATTGGAAAAATTTGCTGGTTTATTACTGTTGCGATGTAACGCACGCATATCCCTAAGGTTAGAGGTTTACGCTTTAATGTTTGATAAAAAAAATTAAGTTTGTTATATTCAAAAAAGATTTTAATCAATTTCGCAATGAAAAGCTGTACGCAGGCATGTAATTTGCAAAACTCTCATTGTCATAAACAATTATAGGCTTTAAAATTACTTTTTTGAAAATGGAAACAGCAGTTATTGAAGCTTTGAAAGAAGAATCTGTTGACGAGATAGAAGACGAAGATACTCTTCATTTAATGCTAAATCAACAATTTCACTCTATATTGAACACTGAGAGACAACTTAAACAATTAATTCAAGAAAAAGACAGCTTTAAAAACAAGGCTCGATTGCTGGATCAAATACCAATTAGGTTAAAAATTGTTTTTTACTGTGTGAAAAAAGCTTATATAGATATTTTTAGAAGTGACCACTTGATGAGCGCTCTCTCTAAAGCAATTGATTCCTCTGAACACATGGAATCTGAGCTAAGCAAATGCCGAAAATTGCTTGATACATTCAGTGGAAAGTCAAAGACAAAAGCAAACAAGCAGGAAATGTTTTTTCACAGGATGAACTTATTGCTGGAAAAGAACAATTAGTAAAAAAGTTGAAGCTGGAGCGAAATGCTAAACAAATAGTTTTGCATTATTTGAAATCAAACTGTGAAGATCTCTTTTAAAATTTATCAAAAAAAAATGTTTCTCGTAGAAAAAAAAACATTAGTAATAATATTGGTAAAAAGCTTGAAAGAGCATGTCAACTTTGTTAGGCTTAATGTTTTTTCAAAATTACTTGTTAGAGAATGTAAAATTTGTTGAAAAGATTGTTCGACCCTACTATAGAATACACCCCCCCCCCAAATCCGACCTTTTAAAAACTCAAGTAAAAAGTACCCAAATTTATGTCCCAGACCCGGAAAATATGCGTAAACTATTTATTAGTCACAACTTCCGTACGCTGGCCTACCCCCAAGCCTAAGGGCTAAGCCTAAACTTGTTGTTTGCAAGGGTAGTTACAGCGATTTTATAAGGTCGGATTTTTTGGGGGAGGGGGGTGTATTCTATAGTAGCGCCGATTGTTCTAATAAATTCACTTGTGTTTTTTAAACCGTTTTTTTTGCAATAAATAGAGTTCCCTTAGCATCCAGTGACCAAAAAAGCAGGCTAATTTTTGGAGCACCTTGTAATTTTATTTAGGGCTTTAGTATTCTTAAAGGGGCATGTCCATGCTATAAGAGGTGGTGCCCGGGAATTCAAACATTTTCCTAATCATTGAACTTCTGTACGAATTTTTCAACTTGGTTTTTAATAAAGCAAGTCCTGGAATTTAATTTTAGGTATGGTTTTGTTAGAAACCAAGTTGAAAAACCGTACGAAAGTTTAATAATTAGGAAAATTTTTGAATTCCCGGGCACCACCTATTATTAGCGTGGGCATGCCCCTTTAAAGGGGCATGCCCGTGCCCGACACGGAGAAAAGGCGGGGACCAGCACTTTTTTTTTTCTCGATCAAGTTTCACATGCATCCGCATTCAGATTTTTTAAGTTTTCTGCCTAGTTTTTAAAAGTAGTATAGGGTCATTAATATTAGGTTCGACGCAAAACGAGTGAAAAATGGGAGGATTCAAAAAATTTTGCTGGTCCCGCCTTAACTTTTTGAAACGCACGGGCATGCCCCTTTAAGAAACTTTATTATCGACCATAAAAACCAGCGAAACTCTTTGTTTATAGCTAAGCATAGCTAAAACAATACAGTCGAGTCTCGATATAGTGATCACACGATATCGTCATCACTTGACTAGGCTAAGTTTGGATTGCTTGAAAGAAAATATACTGAAAACAGACCTCTATATAGCGCTCACCTCCTTATAGTGATCACTTAAGTCTGTCCCTAGGGTGATCACTATATCGAGACTATACTGTATGACAAAGTAAGAATTTAATCTTTTCACCGCAGATCAGTCAATTTATAGGTTTAGGCCAAAAACACTTTAGAACAGTTGGCCATGGCCCTTTAAAGGAGAAACCAGCTTCTTAACACGGGGATTCCCGACTGTTACAACGGTAGACACGGGGGTTTTAGGACCTACTGAGCACGAATATCACATAATCGGACCTCCTCGCTAGAGTGAAATGCCCTCAAAAAGCCCAATTTTCATGACGACACAGATCGATGAGGTATGGTTTTTTATTTAGGCTGGTGAGCAGTGAATTTAGTCAGTACAGCATGTTATTTTATGCTCATAAGAAAGCCCTTTGTCTGCGCTTTCTAATGGTATGTCGTTTGCCCATATTAGAGAAATTAGCATCAGTAAAAATGTAAAAGAATCAATTAAGGCTGTTTTTTTAGCTTACATGTTTTTCGGAAAGTACATAATGTTTTTGCACAGAATCGTGTAACCATCAAACGGACTCCAGATTTAGAATCAGCATAAAAAATGGCATCCGGTATTGTTTAAAGCCACGTAAAATAAGCTTATAGACTGTTTGACAAAAGTAAAAAAGAGTCTAAAAAAATGTCTTGAAAATCAGTTTGACACAAAACACTTGCCAACTTAGCATTCTGACGCCGGATTCGTGTTCAGCGAAAGCGATTTACTCAAGAAACTGCTCTTTGCTTAAAAAAGTCACTGTCAAGTTTCGAATTCCGTTCGAGACAAAAAGGATTAAAATAAATAATTTTTCGAATTTTTTCCAAGCTTAAATTTTTTGTCTCAAAGGGAATTCTAAATTGGACAGTGACTAAAAATTTGGCTTGCCTATAAAAGGGAAATTAGAGATTTCGAAAATCGCTAATAAGGGAAAAAAGACAAATAACAATTAAGGATTTCGTAAATTAGCGCAAAACGACAATCACTAAAAACGTTTTTAAAATAGTTTGGCACATCGTCTTTTTTGCCAAATACATTATGACAATCACTGTATTGAGCAATGTTCTGTGGAGCTCTTTATGCTTCTTTTAACATGCACTTAGTTTTTTTTATCGTTTAGATGATCCAATACAGCAGTTCAGATGAAGCGACTAGCTCTGAAGAGGAACAAGTTCCGTCAAGAAATGCGACAAATTCGGGTGGTCAGTCAATAAATGTTTCAACAGAATCTAGCCATGAAGGAAGCCAGAGCAGCTATGGTTCAACACCAGTTCGAAGATCTAAGAAGAGAAAGGCAGTCCTTTTGCCAGATGTTCGGCTAATTTTCTCGCAAAGTCAGAAAGGCAAGGATCTAGTAATTTGTGAAGGTAGACTTGGTCGCGGTGGTCAGTTCAGTGTTTTCGTCAAGAAACTCAAAAGCCTGGTTTACATTCCACATGTAGATGTCGTCGATGCATATGAAATGCTAGCCGCGACTTCAAAGTGAAATTTCCGGATGGCTCTCCAGAACTAAAATCCTTAGCTACTTCGAAAATGTGAGTCAGATTTTTTTTTTCTTAAACTACTACTGAACGTTACTTAGACATGGATCGGAGCTCTACGAAATGGTATAAGAAGGCCTCTTTTTCCCATAACGCAATGGAACTGCTTCACGGCAACTAGAGAAGGGAAGCCAAAACGACTAATTCACTCGAAGCGTGGCATAGGTCATTGCAGGGTTCCATGTCAACAGATGATGACAAAAAGCCGCGATTTTGGCGCTGGTTGGAGCAGCTAAAACTTGAGTCCAGCTTGCAGGAAGTCAAATTATTGTCTCTCCAAACGGGAATTGAGCCTAAGTTGAATAATGCTGACAAGAAGATAAATCTCAGGCGTAAGAATATGGCACTCGGCTACAACAAAAACAGCATTAGTGATTATTTGCGAAAAACATGCTCTGTTGACTTGTTTGGATGTTGTTTAAATGTTCATTGTCCAGTACTTCGTTGAAATAAAAATTTAGTTATGATTCTAGATATATTCATGATTTGAGTGATCCGTCTGCAGGAGTGCGTGACATAAGGGTAAGAAAAAGTAAATATTGACAAAAATATGTTAAATCGATAAAGTGAACATGAGAAACATCTAGAATGCCTTCGCCTTTTCGTAAAGATGAAGTTATGTGGAAACTTTTGCTGGAAAGAGGAATAAAATATATAGAAACAGCTTGAAAATAAAAGCTAGCTTAGAAGGATGTGTATCAAAATTAAAGACTTGAAAGAAATCTCTGCCCAAATACGTGCTCTGGCCAAATGTTCTTTCACCAAAAGTAAATGACTATAAAGACGATGTGCCAAACTATTTAAAACGTTTTTAGTGATTGTCGTTTTGCGCTAATTTACGAAATCCTTAATTGTTATTTTGTCTTTTTTCCCTTATTAGCGATTTTCGAAATCTCTAATTTCCCTTTTATAGGCAAGCCAAAAATTTAGGCTCTAGGTGAATTGAACCTCTACAAATTGAACCACGGTAAATTGACCCTCCGGTAAATTGAACCTCCGGTAAATGACCCTCCGGTAAATTGAACCTCCAAATTTGTATTGAGAGATTGTTATCAAAGCTAATTATGTTTTTCGGAGTTGGTAAATTAGGTTAGGAAGAGGAACCATCTCGGTGGGATGGGACATAACACCGCAGCGACAAAACACCGCCTACGACAATACATATGTAATCGATTATTACATGTCCTACTTGACCATAACCATATTGAAATTAAGGAGCGAGTACATTGGTACCTGGTTTTGTTTTTTGTATGTGGCGCATTCCCTCCTTTCATCGCTAAAAATTTCAGTTTCTTCTTTCTTCAAGCAAGGAATATTTAAAAATCGATCATGGGGCGTATGGTATGTTAGTCCTAGACGCATCTACTTTGCTGGTATAAATAATTGTTAATTTGCAGCACGATCCCGAAAAAGGTATTTCGCGCTTGGCTCTGCCTTATCGCCATTCCGTTCGAACCCGATGTAGAAGAGCAGATTGTCAAGCTGGCCCGTAAAGTCTTCGTCATTCGCAGATTGGTGTCATTCTTCGTGACTCTCATGGTGTTGCTCAGGTCCATCGTGTCACTGGAAACAAGATTGTGCGAATCTTGAAATCAAAGGTTTTTGAAGTTTAATTGTCGCCAATTCTTTAACGTGATCTTTAACTTAAGGGAATGTCTCCTGAGATTCCATACGACCGCTACCACTTGATCAAGAAATCCGCCAGCATTCGTAAAAGTTTTGAGGTTGGTTAGCTAATATTGTGAGAACTCGGAATTCTCTGATAAATTATGTTTAGAAATACCGCAAGGTCATTGACTCGAAGTTCCGTTGGATTCTGATGGAGTCGCAAATTCATCGGCTGTCTCGTCACTACAAGACCAAGCGCCAGCTCCCATCTATCTGGAAGTATGAGTCCAGCTCTGCATCAGCTGTTGTGTCCTAAGTATCACCTTGTATGATTTGTCATTTGTTAATTGTTACGAAATAAATACGATGTTGATTATAGTTTTTTTATTACTTGCGTGACTTCATCTTTGCAGAAATAGGGGCCGTTGATATCCATTTGATTCTGGAGTACCTGCCCCAGGTTTTGAGGTTCGGGTGGGTAAATTAAAATTTTGGTCCTATCAAACCGGATTCGCCACAAGATTTTACCCATTATAGGATGGCGTATTATCGGATTTAAAGAATTCGTACTTTTCATAGCATCCACGGGGATGTCCATCTTCCCTTGGGTACCTGCCCTGGGTTTTGGGATCTGGGTAAAATTTCTGTTTGTCAACGCAAAAATGCCACATGATTTCAAATCAGAAAAAGTGCTTTATTTTTTTCTTTTGGTTTTTCGGGTCATCCACGTGGATATTCACCTACTTGAAAGTAACTACCCCATATTTTGGAGTTAAGATGGGTAAAATTGCAAATTTAGTCCTATCAAACCCAGTTCCCTACAACATTCCATGTTAGAAAAAATAGTTTGTTTTTAAAGTTTACTAAATTTTTATTTTTCTAGCCAGCCAGGTAGATATCCACCTACCACAGGGTACCCACCCGGGATTTTGGGTTTCAAGTAGCGGAAATTGCGATTTCGGTCCTGTTTAAATCGATTTTTACATTCTTTTACGTCAGGTTTAGTGGTTTGTCTTGAAATTTGTCTGAAAGAATTCAGGCCATGTAGGTGGATATTCATCTGACCATCGGGTACCTACATCAGGTTTTGGTGTTTGGGTGAGTAAAATCAAAACTTTTGTCTCATCAATGATATAATGATTGATGATTTTATCATGATTTTGACATAGTTTGAGTCAGGAAAATTCTGAGCTAATCTCTAAAATTTAGGGTGGTCAGCCAAAATAGTAGCACGAACAATAGTAGGCCACCAAAACTCCACATACAAAAACAAAACCAGGTACCAATGAACTCGCTCCTCAATTTAAATCTGATTATAGTCAAGCTGGACATGTAAGAGTTGATTATATAGGTATTTAACTATGGCGGCGGTGTTTTGTCGCTGCGGTGTTATGTCCCATCCCCACCGAGATGGTTCCTCGTCCTAACCTGATTTACCAACTCCGAAAAATATAATTAGCTTTGATAACAATCCTCTCAAGACAAATTTGGAGTTCAATTTACCGGAGGTTCAATTTACCTCAGGTTCAATTTACCGGGTTCAATTTGTAGAGGTTCAATTTACCGCCGCTCAAAAATTTATGTACTTTTCGTAACATGTAAGCTAAAAAAACAGCCTAAATTGATTTTTTTACATTTTTACTGATGCTAATTTTTCTAATATGGGCAAACAACATACCATTAGAAATCGCAGAGAAAGGCTTTCTTATGAGCATGAAATAACATGCTGTACTGACTAAATGGGCGGGTAAATTGAACCTATACAAATTGAACCTATATAAATTGAACCTAGGTAAATTGAACCTGAGGTAAATTGAACCTCAAAATTTGTCTTAAAAGGATTTTTTTATTCAAATGAGATTTTTTTCCAGATGGGTTGCCAGATCACAGTGTTTCAAGGGAGGCAGCATATTCCACCGTGGTGAATTTCTCGTCCGGTGAATTTACCCGTGGTAGATCCGCGCACTAAATTTCACAGTTTCGAATCCTGGTGCTGGTAAACATCATTTTTTTCTGGAATAACAGTCCTAAACTAACTTTCCTAAGACCAGTAAGCCTCTGTTCTGTTAACTGTTTTGGTCCACTCAATCTATATCCGAGTACAGGTGGTGAATCAAGATGACCACCTGAAATTTTTTTTTAGATTATGTTTGCAAACTACTCTCTCTGTCTCTAATTATTTTTAACCTTAATTCTAGGGTTTCAATCGGTCGGCTTTTTGGATCGGTTGTTTTGAAAAAAACCGGTTTTTTTCCCGGTTCTGCTAATCAGCCGAATGCGACCCTACTTAACTTTTTCAAAAATAAGTTTTATTCAAATCACTTCTTAACATTCAAAGATAAGGACAATCATCATCAAACAATTATTCGAAGTTAGAACAGTGTTCCACCCAAGATTTCTTTACAGAATCATATCCAGTTACCAGGATTCAAAGTTTCGTAGCCATTCTCGATCGCCTATTCTTGCAAGAACTCCCTAAATTATTGTTGGTCAAAGTAAACGCTTTCAAAAATTTTACTTGATCCCCGAGGAGTGAACCATAATAACCCCTAAACAAATCTATTATGCATATTATCATCTGAAAATGAATACACTAGAGACCAGTGACAGTGACCCGAGGATTTTTTCGGCTTGCTCCTGCACTGCCCTTGCATTATTTTTAGTTCCACGTTGATTTTGTCGGCGTAATGATTGTGAGACGTCGTTACTTTCACCATGCCATCGAAAGTTGAAGCTTTTCCTATTCGAATTTGCCATGAAAACCAAAAAATATACATAAGGTTTTAAAAATACCTGGGAATTTGCTATTCACTTTTCCATCCACTCCAAGCTTGTAAAGATGCAGTGCCAGTAAGTTTGCTTTCCTATTTGCTCTTTTCGCAAGTATAGATATTCCTCAAAATGACTTATCGGTTTTTTTTCTTCTCGCTTAAAAGCATCTCCATTTTGAACTACTAAAAGAAAGTTCAACAATTGGCCAAAAAGTGGAAAGGGACTATATGTACAAATGATGACCGACACTTAGTTGCCAGCACTTCGCGATCTATATATACTTCAACCACTAAACTGCCACAAAAATATCACCCAAGTAACACTATCTAGATGAGAGAGACCTGGGTAGCGCAACCAGAAAAATGCTTTTAGATATTAGGTCGAGCCATACTATAGGTCGACCTAATATCCTTGTGGTATTCCTCCCTTTTCTGGTGCTTACCTATCACCGAGATGGTTACTTTTTATACGCCGGAAAAATTGAAAATAGTTCTGATAAAAATCTTCTCAAGACAAATTTTAAGGTTCAATTTACCTCAGGTTCAATTTACCTAGGTTTAATTTGTATAGGTTCAATTTACATAGAGCCGACTAAATTCACTTCTCACCAGCCAAAATAAAAAACCATGCCTCATCGATATGTGTCGTCATGAAAATTGGGCTTTTTGAGGGCATTTCACTCTAGCGAGGAGGTCCGATTATGTGATATTCGTACTCAGCAGGTCCTGAAACCTCCGTGTCTGCCGTTGTAACAGTCGGGAATTCCCGTTTTAATCACGAAAAAGATTGTGAAATTTTTTAAGCGGCAGAAATCATTAATTTTGAAAGCGAAAACTGGTCATAGCCATTGTTTTGTTGTTCAAGATGTTATAGTAATAATATAATGTCATTTGGTTTGCTAATGGCAAAGTTCAATCAATAATCTCTTCAAAATCCATCGATTAAAAACTTATCCGATCAGTTAGAGAATCAGTTGACGCAGAAAAACAAAGGGGGGAACTTTGAATAGTGGGAGTTGGTGTCTCATTTTAGTGGTTAAAAGAGTAGAGAGGCCCTTACAGACTCAGCAGTTCAAGCGGCTAGCCGACTAGCAGTTGCTTTATCACCAGCTAAACACCTGTTAGACAGAACAGGGAGGGACTGCCTGGAACTCTATTGTTGTCGATGTCTTTTTGGTGGGTGGGCGGTGTGATCCACAAATCAATACTCACCCGCACTTTGTCCCTCAGATTACGCAATTTGGAACTGATATTAATTGGATTATATCAAGTTTTTAGTTGAATACGCGATTTTTTCGAAATTTTCGGTAGTTTTGACCCTAGTAGCGAATAAACCAAACAACCATCCGCCCCCCCCCCAACGGTTTCACTTTGTTAACTCAAGTAAAAAAGTAATCAAATTTATGTCCTAGGCCCAGAAAAAGTGCATTTATTAGTCACAACTTTCGTGCGCTGGCCCTCCCTAAGCCTGAATCCTATCCTAAAAATGTTGTTTTAAAAGGTAAATACAGCGATCTCCAGTTTTCCAGTTTGCTTTCCTCGGGAATCTAAGTCAAATTTTGAAAAGTTGATAAGTTTACGAGATATGAACTTAAGTAGGATAGTAGTTTTTTGTAATTCAAACACTCAAACTTTAGGTTTTATCTGGTCGACTAGGCATATTCTTAAAATTCTCTTGTGATTTGGATTTCTGAGGAAATTTTACCACTAGGGAAATCAGAAAAATAAATTAACTATGAGTTTAGATATGACTTTTATTTAAAAAAAGCAAAAGTTTGGGAAATAAGCGTGGCCAATTCGGAAAAGCCCTTACAAGCCTTGGGGCTCTCTGGGCTAGCTGCTTTAGCAGGGATAAGAGGGCTTAGTCGCCACACCTATTAATTGAAAAATTTGAGAATCGGTGTGATTAGAAGAGTTCTTTCATCCCTGAGCATCTCTCTATGTCTTCTGATCCGGCGGCGGATTGCCGGTAACATCTGATGCTGCAACAGTAGCTGTTGCGACTAGTAGGGGCAATGAGGCGCAGGTGATTAATCCTTTGGAGAAATTGAGCAGCTGCTGACTTGCCCAATATGTTTGGAGAGATACAGGTAAGAGTGCAGAAACAGCTTATAAATAAATAAAAAGATTACTAAAAACATGGTGTTTAGGTCACCAAAACTCTTGCCGTAACTAATATTACATGATAATTATTTTTAAAAAGTCTCTATTTGCTTCAGATGTCAACACACCTTTTGCCTGCCTTGTTTGGATAGCTATGCGGATGTTTCACAACGCAATCTAAAATGTCCTGAGTGTAGAGCAGGCAATTTTTTAAGAAATTGACAGGGTGGCCCAAGAAATGTGCACACTTTTAAATGGCAAGAGCGTTTTTCATAGGACAATGCTCTCGGTGGTCTGGTGCATAGTTGTGCATCTCCGAAAAACCACCACCGCCGCCGCCGCCACCGCCGGCGGCACTTTTTATTTCGCCGCCGGCGCTGCCATCGCCGCCACCGCCGCCGCCAGCTAACGCTTCACTGCCAAAAAAAAAATTTCTGTTTAATTTATGTTTGTCATAGAATAAAACTTTTTCAAGAGAACAGTAAAATTCTAAATTATGTCATTTTATCATATTTTCGTAAGATGACCATTCAAAACAAGCATTGTTTTGGCACTTTGTAATTGGTGGTGCCGCCACCGCCGCCACCGCCGCCGCCGCAGCCTATTTACTCCGCCGCACCGCCACCGCCGCCGCACATCGCCGCCACCGCCGCCGCCGCCGCAGCCTATTTACTCCGCCGCACCGCCACCGCCGCCGCCGACCTCATTTTCAGCTGCCGGCGCAGCCGCCGCCGCCGGCGGCACCTTATATTTGCCGCCGCCGCCTGGCGGCGCCGCCGGCGGCGGCGTCGGCGGTGGCGGCGGCGGCGATCCAACTATGGTCTGGTGGTCGCCCGCCAGTTCAAAAATTTGTTAACCATTGATCTTCTGTTCGGATTTTTAACTTGGTTTAAATCTAACGATTAGGAAAAATTTTGAATTGGCGGTGAACCACACACCACCGTGAGAAGGGTCATTTAGAGACCGTTTCTGACTATCTGTTTTTACAGATCCATTCAGTTTTAAAGGAGCATGCCCATGCTATTACAGGTGGTGCCCGGGAATTCAAAAATTTTTCTTAATCATTGAACTTATCTATGAATTTTTTAACTTGGTTTCTAACAAAACCATACCTAAAATTAAATCCTAGACCTCGTTTTATTAGAAACCAAGATGAAAAATCCGGAAAAATTTACAGAAGTTCAATAATTAGGACAAAATTGGATTGGCGGACACCACCTGTAATAGCGCAGGCAGGCCCCTTCAAATACCAAAACCTGTAAAAGACGGCCTATAAGAAAAGTGGCCCTATATGACAATAGGTACCGATTTCACAAAGAATCCCCTTGTGGTTTTTTTTTTCAAAATAATGATAAAACAAGCAGATGAAGCAACATTTCCGGGTCGGGCCAGACGGATTGTTTTCAGATCGATCGCTTTTTTTTCTCAACAAGATGTTTGCGTGGCATTTTGCTAAATAAAATACACTGCATATGCGTAACAAAAAATTTGAAAAAAACCACAGGAGGACCTTTTGTGAAATCGGTTATGGTGGTTTGAAAGTGTCCACATTTCTGGAGACAGCCTGGGCTTTTGAAAATTAATTGTCTGTTGCAGAACATCCCATTGATCCCTATGAAGGTGTCAAAACATTTCCGACAAATTTTACTTTGACAGCTTTTCTTGACATTCACCTGGAGGCAACCGAACATAATGCTGAAGATTTCCAAGCTTATATACAAAGGTTTTTCAAAATGCCAAATAAACAATGCATTTTCATGTTTTCAGATACAATTTGGAGAGGTGTAAGATATGCGACGAGGTTTGATATTTCGCATGAAAAATATTACTTTTATAACAATTCAATTTTTCAAGAAAGCAGAACTAGAAATATGTCCACATTGTGATCGAAAACTTGTGTTGAATGCAGGTAGAAGAATAGTTATTTTGTTGTGAAACTCATTATTACAAAAGTTTGTAATTAGAAAAACACACATGGACTCACTCAAACGAGACCTGGTAATTTGTTTTCCATCGATTTTATCTATAATATCAATGTTAATAAATATGTTTTAGGAAGACTTTAACTCAGGTTGCCATTACCTTTATTATTTGCCGTTTCTAAAATATCGTGTTTACTCTTATAAAATGGATCGCCCTTTCTATTTTGCAGCCCTTGAATTTTTACGGGTTTGAACGTCGACTCTTGTTGAAAATTCAATAAAACTAGTTATGAAGACGGGATGGACCTCCTGGTCTCGAATAAAAAATTTAGGCAAAAGTTTTGTTCTTGAGATTTTTTTTAATCTGATTCTGAAAATTTGCTACCCGAACATCTTGTCCTGGAGGAAGACGTTTTCGCCCATTTTCGGACAAATGTCCCGAAATGGGCAAAACTATTTGCCAAATTTCGCCTTGAACCACCTGCTGGTATTTTTAAACTTTTCTCAATTTTTCGATATTTTACGCACTGAGGCTCAGGGTGGGCCAGTGCACGTTAGGACGGACTCAAACATGTGGTTTAAACATCGTTTTTTAAACTTCACATTTTTTTTGCAAAAAAAATCAACAGAGGGACTAAGGCAAAATAAAGGTTCTGCCCATTTGTCGAAAATTGGCAAAACGGCACCGTCCTGAGGAACCTTATTATCTTATTTTGAGAAAAACATGGTTTACCTCATAATTTTTTCTCTGAGAAAGCTTTTTATTTATGACAGCCCTTGTCGTAGAAACTACCCTCCTATATGAATAATTATGACAATCCATTCGTGACAACCTTGTTCAGGTGCGCCGCTTGTCCAACCGGGTGAAAGAAGCGAGTGAAGGTCTGAACAAAGGCATCGACCTGCTCAACCTCAATGGTGAAACCACGAAGGCAGAAGTTCAAGAATATTTCCATCGCTACTACCGTGAACTAAAACGTCGCGAGGAGCACTTCCTCACTGAAGTGGAGACATTTGTTCAAACAGAGGGCAGGTTGATGCGCACCTCAGAGATGTAAACTATTTTTATAAATGCAACATCCGCCTCAATGTGTGTTTAGAAAATCGCCGAAAAAATTGGTCACTGTGCCAAGCTAATTTTTCGACGCTTCTATAAACAAGGGTTGCTAAACGGCTATATATTCCCGCGAATATGGCCTGGAATATTTCGGAATATTTCAGTGTTCCGATTCTGTCTTAATTTTTTAAATAGGTGCCCCGAAATTTTTTAAATTTCAACACAATCTGGCTGTGTTTCACTCTCATCTAGTAAAGCAAGTCATGAGAGGCAATTTGATATAATGAATGAATTTTTCGCAAATAAAGCAATGGCTAGTTTTGAAAATGGGAATAAAGAACAGAACAAATCGGAATCCTCAGCTAACAAAATTAAAAATTACCGTAATAGTTTATTAATTGAAAATTTTGGAAAAAATTTGCACTGACCGAGAATCGAACTCGGGTCGCCCGCGTGGCAGGCGAGCATTCTACCACTGAACCATCAGTGCTCACATGGCTGATTGATTGCAATTTAGCTACTTTTGAAATGTCGAGATATATATAATTTCAGCTTCTTTATCACCCCCGGCGAATTATTATTTTTGAGCCAACTCGAGCCATTTACCCAAGGCTGCCATCTCAAAATTTAATAAAAAAGGACATTTGAAGGAATTTGAAGGAAAAAGTCTATTTTATCTAGTGCTTATTGCCATTTTGAAGCGAAAAAAAAAGATTTTGACTAAAACTTCGGAAATAAAAAAATATTTGGGGTCCCAAAAAACAGGACTAATCTTTTAAAAAGCACATATGGCAGCCCTGCATTTACCGTATATCATCGATCAATCGGTCGGGCGTTAATTTTCTATACTCTCAAAAATCATAAATATTTTGAATCAATTTTGAGTTTTTTTGGTGGTCAACCGAAAGTCACGAGAGGCAATTTGGTATAATGAATGTATTTTTCGCAAATTAAACATTAATTACAACATCAATTTTAACGATAATTATAAAGGCGGACATTTGAAAATCAGGACAGATCGAACTCCTGGAATATTCTTAGAGTAAGGCCAATAATATGGCCGAGTCATTTAAAAATTGGCCATAGTCGTTTAAAGGGCCATTGCCGTCTCCGACAACGGTTGCTCCCCGCCAATTCAAAAAAATACTTTTCAATTAACTTCTGTACTGATTTTTTATATGTACTGGTTTTTGTACTGGTTTCCAACAAAACTATACCTAAAATTAAATTCTAGGCCTTGTTTTGTTAGAAACCAAGTTGGAAAATCCGTACAGAATCAATGATGAGGCAAAAAATTCGAATTGGCGGGAGATAATCCAGAACGCGTGGCCATGGCCTTTTCAAATATTTTTGTATTTTTTAGAACATGGACAGAAATAAATGCCGGCTATTTCCGCAATCCTACTATAACACATATATAGCCAAGCAAGGGCGTACCAGGGAAGAAGGTCTAGTTAGGCTATAGCAACTCCCCCTCTTCCGTCAGTGATTTTTTAGCTTTTTTTTTAGTTTTTAGCCTTATTTAACTTTTTCCCCGTTAGAAAATCCTGAGTACGCCTATGTAACCAAGCATTTTTTGTGAGCGGCTAAACCTGATTTCTAGGTTTTGCACGTCGAAAATAGCAACCTTCAAGATGCTTGCATTTGGGTGGAGGCAGTACTCAGTGGTTCGCGAGTTGCAAAGATGAAGAGCTGAGCAAACAAAAGCTATATTGTTGAGGGACTGGATTACCTTAGAAACTTTCAGGTTCCCATCTTTTTGACAATTTTATTTCACTCTATAGCTATGTCAAATTTGTTGCAGCCTGATTCAGATGACTTGTTTGCCAAAAAGCTACGTTTCTCCCCTGGCGATGATGCGGCTAAATTGCCTACAGCAATTTCTAATTTTGGAGAACTGACAGGTTTGTATTTATTAGTGCTTAGACTTTTGGTGATTTTTGGGACAATTTTTGAGATCGCTTATTTTTTAAATTTTCGTTTTTTGCTGTTCGGACACACATTTGAACATACGATCATTTATCCTGCATGTGTATAAAAAAATTTCAAAACCACCAAAAACAGAACGCCGAAATGAGCGCGAATTGAAAAAAAAAGTTCCAAAAACAGCCAAACGCCCTTATGCCTTTTTTATCATAATCTAGTAAAATCTTTTATTTTTAGTGTCCCTGCCTCAGTTTTCTAATCGTTATTTACCAATGGAAGAGCAATATTTGCCAAAACCATTCCGAATGCCCTTGGAATCTGACACCTTCAAATACAAAAAGTTGAATGATGCGGATGACTCCAGACCATCTTCAAGGTTTTTTTCTCATGCATCCTTTTTGTCACTGAGCCATTTTTGAATCTAGATATGGAGCTAAAATGGAGGATGAAGGAGGGTCTAGATACCGCCGCAGACAGCAACTCGAAGAAGAGGCATGGGGCAGGTTGAAGACAGGCAATGGAGCTTATGAGACTGGCAAAAGGAGCAGGTGCAACTCTCCTAGAAGTTAGACTACTTTCAAGATTTGTGGAATAGCTTTAAATCAATTCGAATTCCAGATCTAAGTGACGCAAATGCTGCCAACCCGTGGACCAGACCATCAGTTCCTTCGCCTAATCCGGATACTGAAATACTGCAGCCATCAACCAGTCCTAGACCGGCATCTCCAGCTCAGCCAGAGACACCAACCAGTTCTGTAGCAACTCCGAACAAGATTGTCAAAGCCAAACCAACTGAACCTACACCATCAGCAACCAAACCAGAAAAGCTGTGTAGGACTCTGTCCTCAAGCAGTTCATCAAAAACACCAAATAAGAAGGAATCTCCAAAAAATCCTGGCAGTCAGACGCCTGGACACAGTAAACCAGCTCCTTCCGGATCTAAAAAACAGGAGCCATCACCTAAACCCACATCCAATTCTGCGGTCTCAAAAAACTTGCAGGCCGGGGGATCGCAAATCGACAGCAAACAACAACTTCTGACAGGTATTTTATAGGGGTTTTGTAGAAAAGAGTATGGGTTAGCAACCATTATCTACTCTGCATTCGCTTTACATGCAGAGTTTTTTGGAACGGGGCTGATTCGCCGTCACGGTTTTTGGCGTTGACAAAATTCGCCGTCGCAAAATTCGCCGTCGACTAAATTTGGCGTCCCGGGTTTTTGTTTACAGTCTACTCTCGATTACAGTCTATCCTCACATAACCGAGGTGGCGTATGGCTGGGGTGTCAGTTGACTAAGAATATTCGATTATAATTAGGATGGCGAATAACTGTGGTGATGTATAACCGAGGTTCGACTTAGTACAAAACATAGTAAGGATTCCGAGTTTAGCGGTCATTTCTAAAAATTTTAAATTTTTTGCCATTTTTTTGAATATAGATAGCCCTGTATCGAGCAGCAAGCCTTTTACTCAGGGCTCCGAATCGTCCTTTTTGAAAAGATTTGTCCTTTTTTTGGCACCCCAAATCTTTTTCTATTTTTAAAAATTTAGTCAAAATCTTTTTTTTCGCTTCAAAATGGCAACAAGCACTGGATAAAATGACCCTTTTACTTCATAAATAGTCAAAATGTCCTTTTTTTACCCAAATGTCCTTTTTTGAAATTTTTCATTCAGAGCCCTGCCTTTACTGGAAAAAATCGGAGTAAAAAAGTGTCGGATCCTAGCGGGAACGAACTTGAGGGGTTTCTGTTTTATAGAAACTCGACTGTGTTGTAACTTTATCGAGGTTTAACAGCATAATACTGTCAAATTTCGATATAACGACCCTTTTTGCGGACCGTTCCTAAAAGTTCAGTAAAAATTGCTTTATTTACTTATTATAGTGATTTTATGATGGTTTTTAATTCTTGGTTGAGCAAAATAATTGGGCTCAAAAAGTCGACAGTTTGACTACTTCAATTCTTATTCGAAAGGTGCCTCCTCTCTTTAAATTTTGCTTGAGCACCCGAAATTTTTGAGATTCAGTAGTTTTAAGATTTAGTGGAGTAACCCCTCTAATGTGCTTTTAGAAAAAATACGGTAAATACTTAATTTTAGCGGTTCCTCCGGCAACAACTCAAAACCACCACCATCACAAAAAACCGCCACTTCCGCGACAAAACTCCAGCCAAGAGGACAAGTCTCTAAATGAGAAAGTTCAAAATATTCGAGTGGCCCATGAGAAACGACAACAGCAACGCTCAGGCAGCATCATAAATCACGAGGAAGAAGAGGAGGAAGAAGAAGAGAGCACTCCTCACAGGTCCAGGCCAATCCATACCAGCACCCAAAAGTTTCGTATAATCCGACGTTCCTCCTCTTCCCGTCCGGCCAACCACTGCCAGCCTGCTAAACAAGAAGAGAAAAAAGTTGAAGAGAGCAGTATTCAAATATTTCCTATTCCAATCTCCCATTTTCCAGGTTTGATTTTTTTTAACTTTTTTCTACAGTTAATTGTTGCAAATGGTCAGCTGTAAGATGTAGAATCATTCTGAAGTTAACTTTTGAAATATTTGCTTCCGATTTTACAGTTAACTGTTAGGCCTAGTGCCAAATGTGGACTACAAAAAATGCAATAGTACCACTTTTTCTAGTCATTGGGGACTAGGCCTTAACATGATAGTACGATCCCTGTATTTAACTGATTTCCATAACAAAAATATTGTGCATTAAAGTGATTTAAAAGCAGCACAGTTTTTTTTGTCTTTCGACATAAAACTATGGAGTTGAAAAATGATAGAAGGGATTTCAAAAAAACCCCGCTAAAATTAGCTAAAGTGCTGAATTTATTTCAGTGAAGATCAGAGATCCCAAAGGATGCTTTTTTCTATTTTGTTGAAAATCTTTCGTGTCATCCAACGCAATACTAAATTCTGCATTGGATGGACAAGAAATATTATGTAAAATGCACATTTAATAAAACTTATACCACTTCGCAGTTTAAAATTCCGGACTAATTGGCCGTGTTTCCTCGAAGAGAAGCCCCATGGTCGATTCTCCGAAATTTGAATAAAATGGTAAAGGCTCAAATTGTTTTACGCCGCCAAATTATTCATTTATCCCGCAAAATCGTAAAAATGTCTTTTTAACTCAAAAAATTTTCAAATTTTTTTGTGTTTTTATACCAGGGTGTAGCCCTGGAATTCAGCCTGACTGAGATTTTAAAAAGTTGGAGAAAAAATTGGGTCTATGCAAAGACTTTTTTCTCCAACTTTTCAATATGTCATAAAATCAGTTGATAGCTTGTTATAAAGGCGAGATCCAGGGCTACACGGTGGTATAAAAACTTAATAAAAAATTAAAATAAAACGTTGAAAAAATACTCGAGAGAAATAAATTTTCACGACTATATTGGCTAAAGGGGTGTTTTTGTTCACTTTTTTTCATTTGGAACAAAAGTGGCCAAACGTCTAAAATAAACCGAAATTTTTAAGTTTGAAGGTGCCTAATTTTTGGTAAATGCTTATTACATAATATATTTTTCGTCCGTCTAACGCAACGTTTAGCATTCCGTTAGGTGACACGAAATATTTTCAAAAAATGGAAAAAATTAAAAAAATCTTTTGTGATTTCCGGTTCGTGCACAGTATACTGTATTATCAAAAATAGTTTGACCCATTAACCCACTCACAACCTCAATGCCTAATAACAACATTACAGTAACCCTTTGTAATAGTTAACTGTAGGAATTTTAAGGAAACAGCACCAGTAGTGCCCCTAATTGGATAGTTCGCCGACAACAGAGTTTTGAGCGGTCAAAGACCAATCCAGACATGTTGGAGAGTCTGGCAGCTTTTGTCAAGTCAAATGGCAGCAATCCTGCTGCTGCTGGATTTCCAAGTGCCCGGGTCCAGCAGTTGTTGAATGAACGAAGTTTAGGGAGCTTGGAGAGCCGAGGTAGACCACTATTCCGACAAGATTCTACTGGAGAAAGTGGCACCCAATCCAATACTACCACCAACACCACCAGCACCTCAGCCACCGATGGAGACCTGGAGTCCGAGAATGGAGCCGCTCAAAAGGCCAATGGAACTGTGGTCCAGAAGAGGTCCAGGTTTAGAAGGCGCTCCTCCATTGTGCCAGACAGGGAGTTGTCCACTGAGGAAGAAGAAGCCAATGCTGCTGCTTCAACTGCCTCAACTGTGAGTGGATCATTGAGCAGAGCAGTGGCCAGGAGATCTTTGTCCAGAACTAGTGCCACAACCAAACGGGACATCAACCCCATTATTGATTATGCTTCCAAACAAAGACCCAGACTGGTGTTTGGACATAGGGGTGACCAGCCTGGAGAAATGCATTGGGTGAGTTTTTTTCAGATAACGTGTGGACCAGGGTTGCGTCCGACATTAAAAAAGCCGATTCAAAAACAGATATCATCTTTTTCTTCTAAAATTCTTCTTTTCTCTAACCTTCTAAAATTTGTTCGAAATTCCCAACAGTTTTTTTTTTGAAAAATTATTCTGAAAAAAATGCACTTCATTTACGAACGATCATACCAAACTGGTCCTCAACAATTTTTCTATAGATGGCGTGGTTGAATATTTCCAAGTGACTATTCTCAACTAAGATGGTCTTATACAAAATTTCGGGTAAAAGGTTTAGTAGGTAAATTAATTTACCGGCCATAATTTTTTCATTTTATTGAAAAACTGGCTCTATATGTGTTCGAGGGTACACTTAAAAAAATATGCCTTGGTCCCCTGTTGTTCTCTTTTAAATTTTTTCTACTAGTCTCGGAAAATATTTATGGAAAGTGTGAGAAATTTTTTGCCTTGGTCCTACAAGCTGATTCAGGCCTGGACTTATGCAAGGGGTTTTCGAAAAATTTTTGCAAAAAAAACAACAGGGGGAGTGGTGGGATGGCGATACGGCATATTTTTTTGAGTGTATCCTCGAACACATATAGAGCCGAAAAGCTTTTCATTTTGTGGGATCTTGCAGCGCAGTGAAAAGGTATAAATGGGCAAAACTTTTTTTGTTGCCGAAAGTCTCGTTTTTGTGGCCGGTTTCGTTCTCTTCGGTGATGAGCGACCGAAGAGAAGGAAATCGGCCACATAAAAGAGATTTTCGGCTACAAAAAAGTTTTGCCCGGTATAAATAGAGCTATTGCTTCAAATCGAGCATATCCACACTCTGGAGCTGCAAACGCGCAGCACGAATCCGATCGCCTTGACTATATAGTACTGGTCTACCCATTTTTATCGAAAATTTTCCACAGGTTCATTTTGAATCCCGGTTTATCAGATTCTAAATTACACCAAAGTTTTCAAGAGAGGAAAAAAGCTATGGATATGAAAAGGAGCAACACTAATTTTACAGGCACCCTTTATCTCGTAAAAGCCCAGGTGACCGCCCCCACTCCAAAGAGTATTTTTCCCTAAGGTTACTTTTTTTTGTTCGCAATCCATTGCAATGTGAAGTGTGCTGGTATTTTGCCGCGAAGCTGCCAAATACCCTTGGTATTGTCGGTGCAAAAAGTGTGAAATAGGTGAAAAATGAAAAAAGCTGGCTTAGGGAAAAATACTCTTTGGGGGGAGCGGGCATTTGGTCTGCTGTCCCTTTATGTAACCCAATAAGTGCTCATACAATAAAAAAAACAATAGTTCAAAAAAATTTATTTAAAAAAAAAACAATAGTTCAAAAAAATGTAATTTTAAAAAAAACTTTACAAACCTCACACTTTTGTTAGCAAAAAACTTAAAAGTATTATTATTAGCCTCGAGGAGTATGCTCAATGCCCGGCGGAGAGTTCGCAGGTGATTCTTGAGATTTTTATTACTAGGTTATACTTATTATAATTGTTGTTTTGGTTGTAGTTTGTGACTCCTCCAATCATCGTATCCAAGTATTTGACTCAAACGGTCGACTATTACGCACTTTTGGTAAAAACAATTGGGCACTATTCTTGTTGGTACCCCCCAAATCATAGGATTTTTTTTTTAAATTTTCAAGCTATTTTTTGAATTTTTTTGAACTGAAAATCATTATTAATGCTTTTTCTCATGGTATGTTTGTAAACGCTAACATTTTATTTCATTTTTCTAAATCTTTTTTTCCTGGACACTGTCTAGTTGTAAAAAGCAAATTCTTAGGTTGAAGCCATTTGATAAATTGGTCATCAGAAAAAGACAAAACTTAATAAAGAAGCTTCGTATTGAATCCTTTTAACTCGTCCATGCTAAATTAACCACACCATTGTTCAATAAAAAGCATTAATAATGATTTTCAGTTCAAAAAAATTCAAAAAATAGCTTAAAAAATTTTGAAAAAAAATCCTATGATTTGGGGGGGGGGGTACAAACAAGAATAGTGCCAAACATTGGTCATGCTATCGTTTTAACTAATTATCCCCATTTCTAAGGAAAATATGGGAGCAATGACGGAGAAGTGGATAGTCCAGCTGGCATTGCTTACAACCGATATAAACATCAATTAGTCGTTTCTGACAGGTTTGGCCATTCCATGATAAATTAGTAAAAAAATACGTTTTTTCGACTTACAGATATAATCATCGAATCCAAATTTTCGATTTAAATGGAAATTTGTGCGACAATTTGGAAGTCGTGGATCCACAAGCGGTAAATTCAATAACCCTTGGGGTTTGGCACTTGATGAATTGGGCTTGATTTATGTTGCAGATAAAGTGGGTTTTTGGAATTGCAAATTGTCGTATAAATCTTTAATTTGATCAAGTTTCAGGACAATCATCGTGTTCAAGTTTTTGACCAAAATGGTTGGTAATTCTTGAATGCTTAAAAAGCAGGACGGGATTTTTTTTATGTTTTCAGCTTTCTGGTCTCTCGACAAAAAAACAAAAAAAATTAGTTAAAATATTTTTGTGAAAAACGCACTCTTTTCCATTTTATAGAGAAAGAATAATAAATAAATAAAATTCATATAAAAAATATTTAAAAATCTGGAAACGTTTTTTAACAAGGTCCATATATTGAATCACATATTTTAGGTAACTTTATGAACAAGTTTGGCTCTCATGGGGAAGCTGTTGGTCAGTTCCACAGTTATCTAAATTTTCTAATTAACACTTATCATTTAAAGGACAGTTCAATCACCCACTATTTATTGCTATTCACAAACGAACTCAAAATTTGTTTGTAAGCGACAGTGCCAACCACCGTGTTTGTGTATTTAATCATGATTGCTCGCCTCTGTTAGTTTTTGGTGTAGAAGGATTCCAGCGTGGTCAATTAAAGCTGCCGAGGGGGTCGCTGTAGATGAGCAGGTTGGTGTTTTTAGCAATAAATTATACTACATTCTATTTTTTTAGGGATTTGTGGTTGTTGCTGATAGGTTTGTTTTAAAGAAATATATCTTGAAAATGAAATGGAAAATTGAAAACTTGAAAATTCAATTTAATTTAATTTTAATTTTTTAAATATTTATTTAGAAATTAAATCAATTTTTATTTTAAATTTTTATTAATTTAGTGGTAATAACCGAGTTCAAGTCTTTTCTCCTGACGGCCAGTCCGTTCGTGTTTTTGGTGCTTGGGGAATCCTGCCCGGTCAACTGAAAGGCGTAGAAGGAGTAGCAATTGTGGACACCCAGATCATTGTATCAGACCGAGAAAATCACCGTGTGCAATTGTTTTAGACGACAAATTTGTTTTCAGTATTAATCTATTTGCTCACTTTTCATTGCCTTAAAACAGTGTTTTGTGTTGTAATTTCGGGTTGCTCACACTAATAAACTTATTTAAGAAATTCTATGTAAGTCCTTTTCTGGGACTCAACAATGAAAATTCTTTAAAAAAACAGTTTGGGGACCAAGACAAACTGCTGGGGTAAGTGTTCCAGAATTTCTCCGCTTTTTCAGTTCTGGTCTGCTTCGTTCATGCGCTTAACCATTTGGAATTCCTAGAAAATCTGAAGCGACCACTTGTTTTTTCAACTCAATTATCACCGACTACTGACACCAAGTTGTCTGAAAAGAGAATTTAAAAAAAAGAGAATCTCAAAAAGTGATTAGGAAAAAGGTTTCAAGGTTGGTTGCTCGGTTCACACATTACTTTTTTGGCTGACTCTTGGTGCGCTCATCATCCATTTGGGAGTAGTAGTATCACATACTTCAAAATAGGTTGCGCAAATGAACAGATATTCCTTTTTTACAAACCAATTGGTGGTGCAGGATCATGATGGTGATCATCTTGTTGTTCTTCCCATTTTACACTCTAAATTAATGGCTGTTTGGTTAGCCAAGAGCCTTGATGGACTTGCGGACTCATAGTTTCTCACCCAATTATTGGTGCCGCAAAAAGTATGTCTTTTATTGTGTGTCTCCCTCAATTATTACAAGCAAAAAATAGTGGGGTTGATTGTCGCAAAAACAGATAAAGTGAGGTCAATTCCTCCTCTTCTTGCTGTTACTTTGAATCTGATATTAAAAATCATGGTTAGCTAGGTGGTTTTTAGTGGTGCTTCACCACTTTATGATATTTTCACAAAAATATTATTGAACTTACAGGTTGGTCATCAAAACCACCTCGCCCAATTTTCAGCCGCAATTAATTTTGCCATAACGACCCTATTGTAAAAGGTATTCAAGATTGGCTGTAACTGAAATTACCCACTAAATTTCTGAATTTCCCCACTAAATTAATTAATTTCCCACTAAATTCAAATTTCCCTCAAAACACTGAATTTTCCCACTAAATTTCTGAATTTCCCCACTAAATTTCGAATTTTCTATTTGCAATTTTGAGCGAATTCAATTTTATAATCTGAAAATAGCTTGGATCGGTCAGAATTCTATAGTAAACTCCAAAAAGCAGTTTTTACTGGCTTTTAGCAGCTCTGGCATGGGATTCTGAGCAATCCAAATGATTTTCTGATTGCGAAAGAATTCGCACAACGTTTTGCATTGAAATTGCCCAAATCACTCGATTTGGTAAAGAAAATTCAAAATTTAGTGGGGATATTCAGAAATTTAGTGGGGAAATTCAGTGTTTTGAGGGAAATTTGAATTCAGTGGGGAAATTAATTAATTTAGTGGGGAAATTCAGAAATTTAGTGGGTAAATTCAATTTGAGTCTTCAAGATTTTCGCAAGTTTCTAAACAGCCATAACTTTTTCTAGTCCACATTTTTGAATTCTGTAATAGCAGATCGACCAGAAATTTGTTTGGTATATGCTGTCGAAATATGATTCTTGGTTAGTTCCCTGTTATTTGGGCCTAGTCCATCCAGAGGCCAATCACAGGTAAGGACCAGGGATGGGTAAGCAGGCGATTTTCGCCTCAGCACCACCCCACGCCCCAGGGTTTTTCAGACTATCGCCCCGGCTTCGCCCCACGCCCCAGGTTTTCCAGATTATCGCCCTGGGGCGGTGCGCACCGGGTCATGTAGCGGTTCCAGAGATTTTTTGAAGCCGCCATGTCTCTACGCGATTTCTAAGGCCAATTTGATTGAAATTTCGAAATTGGAGCCTTTTAAGAGAAATTTAAAAAATCCGAGCGCCCCGTACCCCGCCTCAGCACTAATTCTGCCTTCGCCCCGCCCCGCGCCCCGGACTATTTTTATTAGCGCCTTGCACCGCCCAACGCCCTGGGGCGGTGCGAGTTTGGGGCGCCTCTAATCACAGGGAGACTAAGCGAAAATAGTATTTTTGACATTATATATCAAAGAAATTTCTATGCAAGTCTGGGTAGTTCTGCGATTGCAGAATATGCAAAAACAATATTGCAGTTTAAAAATGAGAAAAATTTTGGGACACCATATACTATCCGGGGCCACATTTTTGACAACAAAATATTAACTTAGACTCCCAAGGTAACTTTAAAAAAGTTCGATGCTGATTATGGGAGCCAGTGAATGGGTTAAGCACCAAATTTTTAGATCATTTCTTGAATCATACAGTTAATTCTGGCACAAATAGAATAAGCACATTTTCTTCTACTCCAAAAATGAGAAAATTTCTGATAAAAACACGAAAAAATGACTTCATAAAAGCCCAACGGTGCTTGTCGACGCCGCCGCGCGGGTTCACCCATAAATGAACTTTGGTGAAAGGACGGATGGCTTGGCACGATAATTTTTAGCGGAGGAAAAAATTTATGGCCACCCACGATGGGAGGATAGAGCCGTCATATTCTAACAAATATTCGGAGCGGACAGCTTTAGTGAGGGGTCGAAAAAACTTCTAAGTATGTGACCAAGGTGTTATGGCCGCGATTCCTCAGAGCAGAAAAATTCGGACCAACTTCATTTTCCTTATTCTTCTGCTACACTTACAATTTTTTTCATATTTTAGCTAAACTTCTACAATATCCAAAATCCTAAGTAATCATAATTATAATCAAGTGTAGTCGGCCCTGCCACACTTGTAGTCCACATCACTTGCCCTTCCAAAAACTTAATACACAAATGTTGAGGCGGCTCGGTGGGTAGTTTAATAAAACTAATGTTGTTCGCCTTAATCCCAAAATTGTAGTAGTATGTTTATGTCGACCAGGATGGATAGAGCAGGAAAATGAGGAGTTAAGCCTAAGCTTTGTTGTCTGCCTGCTGGATGGAGAGATAATAATTACTTTTATTAAAATTACTCCTCAGCCAGCAGGGCAAGTTAAGCTTTAAGGTGGCACAAAAACATTTCCAACTACTGGCCTTGTCAACTTACTCTGTTGTTTGGCTGGCAGATTAACCTGCATACACACCCCACTCCAGCCTTAATCCCTGCCGATTAAAATGCGCTTGGCTATTGAACCTTTTGTACAATAGTGCTGGTGATTTGCTGCTGCCCTCTCCTCCATCGGACATTTAGTCAATGAGGAGTGCTGCTACTGGATCATCTCTCCCCTCTTTTGCCACCACACAATTATTTGTCTGTCTGCCTCTTTGAATGCTGGCTTAAAGGGGTGCAAAAGGTTTGAGCATGATTGCTGCTCCTCGCTTGACTTATTGCAGGTTGGCCTTGATTCCCGAGTAGCAGTTTTTTTTGTATAACCGAGTAGCGCCGAAAAATAACCTACTTTTGCTAGAAAAAGCGTTAACTGGCAATAGAATATTGAATACAAAGACTTTCAGAATGTTTTTGTGTCTAAAAGTTTAAAATCCGGGCAATTTCAAAAAAAATTCTAAAAAAATAATTGCACCAGTTAGGAATTCAACCTGCGACATTAAAAACGGACCTGCAGCTTATACCACTGCACCACACTCACCCGTTAATCAATGTTGCTGGTTTGTAATATAGCCTAGATCGTAAATTTCTAATTTTCAAAAGTCAATTCCTAGGTGTAGTCCACCCCGTAGCAAATTTTGCAGATGGTTTCGTAACAAGCTCGGTCAGAGCTATCTTTGGTATATAACGTTTTTTGATAGGCCACAGTCAGGTCGTGCCTTTCCCGTGTTATACTTGTCATGTCTAGCTAAAAACTAATTTATTCTGTGATTTGCAGTTTCTTGTCAAAGTCCCTGCTGAAATTCATAAATTTGTCTCTGAAGTTCACATTACTTTTTAAATTAACCAGTAGCCTGTCCAACCAACTCTAGTCTTGTATGCAACTTAATCTTGCAGCTCAATAAAGCTAGCTACACTCTCGCGCCCGTATATACAGCTCTTTTTCTTCCTATTCTTCTTCCTTAAACCAGATGATTAAAACAAGCGATTAATTAATTTTAAAAACTTTCTTCCTTTTCTCCATTCTCCACAGTCAACACATTCCCCGAAAAACAGGGGGCGAGATAAGGTTGGAGAGATAAAGTTTTTAAAGGCTTCCGATTGCAACGGGGCGATAAGCGGATGACCCAGATGATTTTTTCCATCCCCAGGTAATATTAGTAGCTGCAGCAACAATTAAAGTTAACTCAAATGTGCTGAGCCATCCAGCACAAAGAAGCTACCCCACCCAAAAACTAGGGTTCCCAACCCAAACTGCATCAATTAGCAGTGATCGCCAGCCAGTCAGCTACCACTTTTCTGGTCGCTTCTTAATTCTGGCCGCTTCCCCAGCCCAAATTTGGTGGTGGGAAAAGCAGCTAATTCTGTGCCTGCTCCACCTGGGGCCAAACTTTTGTGCTGCTGTTTCCTTTGTTGTTGGAGTAGTAGTAGCACTTTTGCTACCCTTTTTATTTGTCCCCTGCACTTTTTGTGAGGGCATGGGAGTGAGGCGGCTGACTGGCTGCTTCTTCTACGGCCTTATTTTCCCAACTATTGATGCTTTTAATAGAAGAAAGGGGGCAAACAAGTTGTGCTGGCTTGAACATTACCGTAGTGGCTATAGCTCTCCTTCACCATTGAGTTTGTGGGATGCATATCCATCTATATATATTGCTTCTTTGTATGCCAATTAGTGGAGGCACTACTGTAAGGCAGGCAGGAGAAGGAGGCATTAATTGCTTTGATCCAGTTGCACCCCTTTATTGCTTTAATTATGGTTTGTAGGTGTGGATAACAATGTTTTTGCTTTACTTTTTGTTTCGGTTTACCATGTGCAAGCTTATTTGATCCATATTGTAGGATTGAATTTGGATTGTGAGTTTTGAATTATGTATTAGCAATTTATTTCCATCAGCAACTATTTCTAAAAAGTTTTCCTTACCATTCCTACTTGTCTAATGACTCAAATTAGGCTCAACGCAAACGAATAAATTTGCAACCACTTGACGCTCTAGGCCAACCTATGAAAGCTAAAAAAATATGAGACCACCTTCGCTAGTCCCGTGATTATGGCCAACATGATCACCTTGACTACAATCACTATGATCGGCTTTATAATAAGGTGCTTGAGGTGACCAATAAGAACCGCTGAAATGGCATTTTCTAGTGAGGTCCCGATAACCGGAAAGAACTTCTTCCCCACCTAAACACTCAAACGGGAAAAGTTCACCCCCACCAATCTACAAAACATGTATCAAAAATGAGCAGGCACAAGTTCACTGAGCAAGATCGACTTTATTTCTTGAATAGTGAAAACACAATAACCATAAAGAATCCATACAGGATTAATAAGAGACAGTCAAATAAAAGACAAGTTTGTGGTACTTCAATATGAGATCTTGTTTACTTATTTTGATAATCGCTTTTCTGTCCCGCCACTTCAGCATCTTCCAGATTTTCGGTAACAGAGCAGAATTCATAAGCAGCCACCAACTGTTCCAATGTGATGTTGCTCTTTCGAAGCTTGCAGTCCAGTTCAATGACAGACGTGACCAGTTCCACTAGCGGCTAAAAACTACCTGCATGAAAATTTAAACGAAGCAACAGTCTGACCTTGACATTCTCATAGCGACCACAAAGGCGATCTTCAACGACGGCGTGCAAATCTTTACCAGTACCAGAGAATTTCTTCTTGGCAACGACTTGAACATCTCTCTTAGACACTTAACCAAACCAATAAACAAAACTAGTGCATCAATACAAACCTTTGTCCAAAGCAGAAAGTGTTAGGCTCAATCGATCGGCGACCCTTTCCCTTGAAGAATTCTTTAAACGAGCTGAATTTAAACCACGAACTTTAAAATCAGGTCAGGAAAATTAAAGATTTTACCTATCTTCGGCGTTTCAAAACCGGCTTCAGAAGGATGAGTTGGACGTTTGCTTGCGCGACGAGTAGAAACTGACGACGTGCCCATTTTGGATGGCAGAGTAACATTTGGAGAGAATTGGGCTTCAGGCTAAATGCAAAATTACCTAGCTAATAAAATCAAACCGAGAAAGACACCTGTTTACTGGCAATGATTTTTTTCAAGGCATCATAGGCGATTGGAGGAGTCAACAAGGCACTCTTGACATCAGGATCCTGATCCGCCTCTTCCAGACCAAGCACAGCAGCAGCATTGTCAAAAGCGTGACGAGCATAGCGAAGAAGCGAAGTAGATCCAACCTTTAACATACTAGCTTGTGTCACTATGTTACAAAAATCAATTCAGTCCGCCCTCAACATGGCACAAGAAGGGTACGATGGTGCACGCGATGCAGAGAGCCAACTGTACTCCTAATTTACTCAAAATCACCTCATCCGATTCACGAATAACTTCGCCGGCAGTCTTCCCATTGAGCAAGATTTCGGCAACACCCTTACGAAGACTACCTCTCTTGTCTGGCACGCGATAGGACTTGATCGAATCATCAATGACTTGGTCGAGAACTAAACAGCCGAAATTCATCAGGAGAACAATAGACCAAGACAAAACCAACATACTTGTTGCATGCTCTTTCCAATGGCTCGGCTGAGTGATTTTAGGAGGTGGCTTTTTGGCAATGTTCACGGAAGGCGAATCGTTCTTCTCAGCATCTTTCGATTCAGCAATTGTTCCAGGTTCTAAAGTTGGAACAAGTAGTAGAAGAAAAGATAGCTGAGAGAGACCCACCTTTAGTGGCTTCATCATCGATCTTCTTCTTTCGCATAGTGTTTTGCTGTTCGATTTTAATGCCTTCGGACCGGTTCTTGTCAAGAACGCTTTGCATAGCTCCAAGCAATGGCTTCATCTACACAATATTTTTTGTTGAGAATCATTAGGCAAAGCACTAACCTCCTGTTCGGTGACAAAACCCTCCTTAACGCAATTTTCCAAAAGAATGCCATGATGCATCACTTTCTCGATTGTTTCAAGCAGACATCCCACTCTGTTTACGTCAATTTCACAGCTCAGCAAAACATCTTCCGCAGCAATATCGATCTCTTCCAGGGTATATTTTTCAGTTTTGATAGCAGACTCGGCCATGGCTAAAACGAAAAGATAATTGGCGAAATCGTTAATCAACGTGACAGCATAAATAAAACATCTGGCAACAATGTGGCGGTTACTTGATAATTACTTTGTGGTTAAAGACGCTTTCTGTAGTCTTACAGAAAATCTTGTTGACGCAATTTGTTGACAAAAAATTGTTCTGGTTCATTGTGTCCCTTTACTACCGTATAACCACTATTAGTTGGGCCATCCAGATTATTTTTCAACCTTATCGAAACCGAAATTTTTAGATGTAAACCCAAAGTCTAAAAAGCGGAATTGGTAGAGCACGTGAGAGTTAAGAAAATGCAATAAACAGATTTGCAAAATGTTTACTCTGTCCCGAGATACAGACCCTCAAAGGGGACCGGCCAGTTAGCGAGACGGCCAGTTAGCGATGGCCAGTTAGCGAGACTTTTTTTAAAAATTTTTGATATTTTTTGCCATAAAAGTACTCTTTTTGTGGAAACAGTTTTTCTGAGGCCACCCAGTATCTGAAATTTCCTCAGGAATCCGAATCAAAAAACAGAATTTTAAAATAACGCGTGGTCGCTGAGATATGACTTAAAATTGGATGGTCATCATTTAAAAATGACAAGCACGCAACTTTAGGTCATATCTCAGCGACCACGCGTTATTTTAAAATTATCTTTTTTGATTCGGATTCCTGAGGAAATTTCAGATACTGGGTGCCTCAGAAAAACTTTTTTCCACAAAAAGAGTACTTTTATGGCAAAAAATATCAAAAATTTAAAAAAAAAGTCTCGCTAACTGGCCGTCTCGCTAACTGGCCGTACACCACCCTCAAAGTCTAGGGAGCCCGATTACTAAAGGAGGTCGAATTAATAGAGATTATACGGTACTTTTGACAAAAATTTAATTTTGGTCGGCTATTTTTCACATAAACTTTATTTCGGGTAGGCGCGTTTTCAAAGCCAGTTTACAATAAGTTGCGACCCAAGCATGAAGGGCAATACATTTTCTTGTTTCTGGTTATCTAAGACTTAGATTCTAAGTACAGGGTGTTTCAAGAAATTCGCTGGTTTTAAAATGGTCATAACCTTTTTCCCAGAGCGATTTTCGAAATTCTGTTTTCGCCAATCGATTTTTCTTGCCGACAAAATTTTTTAAGTGCATTATATGAAAACCACAATTTTTGCTTGGTCCCTCCTGTAGTTTGGGCTCTGGCCATCCCGAGACCATCTGCAGTCCAGTGCAGAAACCACAGGGACAGAAACCACCAGGCGAAAATTGTGTTTTTCACATTATATACCGAAAAAATATTGTCGGCGAGAAAAACCTATTGGCAAAAACAGAATTTCGAAAATCGCACTAGGAAAAAAGTTACCACCTATTCAAAACTGGCAAATTTATTGAAACACCCTGTACTATTCTTGTAACTAAGATATAGGGCTTCAAAATAAGCTATTATACACCCAATCTGTAACAATGGCTGCCGTATTTATTCTAATAGAGGGCCATGGTCTCCTATTTTTCAACCTCCAACATTTTTTTGGCTATGTATTAAAAATGCAATAAAACATGGTTTACCCCACTAGTATCTATTAGAGATTGACCTTCCAATAAAAACTGGCCTTCAATAAGAATGAATACTGTAAAGTGGCTGGCTATGACAGAAAAATGAATTCTTTCTTTTATTCCTATCTTGTAGCCTGAACTCTGAGAAGCTCAAAAGGAGCTGAGGAGCTGCCTCGCCTCTTCCTTTATAATATTCAAGTTTTTAATTTGCCGGAAGTGTCTCTGCTCGAAAAAATCAACTCCAGAACAGATCACAAACTATAATTAATCGCTCGCATCAAGATTGGATGAGAACATACCGTATTTCCTCTAATAACTCACCCTGCTCTAATAACTCACCCCCTCAACTTTGAGGGCCTATATCTCAGCTCGGAACAAATATTTTGCAAAGCTGTTTTTTGCGTTTTCTTAATTTTTACGAGCTCTACCGATTCCAGTTTTTAAATTTAATATTTTCACCCAAAAATCTCGAGATCGACCTCAAATTTTTCCAATTTTCAGCGATCCAAAAAATAACTCACCCGGGTGAGTTATTAGAGGAAATACGGTATTCTCAAAAAATGTATCACGAAAACTGTAAATTTTACATCCAATCCCATTCCGAAAAATACGGAATTAAATAATGAAATCTATATTTTTTATATCCTTGTCCACTCCAACGATCACTGCTGTAATCGTAAAAAAGCAAGCAGGTTTGCTTAGAGTCGTGATCACCCGTCTTTATTTATTCTAAATCACTCAAACATCTCTGCAAAGTTGTGCACATTGGAAAGCACAAAGCAAGGGGGTCAGCTACAGTTAATTTTTAGCCTCATCCTTTCTAAAACAATTGAGAACTAATTATTGGTAGAGAGGAGTCAAGGAGGTAAGCTTCTCTGTTCGTCCAGCCAACTGACCAACACTCACAAAGCAAACACTAATAATAAGCAGATGATGGTGGGCAGGTAATATGCGGAATATTCGGCCGGCTGGCCGCTCCGACAGATTAAGAGTTTAACTTCTCAAGAGCAGCCAGCCTTCTTTTTTCAGTCCATCACATCTACTATGTCCTTACCTTTCCTCGCTTTTGTTTTTTTATCTCAATTTGTCAGTGTATAAAATATGCTAGCACATTTCACTGGATGAAGATTGTGTAACTTTTAAACATTTTCACCTTTGATATGTTTTCGAATCAAACCATAATGTATCACGATTAATTGCCGAGTAGTTCAACATAGCATTCTTGGATGATCAAGTCCAGATCACGTAATAAGACACATTAAGGTTGTGGAAACGGTTCGCACTCATTTGGGTAAATCTCATTTGGGCACCAATTTCGAATACCGTATTCACTCTATTAACTCCCACCCTCTAATAACTCCCCAGCCTCTAATAAGTCGCCACCCTACGGACCCCATATCTCAGCCTAAAGCAAACATTTTGCAAATCTGTTTTTTGCGTTTTCTTAGTTACTACGGGATTACCTAATTTCAATTTTCAAACTGTGGTTGAGCACCCAAAAATCTCAAAATCGACCTAAAAATTTTCCGATTTTTTGAAAGTTGAAAAATAACTCCCCATGGGGAGTTAATAGAGTGAATACGGTATGCTAAATTTTCAAACGCAAAGGTGTGCCTCTTTAAATTTTGTCCGCAAAACAGTTTTCGAAGAATTATTAGAATTATCAGAGCAGGCTTGTGCAAGGGCCGGCCCGGGAATGATTTTTAAAGCCTGTGCCCAACTTTTAAAATTCCTTTCGGGCCGGGCCGGGTTCAAGCCTGAGAATAGAAAAAAATGTCCGAGCCAGGCCGTGAAAAGGTGGGCCCGTGTACAGGCCTGCCACACAGGAGATAGCAAAGCACTATGTACGGTACAGGTTTTTATCAGTAAACTTGCCATTTTGGTATTATCACACCGTGTGTGGGGTGACAATTTTGATTGAGCGCTGGTTTCAGAACGCTTTCCCGTCATTCAAGTTTTTTTCTGGAGATAGATATCTTCGACAGGGATTTGTAGGCTAAGAATTCTCTAAAAACTGCTTTACAAAGAAAATCTGAAGAGGCACACCTTTGCGTTCGAAAATTAACCATATTCGAATTGGTGCCCAAATGAGGTGGCCAAATGATAATTCCTAAAATGAGGGTGCCCAAATGAGTACCAACGGTGGAAATGTATGGATCGTCAGTACAGCTGTATACAAAATTGGCTGTGAAGGCCAGGCACACCTGAGGCGCTAAAAAAATTATGCGAGAGGCTAGACTATAGCCAAGAAATTTTTGGCCAAATTTCGGTATACCCCAGCACTCAATTGAACAACAGGAGGACTTTTTATATACTTTTCACATTTTTTACATTTTTCTCAAAAGTCTTCATATTGTGTCCAAACCATCTCAAACCACTCTAATTTACCTCAAACTACCCTAGAGGCCACTCAAATCACCCCGAAAATATCTTTAAACACCCCGAATGGACTATCTGAAGATTTTAAGGCAAATAGACGTTTCAAGAATATATCAGTTTTGATAAATTCGAGAAACTTTTCAAATGTAAGTTTGAGAAGTTTTGAACACAATATAAAGATTTTTGAATAAAATGTAAAAAATATGTCTTGGTCCCCCTGTTGTTCAATTGAGCGCTGGGGGCATACCGAAATTAAGTGCTGGGGGTATACCGAAATTGTACCAAATTTTTTTGAAAAATAGTAGGTTGAGTGGGTGAGCTACTTAACGATTTTACAAACTCTTGACCAGAAAATTGCCTAATCATGAATTAAAAAAGAACCGGACCACCTCAGGAGACACCACTCCCCTTCAGATTTAAATTTAAACGACTCTGAGAATTACTACACCATACAATCTCTAGAACTTCAAGCAGAAACCTTCAACTAAAACAATGAGAGCACCCAACAGCTATAGAAAAAAATTCAGCCAGCGTGAACAGCTGAGTCAATTAGATTGACAATGTATGACAGCATCATGCTTCAACACATTTATTTCGGAACAAAATAACTGTCAGGAATTCAACAATAACAGCAGCAAATACGTTTTCTTGTCTTTTGACAGCTTGAATTTCTTTGCCTCAGAAAAAGAATCCCAGGATCTTCCCTCCTTGGTGCTTGCGACGAGCTTCCTCGTGATCGATGATTCCTAAATAAAGGAGTTAGGATTGGAAAGTATGGAACAAATATCTTGCCAGCAGAAGTGGTGAGCACCAGATACCCAAACTGACGAGAAGGCAGGAGATTGGAAGTCCACTTTTCCAAGTCGGCCAACGAAATCTGTAAACATTGGAAATTAGACTCGAATGCCACCATTGGGAAAGTGATTTTTTATTACGTCGAAGCGAGGACTTATCACCGAGCACTTGTTGATTCGACCCTTCAAATTGACGATAATTTTGCCAGCACGATGATCATCCACAATCTCGAATTCGCCTGCAAATAAAATACTGGAACCATAACATAGTTCAAACACAGAAATCGTACCGATGTAGCCATGCTTCATCATCACAGTCAGAAAGCGAATGATAACCTTAGAAGAAGGGCGAATGATCACCTGCGTTTTTCCGCGTCTTTCGGCATTGTTGATGGACTTCAGCGCGTCTGCGAGCACATTCATGCGAACCATTTTACCGCTTTCGAATTACTGAAAAGGGCTAGTAAAAACAAAATTCGGAACTGAAAATCGATTTGAAGCCAAGAGGAAAAACAATGGCTCTCTCCTGTTATATCCAAAACTGTTACATCTAAAAATGGTTCTAGTTTTATCAGGTTCTCGCCAAAAGTTCCAGCAAGGTTTAGCCTTTTAAGTTCAATTTATTTATGATACAATACTTCAGGCTTTCCCTCTAATACTATATGGAAAATAACAAAATTTAAAATGAAAAGCTAGAACCGTGCTAGAACTTTTGGCGAGAACCGGATAAAACTAGAACCATTTTTAGATGTAACAGTTTTGGATATAACAGGAGAGAGCCAAAACAATGACCTGTTAGTTTTCTGTCAGTCTGTCACGCAATATCCTCTCAGGGTAAAAATTGTTTTAAATCATTTATAGCGTAAAGGGCTAGTAATTTGATCTGATTTGTTGTACAGTCGAGTCGCGATATAACGCGACCCCGATATAACGCGACCCTTGATATAACGCGACCCTTCAAATGATCCCAGCAAAAGGAAGTCAGTCAAATTTACCTTCGATATAACGCGACCATTGATATACCGCGACCTTTTTACGGTCCCGAGGGGTCGCGTTATATCAAGACTCGACTGTATCCTGAAGTGTCCTTATTTTGAGCAAATGACCTTATTTTCAAAATTTTGAGATCTCAACCGTGGTCTATAGTTAGTATTTTAGAAGTTAATAATCTACGTGTCTGTTTATTGTATTTTCTCAACTCCCACGAGCTTAACAGACTCCGCTTCCTTGGTTTTGGCTGAACACCCAAAATTATCGAGATCAATCTCAAACTTTTCCGATTTTTCAGTGTTTGAAAAATAACTTCCTATTGGGTGTTATCACACAGAACAGGGTATTTTGTAAGACTTCTTATTTATTTCCAATGAATAAGTAATGGTAACATTCACGTGTATGCTTTACAATTCTATCTCATAACATTTTGACTTAGCCAAAAAAATATGGAAGTTCTGGGTCAACCAAAGGCTAGGTGCCCTTCTTAAGTATTACTCTTGCCTTCCTTCCCTACTCTTTTGTGCTGCACACACATAATCCAAAGTTGTTTATTGCATTTAACAAAATTAAAAGATGTAGTGTCAGATTCTATTTGCTGTGTTTGTTTGTAAATTCCAGTCACTTAAATGTCTTATGGCCGCTATTTTCGGGTTCAATTATCGTGATTAAGTGGAGGAGAAAAGGCAAAAGGCTCCAGGAATGCCCATCCATTGACGCAGTCCACGCTGCTCTATCGGATTAATTAGTGTAAAAGCATATATATTTACAAATATCACTCACTTAAATTCATGAGCATGCAAGAAAGTTTGTGGTTGGGTATTAGTAGTACTGTTGGCTGCCCTAGCTGCCTGCCTTCCCCCTAGACATCGTCGATCAGGCTTATCAGTGCTCACACACACATAAACACCCCTTTTATTAGCTTAAATGGGTAGGAGGAAGCAACCACCTTTCTCTTTTGGTCACACATTTACTCCTTTTCCTGCTCCTCTTGCTCCTCCAACTTTTGTGGCCGGCAGGTTGATACAGGGTGCTTTTCAAAAGGCGTCCATACTATTCTGTACTACAATCACCTATTTCAAAACTCTGCATCTTTTTTTAATGTTATTATGGATTTGGCCTGGAAAACTTTTTTGTACACCATGTCTCATGAATTTCTGAAAAATTTTAAATGGCCTTAACTTTTTATAGAAATCGAATTTTAACATGCGGTTTTTTCAGTAGATTTTTTTCTCGAGCACACAGTTTTTTGATGCATATATATATAGTGTTAAAAACACGACTTTTGCTTGTTAGAATAATTCCCTGGCATAACTATAGAGTTGCTTGCGAAGAAGTTAAATTGAATTTTCGAAAATCTTTGACTTCACTATTTTTCATCATGAAGTAATAAAAAAACATTTTTAAATCATATTTATACAAAAAATTTAATGGTATAAAAAATTTTCTAAAGCTGATTTGACTGGGGGGGGGGGGCTTAGGTTCAAATGCTCCAGCCCGGCTAGCGCTTTAATTGAGCTCATAGCGGGAGCATCCAATTTTTTGTTTGTCCCACCCTGTAGGTACCCTGGACTGTATCATCATCACATGCCTCTCCCCCTCTATTCCGAAAACAACTTGATTGTTGTTTGCCTCTTAATCAGTGAAGGGGCATACTGGCGTCGGTGCTTGGCTGGACTTAGGCTCTTGATTACTTATTATTTTCGCTGCTGCCGCTACTCCCTGATAATGAGGTGCCTGTTTGAAAATTAATCAGCATGCAAGTTTGTGTTTTTCTCTGGTGCTGATGGCTGCTGCTTGTGGGGATGATAGCGTCCTCCTCTTTCCACATTTGTATAATTGACGGTGGAGTTGGGGAGCTGGGTGTGTGTTCTAGACAACTTTTTCGAGAGCAACAGCAGGCGAGGAATACCAATTGGCAATTGGCTAACCAGGAGTTAGTGTTATACTCTCGCTTCTTGTTTTTGATTAGTTGGGGGCATTCCGAGAATACTCTTTTGCTTCACAATATTTTTATTGGTTTGATTTTGGTTGATAAACTTTAGTGGTTGCTACAGTAGGCTAAGTGCAGTGCTAGCTAACCATTTTACAGTTTATTAAAGTCGAACCTGGATACAACACCATTTCGAACACCACCCGAAAATGGACCCCTTTGGTCAGCTTTGACTAAAATTAAGTCAAGTGAACCCTCGATACAACACCATTCTAGGGTCTTCCCCCTGGGGTGGTGTTGAATTTAAGTTTGACTGTTTCGAAAGTTGAGGTTTTATGGTTACCGTATAACCTGTAACGATCCCCCATCCCCTTGATTCTGCATCCTATTTTTTAGCCTGGTTTCTGGAGACTACTTCTAAGTAATTTACCACCTATTTTGTAGCTAATATCAGTAGCTGCAGATTGGTTGGTAGCTTGACTAAGACTATTTTCCAAAAAGTGGATCAAAAACACAACACCTTTTGCAATAGAGAAGGGGGATTATTACAGGGTCCTATTTATCTGGTCAGGTTTTACGGGAAGCAGAAATGTGGGCCATTTGAAATTGGGCCAAAACTTGAAATAGCTCGATTTTGGAATATTTTGAATTGAATTAATTGGCCCAATTTTCTCCCCACTATATATAAATTTGAGCTTAAGTGGTGGTCGTTGACAATGGCTGCTGACCAAAGAATATTTTCGTAGAATCAACATTCTTACTGACTAACAAAACTCTAGTAGAACATTTTTATTTTACAGTCGGACCTCGATTGAACCGCCTTACAACTTATCTTAGGGAAACCATTCAATCGGGGTCTGCTTATTTATACTTTACATACAAATTGAACCGAGAAGGGAGCTGTTTAAGAAAAAGTCCTCAATCTTCAATTTCCAATCTCGATTCTCCATTGTGAAAGACGAGTAAATCAGGCCAGATTCCATTTTTTTAAGTAGGCGTCTTTAAAATTAGATTCTGGTTTTTTTCGTGAAAAATGCATGAGAACGACTGCACTGACTTGCTTTACAGGATAAGAGAAAAACGTAGTCTCATTTTTTAAATTTTATGAAATTCGATGACGCCAATCCAAAAAAGACATTCGGCATCCCTGCTGCTAATATAATGAAGAAATCTCCTGATTTTATGTCAATTGTGTACTAGTAAACGGCCAAATTTGCTATTACCATTCAAAAAGAACAACATTAGATTAAATATATTTTGTGCTTACTGATTAGGTAACTGTTGTGTGCCGAAAATTGAAGTACTGCCGCAATTAACTTGAAAAGAGGCCAAGTTGAAAAGCTTCCACTTAATACTACTCCATCATGGTGCAAGATAAATAGATAGTGTGGGGCGGGCGCCAGTAGGCAGGGATTATGGAATTGGCATTTGAGCTTCTTCTTCCATCACCCTGGGCCAATAGCAAAATATTTGCCTCCTTTTGGCAGTGGAGTTAAGCTCTAAGCCAGGGACCGCAAATAGGAGGGGTGCCTTCTGCCCCTATTGTGGTGAGCCAGAGGTTGTTGGTTGGGAAAATGGCTAGGATTAAGCTTAAGCTTAAGCACCACCAACATCGCCTCCTTTTCCTCAAAAGTAAAGAAAAAGGATGATGAGTGGAACGACCAGAAGGAGTTGGGCTAGAAACTGTTTTGCTGGAAGTTGGGTTTGCCTTTTGCTTCAGTTTCATCATTTTAATTTTTTTGCTATGTATACGATTATGATATTAGTTGCCGATTTTGCAAAGTTAGATTCCTTATTGCTAAAGGAGCAGTCTGTCGTTGGTGACATCAATGGACTAAAACTAACTAGCGACCAATTTAACTTAGAACTGGGTTTTTGCGAATTTTTTAAACTGTTGAATAAAGTCGACATTTTTCTTATACAGTCGAACCTCTCTATAGTGTACACCCCAAAAGTTCGTTCCCGCCTAGGGTCCGACACTTTTTTTAGCTCGATTTTCAATTTTTTTGCTGATTCTTTTTTCACAGTCTGGCCGCAAATATCGTAAGGATTCCGATTTTGCCGATCGTTTTTCATTTGTCTATATATTTTTTCTCTAAAAAAGCAAAACCTCCCGATAGTGTACATCTTATTTTCAAAGTGGTGTACACTATATGGAGGTTTTGCTTTTTTAGAGAAAAAATATATAGACAAATGAAAACGATCGGCAAAATCGGAATCCTTACGATATTTGCGGCCAGACTGTGAAAAAAGAATCAGCAAAAAAATTGAAAATCGAGCTAAAAAAAGTGTCGGACCCTAGGCGGAACGAACTTTTGGGGTGTACACTATAGAGAGGTTCGACTGTAATTGAAAAAGTAATAATATTGAAGTAGAAATGTTTTTTTCCCAATCAGTTGAGATCTGGACGAATTTGTTTTCGGTCATTGAGATATGACCAAAAGGGTGAGTGGTGACAATTTTAGAAGTAGTCTAATCCAAACCCGTAACAATTTCGACAAAATCTTTACTGATTCACCTTCAGGAAGACATTTTTATTGGCTTTTTAGATAAAAAAAAATTTAAAAATGAATTAGGAGGTACTTGAAAAAAATCACAAAATTTCAAAAAAAAATTCAAAAGTTTGCCGAAATGCACCTCTTGCTTTAGCTGTGAGCGACTATAGCCACTTTTTCTTCCTGTCGTTTTGGCAAATAAGGCTTTTGTGAAATGTCGCTTATGACAAGTATCCAATATTCAAAAAATGAATGTTTTAAAAAAATTAAAAAAGACGACTTTTCTCAAAATTAAAAAAAACCACGAAGACATTATATTCGCAGTAACGGAGACAGTTAAATCCGTTGCTGAAATATATTTATCATAAATTTTGTGCTCTTTCTGCAAATTTGTACAATAGATAATGTTTTAAAATTTGTTTTAATTTGTTTAAATCTCAATCTTTATCCAATTCAGATGATGCTAGCGAGTAGCAGTCCCAAAACAGCAGTTCCAGCCATGTTCACAGCACTAAAGCAGGAGAGCAGTCAGGACAATGATTGTAGCCCTCCAGGCACCCTCAACGGCTCCGTCTCCCCCAAGTCAATCATGGACGAGAACGATGGAAGTGCCACTTCCTCCAGTCCTTCCTCCACACCTACAGTCTCTTCCATAGTCAATAGAGCAGCACCGACAACGACCAGCAGCCCAGCCAATGAGGGAGCATGCCCACTCCAGCAGCAGAGTGCAACTGCCCACAACCAACAACCAGATGTCCCATGAATGTCAACAATTTATTCGGCAACTTCTTTGCATCCAACAATATCAAAGAGGAGAAATGCATGGAACGAGCTGGTCAGGACACTTTTGCAGTCTCTCCATTGGCTGCTTCCATGGCAGGGTGGATCAGAAAACCTTTTTGCAATTGTCCCACCTGTTCTCAGCTCAGAATCCACAACCCACCCCTGAGAATATGGGCAGCAAGAAGCAGGACTCTCCATGTCTCTCTTCTATGATGCAAGATAGGAAAAGGGTAAGTTTTTAAATTTTCAAAATTAATGTTAAAGGAAAACAGTATATTTCTTCTAATAAGACCCCATGGGACCTTATATTTAAAACTACTAAAAATCTAAAAAAATTTCGGTCGGTGGTTAACCAAAATTCAAAAAGCAAAATTTGTAGAGTTAGTGGGGGTTGGAAGAGGAGAAGCAGAGGATTCCCATTACGTAATTTTATACCATATTCTCTCTAAACATTCACGCCACCCCTGCACCCAGTAACTTTTTGGTTAAATCTTTTTTCTGCTTTCTTCTGGCCCGAAAGTGCCTTCTTTTTTTCTTTTAGACAAAGAGGTAAATATATTAACAATTTTTTTAAAGCGAAAGCACCATCAGCTAGCCCTGCGTTTCTAGTTTCTAACAAAATATCATTTGTTGCAACACGTTTGCAAAATACAGCACAAAAAGGTAAAAGTATGAAGCAAATTATCTTCCGACTTACTTCATACTTTCCCCTTTTGTTGCATATATTGTAGAGATTATGCAATGACTGATATCTCGTTAGAAATTAGAATCAAAGAGCTACCTGATGGTGTATAGACTTTTCAAAAATGGTTTAGATATTTGTTTCTATAACCAAAAGAAAAAAAGGAGGCACTTTTGATCCAAAAAGAAGGCAGTTTCGGACAGTAGAAGGCAGGAAAAATAGTTATCCTAACTTTTTTAGACACACAGTAGGCCAGCGTAATTCAAGACCGGTTTAAAAATTTGAACTTCAGATTGATTTCTCAAACAGCGAAAAAACTAAAATTGTAAAAGGCGCGAATTCAAAAAATCTCTCAAAACCGCCAAACGTCTGCGCACTGGGTAGATATTTTAATGAGGTGGCTTTATTAAATAATTTCAGTTTTGTCTAATTTATCGGGTTTTTACCATTTTTAGTGAAGCACGTACAATAAAACATTTTTCTGATAGTTGAATTGGCTGTACACCAAAATATACGCGCCAATTTGCTACTTGGTCGTTTTGGTACGAAATTTTTTAGTGATAATTGTTTCGGTAAGAGATTTTAGTCTGAAAATTTTCGGTGACAGCACGAAAAACGGTATTTTGGTAAGAGATTTTTTAATACGCGGTTATTTCGATAAGTAATTTTTTGGTAACAGCACGAAAAATTTTGTACCAAAACGACCAAGTACCAAATTGGCTCGTATATTTCGGTGTACAGCCGTTGAGTTAGCGTACAAAATTAATAAATTTGTTCACATTCAGAGCTATCCTTACACCTTCCAATATTGTGTTCTGTGCCAGAAAAATGTGCATAGTTCCAAGCTGCCATGCCACATCAGACAATGCCATGTAAGGTTAAAATATTGAAAAAAACCTTTTTTCTAAAATGTAAAACAATTTTTAGGTGGGCAAGCCAATGTTCCAGTGTCCAGCCTGCGATTTCACATCCACCTACTCCAAAAACAATGTCAAGAGTCATATGGTGTCGTTGCACGGCTTAGCTGTCAGTCCTTTTTTAAGCGTTTTAAGCTGGTTAAATAATCCAATGGTTTAAGGGTGATCCAATAAGCTACATGGACCAGTATGCCGGACAAGTTGAAGAAGTGAGCTTCTAAGTTGATTTCTAATCATGCGTTATTTACGGTACTCACAGAGCCTGTGAAGGGTCCCAACCGGGTCGACCACCGGAAGTTTCATTTTTTGGATGTTTCTTTAGCCATGAATGATATTGACTAAGCATGGATTTTGAGCGTTAAAAATTTTCTTTTGTACTTTTTTCAGCCCTAAATTTAAGGTTGTCTTTTGGTGGATCCAACCTTTTATATCTTTCTGGGTATCCACATCCCCATAGTTTAGTCCAGAAACTAAATCACGTAAATTTAATTCGGTTGGCCAAAACCAAGGCGAAGCTGGTTGTTGGAGAAGCTGGTCGAAGCTATTAGTGATTTTTTAAAAATATACGTTTGTTTGACAAATAACGTCCAAATAACGACTTTCTCGTGGTCTCCCCTGTGCTTTGAGCATGACCCTATAATATAGTCTGGATGGGTAAAACCCCAAACCACAGGGCTTACCAAGGTAAAATCTTGATATTATGAACAAATTTTATAATTTTCCAAGACAATTGCAAAAAAATTACAAAAAATAAAAAGTTATAATTGTTTTTGAGAAGGTGAATATGTCTCAGAACACCATGTGCTTTTTTAGATCTAAAAACCAAATGAAAACTGTTTTAATGCTACAATCGACCCTCGGTAACTCGGCACACTGAGAAGGGCCTGAAAGATAATTATTTGTTGCGAACATTTTTTATAATTTGGTACCATAGAGTTCTTTAGGTGCCGAATTGTCGAGAGTTGACTGTAAGCTGAAATCTGTCCAAGTTTTAGACCCCGATCGGAGACTTATAAGTAGACCATCATTAATATTTTCCAAATATTGTTTTAGTGATGTTATTGATCTGTCTGCTTTCAGTTTATGAAAAAGTGTTTCCCGAACGTGCGTGGCCGTGGTCGACCAGTTCATGGAAGAGTTTCGCCAGTGGCTTCAATTACAGAGTCTAAGTCGAGTGGAACCGCCAGAAACACATCTTCGTCTTCTTCATCTCCCCTCCATAGCACCAATAAAAGGCAGTCCGTGGAGAACGAAACCAGCAATAGAAGTAGTCATAAGGGGGCACATCAGAAACACAACAACAGTCATCATGCCAGCAAACATCAAGCAACAGCAGACACACCCCTCCCCTCACAACTCCTAATGCTCGCTTCAATGATGTCTATTCGGCCATGTTGGCAGGCAAGGGCCTATTCAACGACACTTTCCCTATACAGACACACAACTTTGGCAATGAGTAATTTTTTTGTTGATTTTTTGATAGGTGATCGCAAAAAAAAATGGTTTGACCATTAAAAGTGATTTTTTGCACGAATTTTTTTTTGTCAAATATCATGATGAGACTCAAATGGCTGATTTCGATAACCAAGCACAGGGTTAGGGCCTACAAGCACTAATAAACGAGGGATCAAATTGAATTTCAACATTAAAAGTCTTAATTTCGGAATCAAATTCAAATTGGCGCTAAGAATACTGAATTTCGGCATCTAATTTCAATTTGATGCCGAAATTAAGACTTTTGATGACGAAATTCAATTTGATCCAAATCGAAATTCCGACACCATAATTGCTAGAACTGCCTTCTATGAACGAAAAGTACCAGTATGTGACGTTTAATATACGTTAAAAAGCACAGAAAACCAAATAAAAAATAAGATGCCGAAATTCAGTATTCTTAGCGCCGATTTGAATTTGATGCCGAAATTAGTTAATTTGATGCTGAAATTAAGACTTTTGATGCCAGTTTTCAGTTACAACCATAAACGAGTACCCCTGAATTTTGTTTGTACCACAGTTTTTGAAGACTTTTCTCAGGCAAGTTACCCCTAAATTTGTAGGGGTAGCTTGGATAAGAGCTGTATTCGAAAAGTGGGTCGAAAACACAATGCCACAAACTCGATTTTTAATGAAAGCCCGGATTATTAGAATTTTTGTCGCCTAACCATAATTTGCTTCGAGAATTCCGAATTTTGGCCATAACATTTTTCGCAGACGGTTTTATTCGAATATCTGTGTTAAGATATAAATTTAGCTGTCAATAAAATGTCAAAAATACAATTTCGCGGTTTTACCTGTCGTTTGGGCTCTTGCCTGCCTGGGGTCTAGATGGTTGTGATCTGAGCCACGGGGAAACCAAGGCAAAGTCGTACTTTTATATAATATACAGAAAAATTATAACCCTCAGATAAATCGATGTGTCAAAAAAATACTTTCGAAAAAGGGTCTTCCAAAAAAGTTAGGGTCAAAAAGTTGTTCTGGAATTCTTGAACCACCCTGTGCAGACAAAGTAAAAGTAGTAGAAACAGCCCAAAGAAAATTTAAAATTTTTGCAACATTCAAAATGTGGTTGAGAATTGTAAAAGTCGCAATTTTCAGCTATCCACTCCAGAACATCAATCCATTATTCTATCTGCACCAACTAAATGGCATGGCAAATGGCTTCAACTCCAAAGCCAAAGCTCCATTGCTCAAGGTAATATTGCTGAGTCCAACTTATTCGAAAAATCGTTTATTTGCAGCCCCAACCATCAGTTGGATCAGACAAGAAACTGTTCAACTCAATGCCAACTGCCGTAGAAGATTATGGATTGGGCATGGAGCAATTGCTCAAAGATTTAAATCGCAACTTTGAACACAGTCAACCTTCACTCTCCAATGGCGACTTTTGTTAGTTTCTCTATCAAATTCTTTTCATGTCTCATAAATTCAATATTTTAGTCAAAAACTGCGAGAAGAGTGAGAAATTGAGTGAGGTATTCAAAGTTCGTGCAGTTCACCCGATCCGATCTTTTCTTCGTCTTGTCTGGAGCTGAATAGTGATGTGAGTATTTTGGAAAAGACAAATTTTTATAAGGTTGTGGAAGGGGATCCCTATATTAGAATGGGGTGTGACTTACGCCTGGGTGCATAGTTATTTTTTAAGCTTTGCTTAGGCGGAGGTTATTGATCAGGTCTATTTTTGAATAAAAGAGTAAGGTAGTGCACTTACTCATGGCCTGCAACCCTCCCAGATATTTCGGATTTATAAACCGTCCCGATAACCCGCAGCAGATAATTTCACAACCCCGTACTCCGCCTCAGCACCTGAGCTTTTTTCTTTCTAATACCGCGCAATTTACTAAACGCAAAACCCTAGAAAAGGCCATGTTATCCAGTGCTTCTGTCTGTTTTGAAGCGAAGAAACTAGGGTCGGGTAATGGGAATATTCCCGGCTTACTCCTGTTCCGAATCTTAGTCCAATTTTTTGGTCCGAATCGGTCCGAATCTTTTTGGTGTGTTTTTTAGCGATTTTGATCGGTTTTTTTATAATTAAAAACTGAATTTGGTTATTTGGAGATTGAAGATTCGCACCGAATCGGACCGGAAAAAAGATTAAGAGCAGGAATATACCCGAAAAAGATTCGGGCCGGTCTTATTCCAACCCTAGAAGAAACACTTTGAAGTGAAATTTTTAAAATAAAAATATTTGGCGGATGTGGGGCGACTGAAACCCAAAGTTACCGATGGCTCCATCACAAGAATTACAATATGAAAAATTTAAAAATATTCTTGGAGCTAAATCAATATATTTTTAGCATGAGCCCCGATATCTGCCACAAGCACTCAAATGGGCAGTTTTAGGTAAATCAAAATTTTTTTATTTGTTCAAACTATTTTGTCTGCTTTCAGACGGTGACGAACTGGACAATACTGTCTTCAAAACCTTCTCAAATTCCTCAGAGTTGATTGAAGTAGGGCTTAAATATTTTTTTATGGTCTTTACAATAATTTTGACTTGCAGAAACTGGACTTAACACTGTTCGAGTCTCTGCTCGACAAATCCAACTCCTTTTTGACAGACTCCCAACTACAGACCATTGCTGAAGTTCGCCAGAAAATAGGCTTGAAATCGTTTGAAATAATGTTTGCAGTGCACAGGTTTGACCCACCTGCCAACCTAACATATATTTTTTAATAATTTGGTTTAGATTGGATTTGCATGTTTTGAAACCAGAAGATGTCAGATTAGTGGAAACAATTGCACCCACAAATATTGACATCCGCAGATTTTTGCTTTATGAACAAACCAACTCTGTGTCTGCTTTGAATGATAACGAGCAATTTATTCTACAGGTGAGCTTTTTATGGACGCTTACAGACTACTTTCATGACATGCTGATTGTGATGATGCAAGTATGTCCTGGGTACGCCTACAGCCCAAGGGTAGCTTCAAAATAAAGCCAAAATAAAAGAAAAAAACTTTTTGCCGACAAGAAATTTTTTTTGGCGACAAAAAAGTTTCGCTGGTATTTAATTTTGGGTAATACTTAAATCTAGTACCATACTTATTTCTAGTACCAAAATACTTTTTTCTAGTACCAAAATTTAATATTCATAGAAAAACTCTTTGTAAAGTTAGAGTTTTTTTTTGAAACATAAACGTGTAGCCCAGAATCTCTGCTTTCTAACTAGACTTCAATTTCCTGTAAAAGATTTCAAAGATATGAAGATTTTGAGCTTTGTATGAAGTAACTTTTTCGACGAAGTTCCTCTATTCAGACCCCCAAATCTCCAACTTTTTAAATTTTTTTACTGAAAAAGATATCTTGTTGAGTAGCTGAGATTCAGGGCTACACGATAGTTAAAAAAATTTCAAAAGTGTACCTACAAAGTGAAGAGAAAAAAGAAAAGTTCAAAAAAATGAAAATTTTGGTACTAGAATTAAGTATTTTGGTACTAGAAAAAAGTACCACCCTTTAATTTTGGCCGTAGAATTGTGAAAAATGGCCGTTGGAATTATTTAAAATTGGCCGTAAATTTTATTTTTTCATTAATAAATTTATTTTATGTTGCAAAAAAGTGTTTGTAAAAAACCATTACAATGTAATTGACTATGAAAATTTCTAGCTCTCAAAGATAGATCGTTTGCGAGAGAAGCTGAAGATAATGAGCTTTATGGGCTGTTTCAACGACCGCATCACCACCGCCAATCAACAGTTAATGGACTTGACAACAGCTGCTAAAGTAGGCAAAAAACAAACACCTATCCAATCCCCACACAAAAATATATATATTTCAGGTGCTCCAAAACTCCTCAGAGGTATAATTGGACTTGCAAAATCATAATTGCAAAAATCAATATTTTTTAACTTTTAGTTTCACACTATCCTGCATATATTGTTGACCTGTGGCAACCTGATCAACGGCGACTTCAATGCTCAATTGGTGGAAGGCTTTCGACCATCACGAATTCTCGACTTCTGCTCCTTTGAATTCCCCAGTGGTCTGACCTTGTTGGATGTGCTGGCTGAACGGATGCATCAGAAGTTTAGCGAGTTGAAAAGCTTCCTCACCCAGTGCTCCATCCTCGAAAAAGCTTCTAAAGGTAAACATTGAGGGCTTAGAAAATAAAAAAAATAAATTGGATATTTTCAGTGGACTTCTCCACATTTTTGAACCATTTGCAATACTTTGAAAATGGTCAGAGACTGGTTGAGATGGAATTACAGGTGAACAACAATGAAGTGCTCACCAACTTTCTGGTCCATTGTGAGCTGGAGACAGCCCAGTACAAGGAAATCATCGGGTTGGCAAAGGTAGGATATATTAAAAGTGGAAATATGTTTCTTCAGCCTGATCACTTCAAAATTGATATAAAAACAGTTTTCGGGATACTTTTGAAGGTAAATGACAGAAAAGTATAGGTTTTAATAATTACCCTTCCCAGAAGTGACGAAGCATACCTATTTTAGAATGACTCGGAAGCAAACAAAAATGCCAAGCAAAAAATTAGGAGGCACATCGAAAAACTAAAGAAGGCGAGGATTTTCCCGCAACCAACCACCAGCCCCCCCCCCTCCCCTTGATCGGTGTCCCTCCCCCGTCAGGATCCCCCTTCCCTCTTTCTAACTCGGGATGGAGGATGGTCTATTCCGGGACGGGACAAAAATTTTGAAAAAAAATCCGGGACGGGACACCAGGACGGGATTACCAAAAAAATTTACTTTGGGACGGGGATCCGGGACCAAGCAAATTCCGGGATGGGACATTGATTTTTCCGATCGGGACTCAAAAAAGAAATTTGACAACAAGAATCAGTTTTGTGAAAATTACCCCGGGACGGGACAGACCCAAAATTTTTCCGGGACGGAAAAAACGTTAAAAACCCTCCGGGACGGGGCGTCTCGTCCGACCGTCCTCCATCCCTATTTCTAACCCAAATTTTTCTCATTTTTGAGACTGCCTTTAAAATTTTTATCGAATTTTATTTGTTTTAAAGGGGCACACTATCGCGTCACACTGCAAATCAAGGCGGGGAGACCAGCAATTTTCCAAAAATCGTCCGTGTTTTTACTCGTTTTATGTCAAATCTGATATTTATGATCTTATCCTACTTTTAAAAAGTAGGCAGAAAACTTTCGTCGGATCAGGTAGAACACTTATAGAAAACAGTTATGAGAAAAACAAATTGGTGTTCCCCGCCTTAATTGCAGTGTAACGCGCTGGTATGCCCCTTTAAGTTTTTATCTTAATTTTTTGGAAAAGGCGGACCATTGATAATGAAGTCAAATAACAATAGTAGTTACAGTATATTCAATATTACCGTATTTTCTCTATTAATTACCTCCTCTCTAATAATTACCCCCTCTCTATTAATTACCACCACCACCCTCCCCCCCCATAGGAACCCTGTATCTCAGCTCAAAAAAAAATTATTTTGCAAATCGGTTCTTCGCGTTTTCTTAATCACCACGAACTTAGTTGATTCCACTTTAAAGATTTCGGTTGAGCACCCAAAAATCTCGAAATCGAAATACTTTTTTTTCGATTTTTCAGGGTTGAAAAATAATTACCCCGGGGTAATTAATAGAGAAAATACGGTAATCGGAATCAAGGGGGTCGTTTCATTAGGGTCTTTTTATTTAAAACAAAATACAGTTAATAAATTTTGAAATTTGTTGAAATTAACCATTTTCAGGACCAAATAATCTCAATGCTACAATTCTTCGGTGAACAAACCCAAGATGTGGAGGATTCCAGCTTCCGACCAGAAGAATTTATGGGAACAATAGCCGAATTTTCGAAGGAGCTAGAATCTTCGCTATCCAAATATGAAGCCAGCACATAAAAGCAAGTTGGCAAATATGAGTTTACGTCTCTCTGGGTATTTGGGGTTCACTAGATTGCTTTTAAGGGAAGGGTTTGATGAATTGATTGTATATATTTATTAGACTCTATTTATAATTCAAGTTGAATTGATCCGAGTAAATATACATGCTGCTTAGAATTCTTGTTTCCGACTTCCAGATAATAATTCCGTTATTTTTGATGACCAAGCTCTTTCTTCATATTCTTAACTATTTCCATTCCAAGAAGCATTGTGCAATTGCTATTTAAATATTTTTAATTGTTTTTTTATTTGTCAAATCAATAAACATATCTTTTGAAACAGTTTATAACAAGTGTTTTTTAACAATGCAACTCCGAAGTGTACTGAGAGTACGTCATGGTGTAGAATTTCACGGTTAACACGATGGTGAGAAAAAAGTTTGAAAAAGGTAACTATTCGGGGTTAGCTGCCCTTCTGAACCAGCGATGTCATGATTTTCGCACATCCAACTTCAAAGGGACACATCCATAGTTTCACGAAAAATTCGGCGCCGGTCCACCGAGAAATCAGCGCCAGCGCCGACTTCAAAAAATTTTCGGCGTCGGCGCCATTGCTGACACCGGCAATGAAAAATGACTTATTTTTTTTTGAAAACTTAAAAAATTCTCTTGATGAACGACTAAATTACTTGAAAAATGTTATTAAAGTAAATAGAATTTGTGTTTTGAGCAAAATATTGAACATCTTTTTTGCAGGATGTATACTTACTGCAAAAAAATAATTTTCTTACAAAATGGGCGCCGGCGCCTCTCTAGGCTAAAATTTGTACGGCGCCGAATCGGTGCCGGCACCGTGGGGCGCCGGCGCTCGTGCAACTATGGACACATCTCGCCCATTTTGTTATTGGATCGTTCGATTAAAGAAAGAACCGATCACAAGCTTTCTAATGATATACTGTTGAGGTATTTATGAAAATTGTATATTGCAATTTTGGGGGTCTACTGGAGTTGCCGGTGCCAAAAAAAACAGCTTGGTCCCCTGTTGTTTGCTCGTTAAACTTGGGGAACCAAGCTGTTTTGGCACCGGCAAGTCCAGTGAAACCAATTTTGGCTTGAAGAAACCATTGTGTCATTTTTTCAAAAACGTTGTCGGTACTTGAATATACAAAATAAAGTGTGCAAACGCTGCTTTTTCTGTTGACAGTTGATAGGTTTGATAGAGCAAGAAAAACTGACCAAAAATGCTTTGAAGTAATGCAAACAAGCTTATGGAGTGGTAAGCGACGGTGCTGTCGGCCAACCAAACCAAAATTTTTGTGGGCACTTAGGGAGCGGTCACTATGGCGGGGGGGGGGGTCACTATCGAGAGAGTCGACTGTCTCTCAAAACATAATCTTAAAATTATACTTATCTTTTGATAAGCCTATACCTTACAGCCAATCTGCTAAATCTCATTACTAAAATCTGGGTTACCTAAATTTCAGCGATTCACACTGCTTGTGATCTTATTCACATTTTAGTTTAGATTTTTTCAAACCCAAAGTATTATGTCAAACAGATGCAAACTTGGCAAACGCTTTTTTGAGTCTGACGAATGTCTTGTAAATTATGGAAAACGATTGAAGGTAGTAAGTTGTGAGTGCTCTGTCAAAAAAGGTCAATTGTCAAAAGTGAGAAATTAGACAAATTTATCTAACTAATAAGAATAGCCCTTTTTAGACTTCTACAAAAGAATCGGCCGACATGCAGAATTGGCCAGTGGAATATTGGTATTTTAATTTTTCATCTATTTCTTTTATATTTGGTATTTTATTGCAGAACAAAATTTTTGAAATGCTTGACTTTGAAACAAGAATTCTCGTGGAAAGAGTTTGCGGTAGATGGAGGAAAATCGTTCAAGTCCACAGTTGGCGCAATACGACAAGCTTTTATTTCAACATCGAATTTTTGCAAATTGATTCAGAGGAAGACGTGGTCGAGGAATCTAGAAAGAGCGTCTTTGCAAAGTCCAAGAAAAGGGTAATTGTGTGACACAGTCTTTAATGTCACTAGGTGCTGCTCCATGGTTTTAAATCTAAGAGCTTTGAAATTTTAAATTATCCCTTCCGATTTTTTAAAAAGTTTAGGGATAAAATAAGTAATTTGACTGAGTAAATAAAAAAAAATCAGTATTTATACCATCATGTAGCCCTGTATTTCGGTTTACCAATGAACTAAAACACTTAACTGTGTCATTTCGAAAATAAAGAGATTTACATATTAGGAGAAGGTAGCTTTCGGTTCACGTATATCCATTCAAATACCTAAATATATTTACTATTTAAATCTAACAATTTGAATTTCTAATTCAATAGAAAGATAAATTTAAGGGCTGCATGATGGTTTGAAAATTAAAAAAAAATTATGTTAAAAAAATTATAAAATCAAATTTTGAAATAGACAGGAGATTTAAGACAAAAAGGCAGGAGATTTATAGTAAAAAGGCGAGCGGTTTTTATATTCATCAAAATTTGACGTGGTAATTACATACCACTGTACTCAAAAGAGTACCCAGAGAGCGGGTACAGCCGGGCTATAGCCCAACAACACCACCCCGCCCCCCCCCCCTCGCTTCAAAATTTTAACCTTTTAGCCATCTCCACCCCTTCCTACAGCTTTTAAAAACGCCCGAAAATGTTTCTTTTAGCTTTTTAAGCGAATTGTGCGGGAAATTAAAAAACTCTTCAAATTTGACTGAAAAACGAGTTCCTCAGTTAGAATGGCTTCTAGTTTTCGTAGATACCCGATTTTAAAAAATATATACCCAAATTTGCAGATGAGCTCCAATGCTACATTAGGTATATGACTCATCCACTCCGAAATTTAAACCTCCGCACTTTCATAAAAAATAAATAAATTTTATGTAAATTTTGTCTTATATTCGGTGAGTAGACGTTTGGCTACAAATGTAACATTTCTGGCGTTCTGCCCTATGTTCTGCTTAAGCCACTTAGGCTTATTTTTTCAGCCATTTTGTAGTTCGTAAGACATTTTTTGGTCCCTAAGCCTACCTAAGCCTAAGGCCTAAGCCTAAGGCCTAAGCCTAAGGCCTAAGCCTAAGCCTAAGTAGGCCTAAGTGGCTAAAACAGAACATAGGGCAGAACGCCAAAAATGTTACATTTATAGCCAAACGTCTATACCCCTTATATTCGACTAAAGTCTGCACTTTCAACCGTCTGTAATCAAATTTTTTTAGGAAAAGTTGAAAATCTGATATTTATGACCTATATCTAGTTTTTGATTTTACGTCGAATCGATTTGTAATAAAAAAATTTGCAAAAAAAGAAAAATTGAATGTGCACAGAGGTGGGGTTGAACTCGTGATCAAAAAGCTTTATTGCTAGGCCATCCAAGCACGTCTAAAAGCTAGAAGAAACATTTTCGGCCGTTCTGAAAAGCCGTGCCCTTCATCCAGAGGCCTAGTTAGTAATTTCTAACGGGGAGGTTAACAATGTGTACGCCTATGACAGTACTTTCTTAGCCTGATGACGATGCTCTAATGAAATATTTTTTTTTCAAATTTCTTAATTTCAGTTTGCTGCCATAACAAAAGATGTGCTCAATACTTGAAAATAGTGAATTTGGATATAACTGTCTATCACTACGACTTCAACTATTGCTGGGAATGGCTTTTTAGCCGAATTCCAGCCAATCAGTTGCAACATTTGAATTTACTTGTCTACCGGATGGATCCGACTCATCTTTTAAAATAGCTAGACGCTTTAGCACTGTAAAGAGCATCACGATATGTGGATACGCAGCATACGTGAGTTGTTAATTCTATTTTTAGCTACCGTGTCCGTATTTTTTTTGGACATTTCGGCTCTATCCCTCAATGGGGGAGGGGGGGGGGGTAGTTTGTCTTGTTCCCCGTGTTGTTGTTTATTTTTTAGGCTAAGCTTAGGTAGGCTAGCGTATGTTATGATGAACCTAGACATAAGTCTAAGATACGTTTGAGTCCTTCCGAATATACGCTGGCCAACCTAAGCCGTAGCCTAAAGCCTAAAATCACAGAAAACAACAGGGGGACCAAAGCGAACCCCCCCCCATTGAGGGATGGAGCCGACATTTCTGTATAATAACATAAAAAAGTTAATTAAATTTATTAAGCTTTGTTTTCAGAACACATCATTGAACACTTTTTCAAGAGTCTTACAATGCTGGAGAATCTTGTCCTGGTCTGCTGCGACATAATAAATGTTTCCTTCAGAAATCTTCCTTGCACACTCAAAGTTTAAAAATGTCCTGTTCCTGGGAGATAGACGATGTTCAGCTTGCGCAAATTGGTGCTCGTTGCACCCAACTAGAATGTTTGGAGTTGAGCGGAAAAATCCAAAACTGCGATTTGAATGTACTTCTTTCTAAGCTCAATCAGTAGTCAATTTCAAAAACTTACCTTCATCAAATTGATTTAAAAGGGTACAATAATCGTAAGGGTATAATCAGTGATAAGCATGCAGGAAATTTTGGCCCCGGCACGCCCCACGCCCAGTGATTTCCAGACTTTCGCCCCGGCACTGCCCACGCCCCGGATCGGCGCAAGATTATCGCCCCAGAACGACTCTGGATGCATACAAATGTACACATAACAGAGTTCTTTATGCGGTAGGTCCCAGCTAACAAAACTATGTTTAAATCCCATCTTTTTATGGAATCCAGATATCCTCCAGTACCCTTACCCTTGGTCACCCAAGGCAAAAAGTCGATTTTAGTGGATTTTTTTTTCTAAAAATTGTCGACCGGGCCTAAAGACATGTTTTTACACGTTCCAGCCGCTAAAACGCACAAAAAAGTGGTTGAACCTCTTTTTGGGCAACCCCATCATAAGGCACTTTAGCGAAACTTTTGCCAATGAAATCTTTTTGCCAATGAGATCACTTCACCGATGTATGTTTTCGCTAATAGCTTTTTTCTCAAGTATTGTTATTTCTTTGTCAGGAAAATTACCACTTATTTAGTAGCCAGTGAGATGAGCTACAGAATGAGCGGTAATTTGCTGGACAACGGAATAAGAATACTTGAGAAAATAAGCTATTGGCGAAAACACACCTGATCTCATTGGAAAAAGTTTCATTGGCAAAATGATGACGCTCCGAAAAAGGACAGGCGTGATCAAAATTAGTGCTGTAGATTTGCTCAAACCCAATACCCCAATACTATATTTTTGACCATTTTTGAACCCAATACCCAATATTTCAAAACGGACCCACCCAATACCCCAATACAATATTTTAGGCCATTTCAAAACCCAATCCCAATACCCAATATTATGATGGATCCCAATATATTGGCCCAATACCCAATTATTTTCAAAAAGCGATGACTCTACAACATTTATTTACGGTTAACACAAACAGTAGTATTCTAAAAGACAAATTGTAACAACGGAAGATTTTTGTTTAAAAAAATCAGGCGCTCTGCTGTTTCTGGATCCAAGCTTGATCTTCTATAATCGTAGACGTCTCGAGCCACGGAGAAAAGCTAATCACTGGGTTGACTTGTTGCTGGTGCAGATAGGAAACGGCGTGCCAGTTCTGCCAAAATCGGATAGACCTTGTCGGATTCCTAAAGGTGAAAAATTCAATAGGAACACTTCCGTCTTTGAATCGACCTTCCAAAAATGCAGAGGATCATTTTCTGGGTCGATGCATCTTTGCTTCTTGTATGCCATCATCTCAACTATTGCACTGCTAACTTGCTCTTCCGTTTGTCCCTCATCGCTGAACATGTGGCTATGACGACCATAGAATGATACCGACCGCTTAGTAGGAGGAGAATGAGAGTCTAAAAAGATCTAGTTGGACGATTAAAAACACCAGAATTAAGATACCCAGTTCGTTATCTATTGCAATGAGCTTTTGGCACTCTTCTTGAATCCAGGATGTGACATTAGCATTAAATTTGACTTTATCTACAGCAGTTCTGTCTTTGAAACGCGGATCAAGAAACATAGACAAGCCATGAATCCTGAAAAAATCTTAAAGCGAAATACAAATAATTTGACACCTACTTTTGTTCTTCCACATCAAACTTAGATTTTAGTAATTGAAGAATAGACCTACACATCTGTTGCAGCTCTGGGTCCCTTATTTCATTCATATCAGTAGTTAAGGCTTTTGCAATCGGGAGCTGGATAGAAATGGGCTCATCTGCTCTGCACATCTGTCTTGAAGCTGCTTTCAACGGCTCTAGCACTATTATGACCTTGCTCAATAGATTCCATTCTTCTGGCTGTAATTCAAGGTGTCGCTTGCCATGCCTCGTCAAATAGAGATCAACTGCAGTCCTTTGCTCCAATAAGCGTTCACCCATGTAGTAAGATGAGTTCCATCTTGTTGGTACATCCTGGAAATAAACATCTAAGAGCAATCACGCAAGAATAAACAAAATTACCTGTTTCAGCTTGTGAAGGGGCAATTTAGCGCTTTCCTGTTCTGTTTTCAAGCGGTCTTTTGCAAGGTTTGAGTGACTGAAATGTCCGATAATTTTGCGGCATGATTCCAACATGCTTTTGACTTCTGCAGTTTTAAGTAGCGAGTTGTTTACCACCAAGTTGAGCTTGTGAGCGCCACAGTCTGCATGCAAATACCCGCCCTCTTCAAATGCCTGAATAATAATAAACATAGTTAGAAAGAGAAATCAGTTCCGACCTTCTTCATATTACTTCCCCCATCTCGCAAAAAGACGTGTCGCTTTTCAACTTCGATCTGCCATTCATCTAGCATTTTATTGACTATTGCGCTGATTGCTTCAAAGTTATGGCTACCAGGGAAATGTCTCACGCATAATACGAATTTGTGTCGCTTCCAGTCTGAGTCGATTCCATGTGCAGTTAGGCTAAAATATCGAATGGCTAAACTTTATTAAACATTGATACTAACCTGATGAAATTCTCTGTTGGACCCGACCATATATCAGAACTGAAGAGAGTGCTTTACAATCATGGAGGCGCAAAACAATTTTTTTCTTAACAGCTGCGTAGACACGAGGCATCACCCATTCTGCGAAGTGCTGTCTGCCTTTGAGATTTTCCGGAAAGAGCACTTTGAATGTTTCTTCCTCAACGATGGCAAAAGACTGATTTGTACAAGCGATGAAATGCATAATTCTTCTGTCCAGCGATGATAGATCTCCTGAAATATACAGCTGTGCACGGAAAAAAACAGAAACACGGACTAATAACGTACCTTTTCCACGAACCACAAATTTCGCCAAACCTTTTGCATTGCCTCTTTGTTTGTTTCTTCAGACTTTTCGGCATCTTCTAGCTTCTTCAAGTGAACTGGATGCTTTGCAAGGTGCTTTTTAAGGTTTGAAGTCCCATAATTGCTCTGTTTGACCACTTGCTGGCATTCATTGCACCGGACATCGGTCTGCGACAGCTTTGTGAATAGCAATTGATCGCCTTCTTCGCGTTCGATCTCAATCTTCCAAAGTAAGCTCATTTTCTAAAACAAAAGCGTAAACCGATAGAGAGCGACAGAACAAAAGAAAAGCTAATTGAAATTGTGAGTGATAAGTATGTTCTGCTTTTTCTAATCGCGCAAGAACAAATATTATTTTAAAAAGTGAACTACAAATAGTCACAACTTTGTTGAAGACCCAATACCAATACCCAATATTTTTCTCAAACAAATCCCAATACCCAATACCCAATATTCCAAAACAGAGCCACCCAATATCCCAATACAATATTTTTGACCTAAATCAGACCCAATACACCCAATACCCAATACCAATATATTGGGTTGTCATCAGCACTAATCAAAATTACATCTGGAAAGGGAGCTGTGCAATTAATAAATTTAGCCTCAAAAAATTGGTAATCAGCGGAATTATTTCTGTGCAAGTGCTCTCTTTTAAACATATGAAGGAGCTCAGCTATTTGGAAATACGTCCTTCTAACTTTCTCTCTGACCACCTACTTCAATCCATCGGCCAGATTAGTCAATTGAAGACTCTTGTTCTGGATCACTGCAACATTGACACGGATGACTACAGTAAACATGGATTGTTGCATTTGGGCAACCTTGAGCAGCTTGAGCAATTACATTTATATAGCATTAGACTTTTGACCGATTTAAATTTGAAGACAATTGCTGAAAACAACCCCGGACTAAAGGTATTATTTGCTTGTTACAAAAGCCAGGTTAAGGTGTACACACTGGCCGAAAAAAATTCCTACACTTCAAAAGGGCGCTAGACCATTTTATATTAAAAATTTTAGTAATTTCGTGGCAAACAAATTCTCTATCATTACTATAAAAAGGTTTCATTGCTGAAAAAATTACCGTATTTCTTCTAATTGCCGCACAGTCTCTAATAACCGCACACCCCAACTTTGAGGACTTATATCTCGGAGCAGAGTAAATATTTTGATCAGCTGTTTGATGCATTTTCTTAACTCCCACGAGCTCTACCGATTCCAATTTTTAGAATTTGGTTGAGCACTCGAAAATCTCGAGATCGAATATAGAAATGTCCGATTTTTGGGTGATTAAAAAATAAGCGCACATGTGCGGCAATTAGAAGAAATACGGTATATATAAATTGATTAGGGTTAAGGGATGGATGTTCGCCCTTTTACTTTTCTCGACTATTTGAAAAAAAAACCTTGTCTTTCGGCAATTTCACTTGAAGTTTATTTCAAAATTTGGTCTCATTCGGTAGCTGACATTCTGGGCATCCTTTTTATATTAGTTTTAATTGAGAGTGGAGTCGTAAAACGGAATAAATTTGTAATAGTCCCTCCGGGACTGTTGCGGGGCCAAGAAGATTCTTTTTTAAGAAGATTCTTGGCCCCGCAATAGTTGCGGAGGGACTATTACAAATTTATTCCGTTTTACGACTCCACTCTCAATTAAAACTAATATAAAAAGGATGCCCAGAATCTCAGCTACCGAATGAGACCAAATTTTGAAATAAACTTCAAGTGAAATTGCCGAAAGACAAAGTTTTTTTTCAAATAGTCGAAAAAAGTGAAAGGGCGAAAATCTCATCCCTGCTAGGGTTGTCGACGCCTTGGGGACTCGAAATTCTCGAAGCCTCGACCTTTTTTTGCTTCAAGTTTTGATAAATGGTATTCCTTGAAGCATAAATGAATCGAGATATATTTAGAGGCCTCGAGACTCGAAAAAAGGATGGAAACTCGAGATTCGAAATTTTTCGAGTTTTCCAGTCTTAATCTCGTAATAGAGTCCTTAACTTGACAACTCTAAAATTGACAAAACAAAACTTCAAATCTCAATTTCAAATTTTAAAGTGAAGAATTTGTAACGAATTTTTAGGCTAATTATTAATAGCAAATTTTTTCGCAGTAATGTTTCGCACACAAATTTTATAGCTCTTGCCTTGCTCTTTCAATTGCTAACTAAAGCTTTTCTGAATCGGTTTTGAAAAATCATTGATCGGCTCTTAAAGATTGGTCAAAGCTGTTAAGGAAATAATCTCGACACAAAAAGATTTACCCAAGTTCTGTGTTTTTTTTAAATGTGTGCAAGGCCATATTTTGTCGACAACTTGATGTTGCAATGTCTGACAAACTTGTGCAAAATCAAAATTAGAAAAAAAACCATCGAAAAAAGGTTGACTATTCTTCTATCGTATTTCGGTTTTAGGGCGTTTTTGAAGGAATTTACAAATTTTGATATTGATGATTCTAATCCAACTTTTAATTTTGCAAAAGTTTGTCCGACGTTGCAACACTGGTTGTCGACAAATAAGGCTCAAAACCACATTAAAAAACAGAAAACTTGGGGTAATCTTTTCGTGTCGAGACTATCTCCTTGACAGTTTTCACCCCTCCTTTTACACATTTTGAGTCATTTTAGAAGTTAGGAGGCGTTGAGAAAACTTGGATCTTTATCCTTCCGAGTTTTTTTCTTTCAAAAAACAAAATTTGAACAATCAGATTTTTTTCTGTAAAATGGATTTTGTAGCTCTTGATATGCGCTATACCATAAAATTTACAGCTTTTAACAATTTATAAATTTTAAATACTTTAACAAAAATTGAAAATTTCCGTGATTTAAAACTGAGATTTTAAGTTTTGTTGGTAGACGACCTGTACACAAAAATTTACAATTTTAGAGACTAGCTATACCTTACTGTTCTCTCGTCACTGACGATTCCATTCTGCATGTGCTGAAGAATTGCAGACAATTGACCACGCTAGATCTGAGCGACTGTGCAAGTGTTACAAAGAAGACAATGGAAGCAGTCATTCTTAAATTGGTGGCAAAGCATAGACTTAACTTGCCTGCACACAACGAACCAAAAGAAAACTTCTTTGATTTCTGCTACTATGACACAGAAATCAGTGAACAACAGAAAAAAGAGCCTCTTGTACATCCATGGCTTTTGCACAACTAACATTCCATCTAATTATAAGATAGCTTTAGCTTTGACAATCTTGTTTTATTAATTTTTGCACTTTTTTATATTTTTGTATCGAATAATAATTCTTATGCTCTGGCCTCTTTTTTTTTTCATTTTCAGCCTCTAGTTAGCCTTAAACAGTAAGATTTCGATATCATTGTGGGCATATTATAGCTGTGATTGGGACGCAATCAACTCGCCGATGGAGAACTCGCCAACGAAAAAAAGTCGGATTTTTCGTCGGCGAGATTTGAGGTTGGCGAGTTTTTTTCGGAATTGGTGAGTTGATTGCCTTCCCTGTGATTATATCCAAAGCTTTCAAAAAAAAACACGGAATTCCCGGTTTAGAAATCTTAAAATTTATGTAACATAAGGCTAAAAATGCTCATGAAAATAAGAACCGGGTCGAAAAATTATCCGGTCGCATGCAACTCTGTTTGAAATTGTTAAAACAGGAATTTAAGCTAGTCAGGAATGCCGAACTCTTGCCAAACTAAAATAAGAGACCACCACGAGAAAGACAAATTGAGTTCTGGCGAAACATATTTGAGCTCATGTAAAATACAACACTTGATAAGAACTTTTATTTATGATAGAAAATAATAAGCCGGAGCAGCCAGGTATGCAACAAAAAGTGTGATGAGAACAGTCAACAAAAAAATCAACATTGTCATGGCGCATTCGCGATACATTTTCTTACGCAACCATTGGATTCTGTATGTTTGTTGCAAATAAACAGCCTTCAACTCTAGGATTCCTCAGCTAATTTTGAAGATTTGCCTGAGAAAAAATATATTTTTGAAATTTTGACGTAATAGCGAATAACAACAAACCAACCACCCCCCCCCCCCCCCATTTTTCCTTCTAAAACTTAAGTGAAGAGTACCCAAATATATGTCCCAGATCCCAGAAAAAGCGCGTAAACTATTTATTAGTCACAGCTTCCGTCCGCTGGCCTACCCCCAAGCCTAAGGGCTAAGCCCTAAATTGGAAGGGTAGTTACAGTGATTTTTATAAGGTCAGGTTTTTTTGGGAGGGGGGGGGTGTGCTTATTCGCTACTAGCGCCAAAATTTTATACAATTTATCTTAGAATATTTGCTAAAGAAAAATTTCTCTCCCAATCCTGACTGGCATCTTTTTGTTGCCGTAAAAAGACTTTCTTTTGTCCGAAAAACTTTTTTTGTCGCTAAAATAATTTTTTTTTCTGCGGCCACGCATTTATTATTTTACCGTACAAAATTGTTTTACGCCAAGAAAAAATTAACAAAGGGAATAAAAACGGCGAAAAATATTTTTACGGCAAAAAATGCTCTTTTAAATTATCAAATCTATAAATGTACCGCATAGAGTTTATTAATCTTGTTTCTATGTGGATCAAATCGAAAACACCCTCTAAAGTCTGAAATCTCCCTTTTTATTTCCAAATTTTCCCCTCTAATTTTCAAAACCTGGTTTTCCCCGTGGATATCTTAATAACTTCTCATTTCTTTTGACCTGCTTGTAGTCCTACTCTCCTAGTTTCTAATAAGCTATCAACCAACCTGTTATAATTTTAAAAAACCTTAGAAAAGTTGGTTTATATAAAACAACTGTCTGTTTTATGAAAAGTTGGTTGATGGCTTATTAGAAACTAGAAGAGTATTGCTACAAGCATTATGTTGTCTTTATCACTGCGCCATGCAGACACGTCTAAAAGGCGCGAGCAAACATTTCTGGGCGTTTTGTAAAGTCGTGAAGTCAGGAAATTTATCGCGCCACCCTGTAAATCAAAGACATTTTTGAGGAACGCTATGTGGCCCCCGCGCGCATTCAAACATTTGAAATTACCCTGATAAGGAATAGATATGCTAGTTTTAGTGAAATCCCCAAAAAAATATAAATTTGGAATATTATCAAATGGACACATATTTTAGGAATTTATTTTAAATGAGTATTTTAAAGAGAAAAAAAACCTCAGTCTCTTATGTTGCACGACTTTTAAGGTTGTAGAATGTAGTGGAAAGGAAGAAGCAAGTCCAAACACTCAAGTGGGTCCAATAGTTGAAACAGAAGAGTGTTGATTTTAGAATGAATATTTAGACGGTTTTGCAGTCAATTGTTGATGCAGCAAATCAGAGCCGCACTAAAGTAACTGTAAACTCCAAAAGTGACAGGTGTCAAAAATTTTTGATGAAAGCCGCATAGAAGAAAATGAGAAATTGATTGATTATTCGAAAACTTGTAAAATTCTGCACCTAACTATTCTAACAAATAAAAACCAACTTTATATATTTTTTATTTTAGGAATATGATAAATCAATTATCAGAGAGGCTGCAACAAGCTTGGCTGAACTGGGATAATCTAGTAATAAAGTGGAATACATGGACATATGAAAGGGGATTTTTCTTCGACAACCTTGAAAAAAACTTGTATCCGTTCGAGAGTTGGCCTTTTCTTTGGTTGCAAAAGTTCTTTATCTCCGTCGGCAATTCAAGAAGATCGTCAATTACCGCAATATGAAGTGGCTGGATGGTGTGGGTGGCTTTCATGAGGATGAAGTTAGTGGATTCCATTTGATTCCATATTCTATTTGTTCGTGCTGTTTAAAACCTTCTAACCTTAGGTCTACAAAAGCAGTGAACTACTCGATCATTGCATTATAGTGGTCACTTGAAATTTCACCTGTCGCCAAGTGGAAGATTTTTGTTTGTGCAGCGCTTAATTATAGTTCTTTCTTGTTTTCCCTGTCCTTAATATGTCATAACTTTATTTTTTTCAAAGGCTTATGTCCCGGGGCACGATGATGACACCGATGTCTCTATTCAGACGTGTGTCATCGATTTGCTTTTGGGTGAGCACTATAATGTGGAAATCAATGGCCTCAGCCAAGCTTTTCTACATGATTCCTCCAATTTTCTCGTGTTCCGTGCATTAGATGATAGATTTATCGTTTACGTGGATATGTTATCTGAACAAAAAACATTTATTCTGAAGTCGATTTTGACTTCATTTAGGCTGACCGCAGCTAAAAGTTACTAGGTCCATCCGTGTCGAATACAGGTCCAAAACTCAAAGCGAATTAGAAAACAGGAGTTTCGTGTCTCTGTGAGTCTTAAAATTTATATAAAAAAAATTAATGTTTTGGCATCAGGGATGGGCCGGAAGACAAAAAAAGTCGGAACAAAAATCGGAATTGGAAGTAGAAAATTTTCAAAACGGAAGTCAAAATCGGAAGAAGAAAAGTGACGGAAATCGAAAATCGGAAGACGGAAATCGGAAGAAATTTGAAAAAATTCCAAATTTTTTTCGGCACTTGTATTGTTCACTCCACCACCCAAAATTTTCGAAAAGTGGACCAAAACACGTCCTTCACCTCCTTTCTCCTCTCTTTTAATACGATAGAAGAACATTTTGAATATTTTCTGGTCTGAAATTCTAATTTTTCTCATAAAATTTTGACTTTAAGTCTTTAAAGGAAAGGGGCGAGGAATTTTCTTATACGCATCGCCTTAGGTCACAAGTTCGACTACCACTGGCTGCAGACCATACTTTTTCTTCCTTTTTACAAGTTTAGTGTCAAAATGATCCTCACCCTCTTGGATATCCAATAAAACCATCAGCATAGTCTTATACGCATACCGGAGCTTGTAACCAGGCTCAAATAGGCCGAATTTCCGAAAATCGATGGTTTTCGAGGTTTTTCTTTGACTGGTTTTTTTTCTGCAAGTCACAAGTTTCGTACACCAAAATGTAGCCAAGACTCTGGACTTTCATTCATAAACAGAGTAAAGGTTAGTATAAAGTTTGGGCTATAATTCTAAAAACATCCAACGATGTCCATCTCCATGACATTCTACACAGGACTATCTCAGAACTTTTTAATTTACATACTCATTTGCAACCTCATACTCAAAATGTAGCTCTGCTTCTTGGCGTCATTTTCAGCATATAGTTGTAAATGATCACTTGAATTAAAATTGCAAAAAAACATCAGTGCCAAAATAATAAAGGCGATGCGTATAGGAAGCCCCCCTCCACCTTTAAAGGTTACATGGTCTTTCCAGGGTATTTGAGGGTCATTTTTCGGTTATTTATTACATTTTTAGGATTAGACTTTGGTGAGGATAGGTCAGCATACCGTATTTGTTCTGATTATGCTTCCGTCTCTATTAATCCCACAGCTTCTAATAAAGCCTCACCCCGACGGGGAAAAGATACTATGGAGGCCTTTTTTAACCTCGAAGATAGGTTGAATGATAAGGGGCTGATCCTTATTAGAATAAATCCCATTGTCGTTATTAGAATTAATACGTAAGTTAAAACAGACTCAAACATGTTTTCCCAATTACAAAGAATCAATAAAAATTTATTAAAATATGTTCGAGCCTGTCCTAAAATGCGTGTTTGAAAATGTTTCTTTTATCGTATAAAAAGAGAAAAAAATAGCTAAGGACTTGTTTTCGGGTCACTTTTCAAAATTTGGGGTCGGGGAGTAAACGAAATAAGTACCAAAAAAAATTCTACTATTTTCTTCCGATATTTCCGAAATTTGCCCTATTTTTCGGAAATCGGAAAACGGAAGCAAAAAAGTGCCGGAAGACGGAAATTTGGTGAGGCGATCTTTATGTGCCACCTGAGCTCTACCATGTAAGCACCACCAACTTGGTATTATCATTCAGACCCCACTGTCTGATTGCCTCGACATTAGTAGCAAGACGTGGATATCACTTGATCTCACCCCACTATAAAAAGTCAAATTTCGCAACGCTTACAACTCAATTAAAAGTTGAATTTTGATCAGAATTAGGTAATTCGTCGGCAGTTTGGGTCGGCAGTTGACCTTCGTTCGTTGCCAGTTGAAGTCCTGCAGTTGGGTGCTGCCAATTGGAGTTCTGCAGTTGGGGAGTCCTGTCAGTTGGGTGTCGTTCGACGAGACTTCAATTTATTTTTTATCCACGCTTTATTTTTTATGTTTTCATGTATTTTCCAGTGTAACATGTATCGTCCAAAAGAAAGCAAACGAAGTATGTGGAAGTACCGGTTGTGGTGGTACTGAGGTGCTAGGTATTACCCAGGTAGTGATGCGGCTCCCACATGGTCTAATCTACCTCATCAAATAGTCTGATCCACTTCGAAAAATGGTTTAATATACTGAATCCTGCGTACTACCACCTAGATAACATTAGCTGAGGTAATAGCATACAATTAACAACTGGTACCCATGCGAATGACTCGAGTACGACCTGAGTATTACACTTTAACCGGTCAAGGACGATAGAGGGGAGTTGTTTGAAAATTTTCGTGCTGTTACCAACGCATAGACCAGCGCACATTAGCCGGGACTGAAAAATGTCTTACGCACTACAAAATTGCTTGAAAAAAAGGCCTAAGTGACTAAACAGAACACAGGGCAGAACGCCAAAAAGTGGAAAAAAGGGCCTAAAGTCTACGACCCTGATTTAAAGGGGCATGCCACGCCAATAAGTTTTGATTTCAAATGTTTGAATTCCCGGCACCAGTTTTTCAGTGAAGACAAAATGAATTTGAAATATCCTTGTATCCTTATCATTTAACATCATTACCGTATTTCCTCTAATAGAGCCCTATTTTGTCAATATACTTTCAGGGGGTGTATCTCAGGGCTGAGTGAATATTTTACAAAGATATGTATTGCATTTTTGGACTCCTACGAGCGTGTAAAATTCATTTTGAAAACGATACTTGTTTTATAATATCTCATCAAAAATCCATTTGCGTGTGTAGAACCTTCAATTTGATGCGAAAGTCCAAAAGAATTTCTCTGATTGTTCTTAGTCCAGCTGATTGAAGATGTGCTGTTAGCTTTAGCGAAAGCACTCATTTTCACAGACGACATTTTGGATGTTGTGATACTAATACAAGGTTATTCGGAAGGTCGTGATGAAATTGAGATAGAAACATCATGAAATAGACTAGAGTAACGATAATACGGAATTCGGTCATTCGAAAAGCGCCAAAAAGTGATAATTGAACAATGTCGTCATCCTGCGACATAACTACAATCCTTCTCTGTTTGTCATAGTTCTACACTTCGACTAACACAAATTCATTCCTCGCGACATCATTCGAAATTTACAAATCCAAACAAACAAGTCACTTTACTGCGCCAGAGAACACATACAGAAAAAAATCCGACAAATAAGGAAACTTATTTTAACAACAGTCGATCAAATGTATTCTCTCTCTTCAATACGTCTTCTTTCTGAACTTGCAGCCTTCCGCCAGGCGCGCTTTTCCTCCAGTAGGCTGACAGAGATCAGTTCACATCCAACGCAGGAGACAACGGTGAGCATGGCTGAAGGTAGTCGTAATCTTGGTGCAAACCGGGACACTCACATCCTCAAATAATTTTGACTAAAACTAAAAAGCTTATAAAAAATAATAAAAACTTACCATAAAAACGAATTCGGATGCTGGACGAGTCGCTTGAGCTTGTGTCGCTTGAGCTCATCTTCTTGGTCGGTTGAAACAAATCCTTTCGAGTGGCATCTTGCTTTACGCTTGACGAAAGAGCTTCTAAATGAGTTTAACGGATGGTTACTTGCAAAAAAATAATAACAAACGAGACAGCAAAGTTAATCTTAACTGGCTTACCATATTCGCGTACGTGACAATTCCCTGCCGCGCCAATTCCTCGCGGCCGATTCCCTGCCGGACAATTCCTGCCGGACAATTCCCTGCCGGACAGTTCCTGCGGACAATTCCCTGCCGGACAATTCCCCTGCCGGGAAATCTACTAGTAAAATCATATTCAATTAATATCCCAACTAAACAAATTACATTTTTTATTGAGAATCAACTAGAACAACAATAACAAAACAACTCCTTAACGAAAACAGAGTAATACAATATAACATTTCAACGTACTACTGATCTCCAATGAGTTCAATTGGAAACGTCGGCGGGGTCTCATCACGGAACCTTAATAAAAAGAACATAAATGAAGATTAAGATAAATTATAAAAATGACTCACAACATAATTCCTCGCGAACCATTCGATCACGGCTCCAGACTTGGCTTGGGATTATTAGGTAATCTTGCAGGTCCCGGAAAGATTCGTATACGTTAAGCGGCGGAACGAAAGCCAAAGACATTAGCATCCTGGCAGTGAAGAGCGAAATTCTCGGCTGGATCTCCATAGCGTCCATAAATCCCCCGCTTCGGCCAGTTGCTTTTTAAACTCTTCAGGAGGTGAAAAAAACAGCCATTTGATGTCGAATCTAAGAAAAAAATACTATAACTCAGCAATATAACTCAACGTTATAAAATAAAATTAACACAAACCCGGAAATTTCTCTCTCAGTGAGTAAATGGCAGCTTGCTCAGTCAACATTGATTGAAGACGGACTCAGGGTGGGATCAGCGCACGAAACTGACGTGATCTGAGAACAAAGAGATCAGGATAAGATGAACAAAAGCAGCAAAAAAGTCAAAAGTACATGTCGGAGAAACTCTGCATTGCTAATGGGCCCGAGTTGACCCCTCGTTGATTTCTGGGATAGCTTGCTCCTCTTCATCGTCCGAATAGATGTTGTCGCTAAGTTCATCCAAAGTCTCCGGCTTCTTCTACTGCATCCATAGTTAGAGCTACTGAAAAGTTAGTTAGAGCTACGAAAAGATAAGGAGCATAAGAACTTCTGCAGCAACACATCAAAAATTGACACAAGACATTTTGTTGGGTGCACACTTTAGTTTAGGACCCCCTTTTGAAATATACAAAACGATAGATTTTCCCGGCAGGGAATTGGCCGGCAGGGAATTGTCGGCAGGGAATTGTCCGGCAGGGAATTGTCCGGCAGGGAATTGTCCGGCAGGAATCGGCCGCGGCAGGGAATTGGCGCGGCAGGGAATCGTCGTGGCCGTACCATATTACATCAGCTATGTCATGAAAAAGTGTTACGAAAAAATGGAATCACAAACTGTGAGACGACTAGAAAGATACATAAAAATTTTGATATGAAAAACTATTTCAAATTTCATTTTGTCTTCATGATAGAAGCCCCCTTGTCTTATATGAGCCCCTTAATATTATATTATAATAATATCCTCGGCTGTCATATGATCTCCTACATCAACTATCATATATCTAAAGAACAAAAAGAAATCATAATTGATATAATTATCATTTTCATAGTCAATTTTTGTAAATTAACCACTTTTGATCGAACAGTCTTTTGGCCATTAAAATATATGTTGCCCCTAAAATCTGAATTCTTGCCCTTTTTTTCTTTTTTTTCGGTAATAAATTGACGAAAAAAAAACAAAAAAGGGGCAATTATTCAGATTTTAGGGCAACAATTCAATTTGATCCTTTCTTCATCTAGTTTAACCAATGTCCGAGAGCGTCGTTCAAAAAGCATGTAAACGGCTTTACAGGGAAACGGCTACACAGGGAAACGATTTTACAAGCAAACATCGCGTACCCTGTTATTTGTTGTTATTCAGTATCACTTCCTGGTATTCGAACTTATTAATATCACTTCCTGTTATATTTTACTAGAGGGCAACAGGCGCCTATCGGCGCCACTATCAAATTTTAAAAATTACATAAATAATAATCGATCACCATACACTTACCTGGCTACCCTTTTTCTGGTTAACCGTCCTCTTGGCTACCCTCCTCCTGGATAACTCCCTACTGGCTTTCCTCCTGCTGGGTAGCCCTCCTGGGTAAATTTTCCCTATAATACCCTTTCCTAGCTGCTTTCCTTTTTGGTACTCCACTCCTGCCTAACCTCCTCCTATTTACCGTCCTCTTGGCCACCTTCGTACTGGCTACCCTCTTTTTGGGTATCGCCTCCTACCTACCCTGCTCCTGGCTAACTTCCTCTTGTGTATCTCTCTCCTGCTTCCACCTACTGAGTAGCACCCTACTTGCCACCCTCTCTAGATACCCCCTTCCGGGCTCGAGCATTAAAATCCGCCAAAATCCAGGCTAAATCCACCACTTCTAATTGGAGGGACTTGAAACCTTTTATTGGAGCTACTCAATTATCATGTTTTGTACTTAAAAGATATCTAAGATATTGAATCTCAGGGTTCCGAAAAGATATCCGGTATAATTTCACAAAAAAATTAGTAGAAATCCAACTTGAACACGAAATCCACCTAAAATCCAGGCTGAAATCCACCATCTCCGATTTGGAGGGACTTGAAAACTTTTTTCGGAGCCTATTCAATTTTCGTCTTTTGTACTTAAAAGAAAGCTAAGATATTAAATTTCAGGGTTCCAGAAAGATATCCGGGATAAGATTACAAAAGTTGGCAGAAAATCAAACTTGAACAAAAAAGTGGCGACCACACCACACACGCCAAATACTATATAGAGATCGTTGTTATTTCTCTAAATAAAGTAAAACCTCGATAAGCCACCACCTTGGTCTTAAAATCCATTTCGACCCTCGATAAGCCGACTTCCTGAGTTCGGTCCCTTGATGTGTCGACTTATCGAGGTTCGACTGTAAAGTCTATAATTATAGTCTACAACACCACAAATTAATGTGAAAGTTTATTCAAATTGGGAATACGTCAGACAGACAGAAAAAGAAGAAGGAAACAGAAAGAACAGTGAAAAAATATAGTGGTCGATCATAGTCACACAATCATTTCTCTTCCTTGAAGACCTTGGGCTGAACTCCTTTCTCATAGCACAGCTGGGCGTATTCATCAAAGTAAAACATCAGTTGTCGCTTCAACTTGTTGCGCTCCGATTCCGCTTCATTTCGCACCGATTCCGCTTCATTTCGCTGTTGCTCTGCCTTCTCACGCTGTTCCATCTCAGCACACCACGCATGTCGGTACATTTCCACCGTGATCGACTTCAGACAGAGGAGAGTCCTGCAAGAGGCAAAGTTATTCTAATTAATGTAAGCCGACTTTAGCATTATAAACCCGAAAACGTATTAGATGAGCTTTGACCAAACATCTGATGGGACCATTGAACTTGAAGTAAATTTTGTAGCAGTCAAAAGCATTCAGAAAATAAAAAACCTCAAAAAGAACTTCGGGAGGCAAATTCATTATGCAAAATAATGTTTGTTGAAAAAGTGGAAATAACAGCCCGAATAAAAAAAAAATTTAATTTTTGAGTGACGTCAATGAAGAAGTAACTGATCAGTCCAATCACTCCAAAAGATTAGATTTTTGATGGAAGATTTTGACGTTTCTAGAATTTACAAATCCAACAGCCCCATTTATATGCATCACATAATGTGGTTAATCTACGAGAAGAGGGCACCTGGTTTATGACGTTTGAGAATTTGGGTCGAAGACACCATCCAGATGGCTCAAAAAGCATTTTCGTCATCTTGTTCATCGAAGCCAGAAATTCCTTGGAAGTTTGCACCAATGGAGATCGCATCGCCTTCATTCAACAGCCCGTCTTCGTGATCCTCGGTGACTCCATCATTCACATTCTGAAGCAATTCAAGCAGTGTGTTTTCGGCATGGTTAAGAGAAGAGTCCAACTGCAAATTAGCATAGGTAAAAGAAGGAGACTTTTATGCTTCTTAAAAATAACCAGCTGATTTTCGTCTCGCTCCACCATATTTCTTCTTATACCGTCTCTTCTGTTGATGAGGATAAACTGATCGGACACTGGATGCTTCTTTTTGGGTCTCCTTCAGAAAAAATAAAAGTAATGATATTTGCTTTCATTATTTTCAAAAAAACCTTTGGCTCATTATCAATTTCCTTCACGTCCTTGCTACCCGTCGGCGCACTTTCTTCGACTATCGGCTGAGCTGTGTGTGTCTGGATCGGCTGAGAGCTTGTTGACGCCCCCATCTGTGCGATTGGTGTCTGACGACGACTTTTCTTGGTGGCTTGAAGAATATCCGCTTCATAACGCGCTTCATCGGCGTAACGGCTGACGTGCTGACGCTAAAAACATTGAGTAAATAAGGAAACAACGTTTCTCCTTCCCGCCTACTTTTTCTGCTACTCGATCGAGTATTAGAAGAGAACTTGGACTTATCACCATCTTCACCGGACCCCTAAAACTTCGTGAATGAAAAGTGTAAACAAGAGTTTTAACATGATCATTTCATACCTTGCCTCCTACAGCCTTGTTGTCATCATCATGATTCGACATAGGCGTCGTTTTGTTGAAGTCGAGGAAGTCAAATAAAACTGAAAATGGTTGCTTTTACAGATGTTACACGACTAGAAGGAAACACGAGAGCAGCATGCATTTGCAAACAATTTCGCAAAAGAATTAACAACAAAAAAACTCTTGCTCATGGTGCAAAAAATAGCAAAAGATATGCGCGCATTTCTCTTCCCATGTTACAGGGCGTTATGCCTTTCAGAACTCAACCAAGTGCACCTAAGGCATAAAATTCAGAACTTTTCAAGCCTCAAAAATGGAAAAATTGCTCATCGAAAAATTTCCGTGTTTTGCTTTGAGTAGTTTTGAATTTTTAGAAGGCATTTGCCTCAGAAAGTTTTAAGTTTTGGTGGTTTTCTTTGTTGTTGTTTAGTTTTTGGACACTTCACACCCAAAGACAGCACTAATCTGCTGATTATATTTGAAAAAGTTTCTTGGTTGCAAGTAAAATAACGCAGGATAAACGTTGGGCAAATGTACCGCATTTTTGTTAATAGGCGTTGGCTCTACGCGGCTCTATTTCATGGAGTCCTGAGTCTCTCTTTCTAAATCCTCTAAATGTCGTGAAAAGTTTTAGTCGATCTAGGAATTTTCGAATGTCAAGCTAAAATCAGGAAAGCGGAATACGTAGAGCTCTACATAGTTGAGAAGCGGTAAAAAAATGCTCTGCGAAATATCTAAATAAATTTTACGATTTGATTTGCGAGGAATGATACGGGTATGGTCTTCTCGGATATCCATGCAATACTCATGCATAATAATTGTTTCACTGTAAAAGAAACATTTTTTGAAAAAATATTATTTTTATGTTTTGAAATCATTATATGGCGCTATCCAGTTTCTATAGCTAGACGTTATAATATGTATTGGGTTTCGAACTTATGAGTTTGGAATCGTTCGAGTTTGAAAATTTTCCGTTTTCGGACTTTTCCGTTTTTGATTTTTTTCGTTTCCTAACTTTTTGATTTTCGACATTTCTGTTTTCAGATTTTTTTTAAAGTAAGCTCAAAGTTTTCAAAGTCGAGGGTAGGCGCGGGGGAGGGGTGTGATTAATCATTAGAGAGGGCCTTATTAATAGAGAAAATACGGGTGGCACACAAGTTCCAACGAAGAAAGCCCCGTCAGTGTAGCTTTAAAAATTAGCAAAAAAGGCCACACTCTGGAACTCAGAAATTCAAAACCAGAAATATGAATTTTCAAAAAGCCAATCGGAGCCTCAAAAAAACACAGCTGACCAACCCTACCAACCCGTGTCCGTGCTGGTTTATCAGGTTATGTGAACCTACCTTGAAAGAAGTATTGGCAGGCGAACGGCTAAACCCGCGGGTAAACCTGCAAACCCGCCCGCAGCCTCTGGAAAACACGTGGGTGACTCGCAATTTATTTCAAAAATATCTCTATATAGTATTTGGCATGGGTGGGTGGGTAACGCTTTTAAGTAGTCCTGTTGCACCATTAATAATTTGTTTTTAAAAAATATTTATCGAGTCGAGTTTGTACTCAGTTGAAAGTTCTTTCAATAGCGGAGGACCTTTTATTTTTAGGTTTGGGGTTTGCTGTAATAAAATTTGATATTTTGCCTCTTGAAGTCTAAAATTGGTGTTTTATGGGCAAATACTATGAGTGGTAACAGTGCTGTAACGGTGTCGATGCGGCAGCGCACCAGCATCAGTGGCATCATCACCGCTGGCACTGGCATCAGTGCCGGTGCAGTGCCCGGCACCAAAAATTTTTTAGTCGGTGCCCTGTGCGGTGCCCGGTGTCGTGATTTGAAAGTCGGTGCCCGGTGCCAAGATTTTTCAGGTTAATGGCATGTACGACTAAAAATGTAAAAAAAATATGGTACTAATCGGAAAGTACTACTGCCGAACAACTAGCAACACAATCTTTTTAATGTCATTTTTTTAATGTTATTACTTCTTTTCTAAGTGCATGTTCATTGTTTGTTTCGTTCGTAGTACGAAAAAATTCGGTGCGGCGCTGGCACCAGCATCTCACCGGGCACCGCACCGTGCCCGGTGCGGTACCTGGTGCCGAAATTCTGAGATTTACAGCACTGGTGGTCACGCTGCACCATCAATAACTTCTTTTTGAGAAATATTTTATTAGGCGAGTTCGTACTCATTTGAAAGCTGTTTTGACGGCGGAACACCTTTTATTTTTAGATTTGGGTTTGCTGTGAAAAATTTTGAGATTTTGCTCTTTAAATTTGAGAATTGGAAGTTTTGTGGGAAAATCTACAAAAACTTTTTCGAATTGGCGACAATTTTCTGTAGATATCGCCGAGCCTCTTAGCCTCCATACGACTCTCTAAATACATTTTATGATCAAAAGTACTTCTCAAAATCATGTCTAAGATAAGTGAGTGCGCGCAACTCTAACTCTCGAGCCCCCTGCGCCCCTTCGGGGCTTGGAGTTGAGATGCGCACACCCACATACCTTAGACACAAATCACTCGAAAGTGACTCTGGATGCATGAAAAACATGCATACCAGAATTATTTATGCGGTAAGCCCCAGTATTCAAAACTATGTTCAATATCTAGCATTTTTAGCTATATTTTGCTTAAAAAGGTAAAAATGTGGTCAAAAATACGCTAAAAAGACCATCTACCCCAAGTGGTGGGTGGCAAATTTTTTTAATAAAATTCAACTTTTGTTATTCAGAAATTTTCAAGCAGAAATTTCGGGTCACTTTTCAAAAAATCCGAGTATGGGGGAGGACTAAAGAAGACCCAAAAATAGTGCGCTATCAAATATTTCTTCAAATATTGGTTCGTAACAAATTTTCCTATCGCCAAGTGAATGATTTTATTTGTGCAATCACCCATGAAGGTGCTTTCTTGCTTATTCACCTTGTCAGCAATACACCGTAATTTTTCTTTCGCAGGTTTATGTAAATTGTGGGCCTAATGCCGATGTCTCTATAATAGACGTGCGTCAATTATTTGCTTTGGGTGAGCACTATAATGTGGATATCAATGGCCTCAACGAATCGTCTCCAAATGATTACTTCAATTTTTATGCATTAGATGATAAATTTGTTGTCTACCTGGATAAGTCTCCTGAGCAATGAACATTTCGACAGCGAGTCGTTTCTGTAATCTTTGTTCGTATAGTTTTTTTTGCACGATTGAGAGCTGTTTGAAGATCAACCACCGTCAGCGCAAAGCAGAATGTATTGGTCACCGCGTTTTTTTTGGATCGACTTGGCTTTGTACTTAGCAGGCAGCTCTTGCTTGACTACGGCCCAGATTATTGTGCTATTTCAAATATTCAAGGTGACTTTTGAAGAATATTATTCACATTTTCTTCGTTTCAAAGATTTTAGGGCAAATTTTTCGATTTTTCAAGGATTGAGCTCAAGCAGGCGTTTTCACAGAGAGCGCTGATTATTTCCACCTTGAACAATTCTCGTAACATAATTTTCAGGATGCATACGCTCTTGTTGGTCCTCCTTATCATTTGTTTGGTAAAACTATGCTCTTTTCTGCTGAAGCTTCTGATGATTTATTCTTTCCTGTTCTCGATGGTGCGTTACGAATAAGGTCTTTCTCTGAAGATTTTGTATATTTTATGATGGAGAGCTGTTTGTGTATTTTAGAGCAGAGTCTTGTTCAGAAACCCGTAGCTGGTGTGGGAGTAAGGGGTGTCCACGAAGCAAAATACTCCAACTTCGACTTGTTCACAAAATCGGAGTTGGATTATTTGTTTTTTGATGACATTGTTTTAGCCAAAACATTTTCATTCTTTGACCTCTTAATTGGTCAGACTCAAGGTATACATTTCCACACACCAGCAGTTGAGTCCAAATATAATGCCACCTTTTCAAGTTCGTGACCGCCCAGGGTTCGACACTTTTGAATTTTTGTAAATTAATTCAAATTGCTGAGGAAATTTCGTATACTGAGGTGCCTCAGAATAAAAATTTTTGCTGAAAAAGAGTGCTTTTTAAAAAGTAAGAAAAGTTACACAAAAAAGTACTACGATCTGTCTTGAGTTTCTTGAAAAGAAGTTAAACTTAAAAAGGAATGACAGATGTACTGTCACCTGTGAATGAATAGTTAACTGTGGATGTGCTGTTAACTGTAGTTTCCTATTTCATATCTTTAATTCCGGTCATTTTATTTTATCATACACAAAATTTGGTTATTTTGATATGTTTATTGATGATATTTGAAGTTGGTTGAATAAAAATTGATTGATGGGAGACATTCGGAAAATGACCGAAAATGCCCGAAAATTTGGAAAATGCCCGGACATATGCCCGGGCACATGCCAGATTATTGAATGCCCGGGGCATAAGACAACCCTATTTTAAACCATTTGAAAAAGACCCTGTCAGATTCCGCTCAAGACAACAAAAATTTGGCTAAAAAGACTCAAAATTCATTACAGGGTGTCCCAGAAAAAAAAACCACCACATTTTGAAAGCACCTTAGAACTAATTTTTATTTTTAGTTTTCTATGCATAAATGTCATCTTGTAGCCCTTAGAAATGAAAAACATGCCTCTAATCCACTTTATGTTTCATGTGTTTCTATAAGCCTTCTGACATACAACAATAAATTTACAGATCATGTGAATAAAATTATCAAAAATTTCTCAAAAATTAATAAAGTATATTTCTTGTTGTATTCCTGGTGCTGCGAGTCTTACCCTCGAGCTTGCTTTAGACTATACCCCAAGTTAAACGACTTTCACTTTACATTACCTTAATACCCTTGAAATTAGTATTATCTTTTCTATAATAAATCAGTACCCTGTATTTTGCGGAACGATTGCTAGAAGGTTGGTTGAGCGATCTCCCAGTAATGAATATGAAAACCAAAGTGTGATAGTCTAGGTAGCTCATTGCCAAGAGCATCGAAATCCGCTCAAAGTTAGCAGTGGGTTCGATAGTGGATTTCCAGTCGAAGAATTTTTTTCAACCTCAACTATTTTGTGTCAATTCTTTTTAAATTAAGCTGGTAAACACTATTTTTAGAATCCAAAATATTCTCTTCGGCATTAAGCACCTTTTTCTATACACCTCTGTGTTACCGCCTACTTCTGCTGTTTTTAAGATTCAGATAGACTCGGTCCCCAGGGTGTACCAGGGTATCAGGGTACTAAGGTATCTTAAACCGAAGTTTGACTGTGCATATCTTCAACTTGTTGACCAAGAAAACCATTATTTGTTGAACAGGTGTATGTCGAGCAGGATTAAAAAATATTTACGTGAACGATGGGTCTAAAAAATGCTATTTTTAAATTTCTGGTCTTTTCCTTAATTGAAATTGTAAATAAAAAATAGCCTTAACCCTGTAATGCTAGTAAAAAAACGAGTAGGGGGGATTATTAAAAGAGGAGGATTAATAGAGAAAGTACGGGAAGTGCTGCTGTTTTCAAAAACTATTGTTTTTGAATCGATTTTTGTTAAATACAGACTTCTTTGTCAGTTATGGCTGGTATTTTCAAGTGATTAAAAACAACATTTTACTAAGTGAATTTTTATTTGAAACAGAAAAATGTGTCTGAGACAAAGACTCATGAAAACTGGTATCAGGGAAACTTGTTGTTTAATTATTTATACTTTTCGTCAATGATTTTATCAATCTATTCGTAGTATTTGTCATTCTCCTTCCACTGTCGTTCAATGTCATCCATAGCTGTGTGTTTGAAGAGGTGAATCGAGTCTGAAATATAAGAAAAGTGGTTAAGCTTGAATTGAACTTTTGATCAGTCAAAATGCTGGTCAACTTCTGAAATTGACCTTACCATTGCTTAGAGCTGGATGCTGACTTTTTTTTTAAATAATCCAGGAAAATCTTATATACCATTCAAAAATGAAAAAATATGTTTTAAATGGTAGTTAACTTCACAAAAATGTGACCGTAATATTGACACGATACAGGGCTTTCAAAGTCCATCACCAACTTTTGTCACACTCGTTATAATCTCAAAAACACAATTTTTGCTTGCTCCACCTGTATTTTGAGCCTTGCTTGTTCAGGATTTATCCACAGACCAAGATATCAATTTAAAAAAATTTTTTCGTTCACAAATTTCGAAAATCGGCTTACAAAAAAGCTATGGTCAAAACCAAAATTCTAAAAATTTTGAAGCTCCCTATATTTATACTTTTAACATTTCGACCTGCTCTATTGTCGTGGATCAATCTCCTCTGCGTCTTCATTCTGTCCACATCTTTTAGTGTTTTCAACTTTTCAATGAGATCTTTTTTAATTCCATAGCTAAAATTTACAGCTATCGAACGATACCAAATTCGCTCATTTTGCTTGTATTTTTTCAATGTCAAAATTAAAAGTTAAATTTTCTCTGCTTCAGTCATTGTTTTACTCAGCGAAAAAAAAGTTTCAATGGTTTATCGAAAAGGGTGAAAGCGTGACAAATTTCGGCGCTTAGAGATTAAAAATCGCTGTAACCCGCAGCAATCAAAGACTGCTATAAGTAAAACAATACTGCTTGTAAGTCAATTAAAAAAGAACTGAAGCAGATTATGCATGAGCGAATCTGTTAGTTTGTTTCCTGATCTCCAAATAAAATAAAATTTGCAAGTTTGGTATCGTTTTATCGCTAAGAATAGTCAAACCTCAAATTTCAAAAGTTATGGCCAAAATAAAGATGCAGAATAAAATTGGCCTAGCCTGCCAACGTTTGAAATTTACCTTGCGCTCAGAGCATGATGATGTAAGTGCAGTAAGTGAGTGTCTTTGGAGTGTCTGAAAAAAGGAAACTGAGATTAATATTGCGAGTTGGTTGATTAGTACTGTGAACTTTTAAGCATGCTACATTCAAAACACGAACAGCGTAACGAAAATTCCAATGATATCATACAAAAACAGTTCAACTTTCACAATTCCTAGAAAAATCAATGTTCGTGAAAGCTTGTTAAGTGATGCGATCACGGAACATGCTGCTTTGTTGGTTTGAAAAATAGTTTTGCAAGAGCTTTTGAAGCTACCAAAATAAATGTTATTTTTCTTTTTAGTAAAAAATTTAAGGATGGAAGATGGCGCATTTCGGGACGGGAAAAACTCCCAAAAACGCTCCGGACAAGACGAGACAGGACGTCCCGACCCATTAATATATAGGAAAAATGGGAGAATCACCCGGGACGCGACAGACTCAATTTTTTTGCGCGACAAATCCTGGACGGGAAAAAACATGAAGATGTTAGGGACGGCGCGTCTCGTCCCGACCGTCCTCCGTCCCTAAAAAAATGCCCGACAAAAATAAAAAAAATCTTTGTCTGAAATCATTTAAAAGTTTTGTTACATTGTTCTTTTACTATGAAGTTGAAAAGGGATTGACTTTAAACAAAGATTTGACATAAAATTGTAAAAATAACAATTATTCAAATGGCAAAAAATTTAAGATTTATTTTTAATTTTTATACCTGCAGTTTTTATTCCTCTGCATTTTAAAAGTAAATTTTAGCAAAGAAATATATATTTGTGAACGCGTCTTATAAACCATCCGCGAATCTTTTAACCAAATCTTTACCTGAGCTGATAAGATATGATATTAGTCTGCTACTCAATCATGTTTTTATTACAAAATTTGAAAGTTTTAGAAAAATGGATTGATAAAATCTAAGTCTTTGCGATATTTAAAAGCTAGATTGGCGAATAGAATAGACCGAACATTTCGAAAATTTGAGCAAAAGAACCTTGACCCAGGCAAGAATAATCTTGCGCTGGTTTCGGTTTAGCGAGGGTTGGACCGAAGACTGTTTTCGAGAAGATCACTATATCTCGGATTGGCGATATGGCAAACATATTTTGTATTCAAATAAATTTGAGCAATAAGTATGTGATGGATAACTGAATCATTAGCAAAAACAACATTTTTTTAACTTTTTTATTTAATTAGCCCCATCAAATAATCTATTCAAAAGAATCTATTTCTCTGCTTTAGTTCTGGAATATTTATTGTCGATGTCAAGCTCCTGCTCCTTCTTACTAATCTCCATCTCCCTACAAAGCATCATGTTGTCCAAAACCCTCTGCATCTTAAAGTCTCGCTTCTCATTGGTCTTCTGTAAAAGAAGCACACTGTGCTCCAAGTGTTGAGTTTTATACTGGCCTATCAATACACCAGCACCCAAGAACATGAGACAAGACGCTGCTGCAGCCAACATTGACGCCACCCATTTGTTTCCGATGGAAGAAAGTTCGAGGCCTCAAGTTTGTGTTCTTTTGCTGGGCTAGGACTCAAGACAAATATTGGGCTAACAGGCTTGGCAATCTGTGTCTGAAAAAAGAAAAAAATTCACTATGGCACAGGTTTTGCCAATGGGAATACGTTTAAATGCTGATGCCAGGTGAATTTTATAAAAAACGAATACTTTTCAAATTTAAGTTTGTTCACTGCTCTTACTTCAAATGCATATTGCTTTTGGCCAAGAAAGGAAACAATTTTCGCACTCATTTCACGCAAATATTTATGTAAACAATATCAAAGTTAAATGCTGACAGTTTTTAATTAGTCAAAAGTAAAGTATGTAATATAACTAGTGTTGGAACCGAGTATCGATCGATAGATTCGAAAAATATTTTATGTCATTTTTTGAAAAATTTCAATCCTCGTTCTTGGTTTTCGCTCCACCCCATAATTGCCAACACTTGATATCACAATAAATTGTTATGAACTGAGGAATAAACTTTTTTGAAAACTAACATTGAGGGCAGAACATTAGAATAGGATTTACAAGAGACTATCAGATCGTAAAATGATCAATAAAATTTTCAAAAAAGCATTGCGAACGAAACGCCAGAATTGTTTTTTGTTCAATTGTTCGCCAAAGATAGTCCAATAGTCTTTTTGGAGTCTTTCAACAAAAATTTCAACACTTGATTTCTATACCTTGGACGAAAAAATGCTATTTCACTGAGTGGAAAAATTATGGAAAAGTAACTATGGCAAACTGCCTTTCTGGCGAACTGGCCATACATCGCAGTAGACTATTTAGTGGTTCGGTTTTGCTTGGTAGTATAGTTTTTTTAACTAAATTTTGTCATCATAAAATTCTTGATTGAATCTCTCTGGTACCCGTTTTTAAAAATACTTTCATTGGCGATAGACATGGTTTTGAAGGCCTGCCCTCAGTGACTGAGGGTTTTTACTCAGAGCAAGTGAGGGGTCCAAATGAAAATTTCTTTGATCTCATCTACATTTTTGAAACAGCATCTATTTTTTCAACAATTTTTCTAGTAGCCTGGAATCTTAGCTACATGATGGCACCAACTAAATAATTGTTTAAAAAAGGTTATAGTCATTTCCAACTTAGGGATCAGAAAAAATCCTCACTCACTGACCGGGTCCGAGTCTTGAAATTGATATAAAAATTAACCAACCTTGATCTTTTTGTTAACGCATCTTCTAGAAGCCAAGATGAGAGTAAAGAGCATTTTTTATCTTTAAATTTATCTATATAATGGATGAATTGACATCTGAAAAGCATTTGTAATCACAGCGGCACATTTCAAAAATACATAGAATTGTATTTTATTGTTTCTTTCCCGTTGCTCTTTTCGAAATTTGTTTGTTTTTCCAAAAATGTGGGTAGTGTTTTCAAGGCTCCATTTTGAATACTGCAGTCAAACCTAGTTAAATTGACACCTACGGAGATTAGCACCTAGGTGCAACTGTAACAAAAGTGTCACTATAGCTTATCAAATTAAAGATATTTTTCTTTGTCGAGACCGCCTCAGAAGTATCACTGCAACGAGAGTGTCACAGCATCCAAGTGTCACTATAACCAGGTTTGACTGTACTCTCTGAGGGGGTGGTAAAAGCCGTCTTTCAAATCTACTACATTTTGATTATAAACGGCAGACATGAACAAGGCAAAAGCTTTACACCAGCCTTTCTCTCCTAAATTAACAAGATACAGTGAAACAGATTAATGTGTAGTCAATGTAGCCTACAGTCTTAGCTAACAAATTGAATAAATCGTGCTAAAATAAATCTTTGATTTGTAAAAGATTTAATATATATTGTTGTGCAAAAATTATTCGGTACGAGTTTTTTTAGTCATAGATTTGAAGGAAACAATAATGAATAGAAAAGGTGGTAATAATTAGTTTTGGTCTCATTCGAAAAAATAGACAATTCTAACTAAGTTTAGAGTTACAGATGTGGGATTTTGAAGTTGTATTTGAAGATAAGTTTTATTAAAAGTTCATGTCTGAGATATTGTAATTCTTATATTTTTGTGGATACCAGTGGCGTACGCAGGAATTTCTGACGGGGGGGGGGGGCACCAGGCCATTTTCAGGACATTTTACCTACACCGTTTTTCAAATTTCGAGGCCATTTTACCTACACCGTTTTCGGAAAAATCTGACGGGGGGGGGGGGGGTGGGGGTGGGGACTTGGTTTGTATCACCTAAGACTCTACCAATTATATATATAAAATGCCTCAAAAAACTCACTTTTGGCTCTGGCCGAATAGTGTACTTTAGCCGTTAGGTGCATAATTTTACAAGTTTTCAAATAACCAATCAACTTCTCATTTTCCTCTATGCGGCTTTATCGAATTTTATCCCCCAAAAAAATTAAGCATTTCATATGCCCTAAAAACGATAGAAACGGCTAAGAAAAGGCGTGCCTATAAAATATATAAATTAGAGAAATGCTCAATGAGCTATTTGATAAAAAAGACATTTGCTCAAATAATGGTTTGCTCAAATATCATATTTGCTCAATCACCTGTTTGAATATGTAATTGTTTGGCCAATCGTATATTTGGTTAAAGAACATTTGCTCTAGCCCTGTTTATCTCAGAAATCATGATGATCTTTTCGGGCGCAACACCCATACCAGGATAGGTACATATTCTGAGGGTTCATCTGTCTCCAAATATCGAAAATTTTAGTTTCTACATTATTTGAAAGTACTTTCAAAGCATGGTATCCTACACAAAATTTTACGCTGAACATGGTTTGACAATACTGAAACTGCGATTTTAATGACTCCGATTCCAAAACCTCGCGTGGGCACCCAGGGCTTAGGCGGATATTAAGCTGGGTGGCTAAAAAAAAAATTATTCAAAATCGGAAGTAAATCATTCATTCTAACATACAGTCAACCCTCGATACAACGATACCCCAAGGGACCGCCTAAGGGTATCGTTATATCGAGGCTTGGCTGTACCAGAACAACAATATTCAACAAAAGCACTTTTATTCTATCAACAACACTAACACGTCATGAATTCAAAATAACCGGCCATTTTACAACTCTAGTAAAATGCAACATCGGAGAAACAACAAATAAAAACTAAATATAACAACTGAATTGAGCAGTGCAGAAAAGAAAAATGTATTTTGTAAGAAAAAAAAGCGTTTAAAATTGAAAAACTCTTTATTTTTTTTCTTGAAAATGATCTTAATCGAAGTATCGTTATACCGAGATTGCTTTTATTAGTCGGGAGTCCCGACTAATAAAAGGTCAAAATAAAGGCAGCGGTAATTTTCTTATAAAAAAGCGAAATGGCGGCCAAATGAGGTGCGGCAAATGAGTAGTAACCGAGAAATAAGTCTTTGGAGTCGAGGAGTGTCTTATGGAGAAGAACATCTTTTTACAGGATAAACGTTATGTTTAAATAAATTCTGATTACTTTGGGTAAAAAAGTTGCGGTTATTATGGTTATCAGATTACAGGGGCTTATAATCAAAATTGAACGTTGAATAAGAAGTTTCAGGGAATAATATGAGAAAAATGAAAATAAACTGCATAAATAGAAATACAGATTCGGAGCTGAGGAACGAGAACTTTTTCTGCTTGAAGATTCACAAGATGCTGAGCGGTAGGACTTTATTTGAAAATTCCTTTAAATAATTATTCATTTAGAATTCTACTTTTCGGGCGAGAACGAAACAATAACTGGTCAAGCCGGATGAAGGTCGTTAGTCTAGTCTAACACTAACTTAAGCTAACAGTTAGCTTTAAACTAACCTTGCACTAAAGCAGGGCTCCCAAGTTTTTTTTTCAAAAATAAGTACATTTTCTAAAAAAAATAAGATTTTTGGCCCAAAAATAAGTACATTTTGAAATTTTGCTTTTTCGTAACTTTATTAGATAACTTATCCTTAAATATCGCCATTTGTCATCAAATTCTTTATTCAATCAGAAAAACCAACAATAACAACCAATAAATTAGCAACAGCTAAAAGTACTTTTCCCAACTTCTAATCTTGGTTAACAGAACATTGCTTTTCAAATTTATGTCGTAAACGATTTTGAAAACTGCGAATAAAATAAGAAAACGGACGAGACTTTTTCTGCCACTTTTGGCTTTTTTCTGCGACCTTTTGCTTTTTTGCCACCTTTTGCTTTTTCCTGCCACCTTTTGCTTTTTTCTGCCACCTTTTGCTTTTTTCTGCCACTTTTACTTTTGGTTATTATTCTTTCGACCCAAAGAAGTCTTCTTTTGCACCAAATCACCTTGTTTAAACCAAACCATATGAAACAATAAAAAATAAGGTATGCACCCAGGTGGATTCGAACCGGTGGCAGAAAAAAAGCCAAAAGGTGGCAGAAAAAAGCTTTTAAACCAAAACTCGAAAAAGGTGCAGAAAAAGATTTATCCGTAAGAAAACATTGAGTACACAAACAAAAAATTCAAACAAAATTCACTTTAATTTATTTAAAAATCGTAATTAAAAATTTATTAATCAAACGTGAAAAAAAAATTTGATCCAAGTGGACGACCACTTGGATATTCACCGCCGAGGTTGCTGGTTGGAATCCACCTGGGTGCACACTTTATTTTCTACCGTAATTACAGATATATAAAGACTAATGTTTGACCTTTCAGGTCATTTGGGTGAATATACCCCTACTCTTGAATTACCTGGATATCAACCTGTCCAGATGGTACCCAGCCCTAGATTGGGGATTAGGTAGGTAAAATCGCACTTTTGGTCTCAACAAATCGAATTCTTCACAAATTTTTTAGTGTGGAAAAATGTATTTTTTTATTTAAATTAACTTTTTCATTTTTAGGCCATCCAGGTGGAGATCCACCTGGCCAGTGATACCTACACCGAGTATCGAAGTTGGGGTGTGTAAAATCGAAACTTTGGGCTTAACAAACCCGATTCCCCCCCCCCCCCCTAGAAAAATGGCTTATTTTTTATTTTTAAGAAATTTTAATTTTTCAGGTTTGGGTTTGGTTTGGGCATTTAGGGTGGTTTGGGTACTTTGGTGGTTTAGGATGGTTTGGTGTAGATTGGACCAATCTAAAAATATCATTTACCTAGATCCCACATTGAAATCAGTAAAAAAAAAAAAAAGTCGTCGGGAAAATTTCTAATCCCCTATCAGAACATTGAGAAAAGGGAAAGTACAAAAAGTAGAAAAGTTCTTAGAAAATCGGGATTTAAGAAAAGAATGCCTTAGCAAATAAATTCTTAGCAAATAGGCGCCTTATCAAAAAACTTTTTAGCAATTTGTCGCTTAGCAAAAAAAAACCCTTGGCAAAATGACCGCTTAGCAAATCGACCACTTAGCAAAATGCCGCTTAAATTTCGGGGTACAGCCATTTTGAAGGTGTTTTCAATTTGAGCCTTTTTTAAACTTTTTAATAGAAATTATAACACTGTTATAACAAATTAAAAGAGGACACACTTTAGGGGGGGGGTTTGACTAGAAAGTGGAATTTTGCGACCTTAAGTTAATTTTTATTTTCAATCCCTGATTTTTTTACAGCAATCAAAATTACCATGAATCCACCGACGAAAAACATACCAGATAAAAGTTTCGAAATAAATAATTTTCGAAAAAATTTGCTCTGGTCCAATTCAGGAGGGTCCTGGAAGTTTTCGGAACTGTTTCAAAACTCATGTTTTCATCAGTATTCTAGTGGACATAGTTATATGCAAGTTTAGGTTATGGTTATATATTCCGCCACATATATCCGCCATTATATATTCCGCCAACATATATTCCGTCACATGCATGATTTATGTATTAGGTATATGTGTGTGCGCATATTATCGCCTATTTTGCCTGAAACGATGTCCTGGGTTAATTAGTGAGATCAAAAAGCAGTTTTCTGTCGCCAAATTTTCATAGTGTACTCAAGCCGTCTAGCTGGACATCCACATAGAGGAGGAATGACTGCCTCAGTTTCTAAGGTGTTGATAAATTCATACCAGGTTTTGCATAAGTTCAAACCAGATTCTACCGAATCTGCGATTTTACCCACCTCAACCCCAATAATTGGACCAGGCACCTCCTGGTCGGGTGGATATCCACCTTGATGGTCTGAAAAATCAAAATTTAATGAAAATAAATAACTAACCTTGGACTTGAAGTTGTATAGGAGTCGGGTTGTTAGTACCGAAATCGAGATTTCCCCCATCCAGAGCGAAAACCTTGTGTAGGTATCCCTCGGTTGGGTAGTTATCTACGCGGATGGCCTGAAAAAACAAACCACTGTTTCCACGCTAAAATTTCCCGACAAAACCGAAAGTTATGCCTATGGCTATACTCTGCCTTTCACTATTTCACTCATAGCTATGTCTATGACTCTACGCCCATGAATTTTGAAACACTGCTGCAAATCATGGATGGCGAAAACGGCAAAACTTCCCAAAAAATTTTTTCTTGGGTTGCGCGAATTAAAACTGCTGCGAAATGCATGTGGCGGAATATATGTTGGCGGAATATATGCGGCGGAATATATACAGTCGACGCTCTCCATAACGGACCCCTCCATAACGGACAGCTCTCCATAACGGACAGAAAATTTGGTTGGTTTCTATTGAAATTGACTGGAAGGAACGTTCTACATAACGGACGCTCTACATAACGGACGCTCTTTATAACGGACAGAAATGCCGGTCCCCACTAAATAAATGACTCTCTCCATAACGGACTGACTATATACTCGCTCATATTTCAACAAAAATTTGTGCTTAGCACGAAAATGTTCAGCCATTTTCGCAAATGCAATCTATTTTTGGTATAAATCCAACTCGATACAAAAACTAACTCGATACACCGACTCGATACCATGACAGCTCGATACACCGACTCGATACACTTTTTTTATCTTTACCCCAAGGACCGTTATTTTTAGGACATAGGACAGTTCGCATCGGTTTTTCAGTAGACAGTTCGTACCGGTTTTTTCAAATTATTTTTTTTTCCATATTTTGTCTTGAATATTATTCTTGTTAATTCAAAGACTCATCTATAAACCAACTTAATGCTCCAGGCATCAATAAAACCAGGTGGTCATCCACTTGGTTCAAATACCTTTTTTGGGGGTTTTCAGGCTCCAAAACTTGTTTTCTGTACTAATTTGATCATTCTAAGGATGGTAAGACAGTGGTCAAATGCTGTTTTCCATGGTATTTTTCATGTTATCGTGATTCCGCTCATATGAAATCCTGCTACTTACGGAACATTTTGAAATGTCGTGATTAGCGCACAAAAATGATTATGGAAGCCAACAAAACAAATAATGCACCAATGGACACCCAAATTCACCAAGGTTCGTCCACTCTATTAAGTATATTCGTGGATTAATATAGTAATAAATGTAAAAATCCGTCCAGAATAACATAAAGCAGTATGGAAATATTCAGTAGGCAGGCAAAGTTCATTCTCTCGCCGTGATTACTTATTCAGTATTTAGGTGGTTATCCATCTAGACCACCTTAGTTTATGGTTTGAAGTCATATGGTATATCATAGAGTATATTAAATATTGACAGGGTGTCACTTAAAAATTGTCATGAAGATATCTTGACTAGACCATCTACATACATAGTTCGCTAGACTCTTGATTTGCAGCAGGACTTCGGAGCAATTCCAACTGCACGCATTTTCTAATGATAATTGACGATACTAATAACGATATCCGAAAACGGTTTCTAATTAGTAGTAGTGATATGAGCGGAATGGCGATGTAATTGAGGTAAAATAAAAAAGTGTATCGAGTTGGTGTATCGAGTTGTCAATGTATCGAGTTGGTGTATCGAGTTGTCAATGTATCGAGTCGGTGTATCGAGTTAGTTTTTGTATCGAGTCGGTTGGCAGTCTCTATTTTTGATTAGACAGGCTTTTTTTTGTAAAAAATGTTGCTCTTACCTTTTGATACCGTTTTTACGTTATCGTTGCCACTGAATGATATGTTTTGTTTCGGCATCAAGATGGCTACTCTTAGAAAAAACGACTTGTCATCTTGCTGCATGAGAAAAAATATCATCGAAGCAGCAGAAAACAAAACAAAGCAATTTAGATGAGAAAAATAAGCACAGACTTTCGACTTATCTGTACTCGGGTTTCTAAAAGAAAACTTAAAAAAGAATTTTATGATATATGTCTACTTTTTAATATAATTAACAAGATTGAAAATCAAAGGTGTCTGTGTATTAGTCTCGAAAAAGTCTTGGGTGATATTAAGCTTGTGACCTTAGAAAGTTGCCCTTTTCGCTATGTATCAGAAATTTTTTTTGAAGTATATCAGTGTGTACCAGTTTTTCTGTTTTTTCGAATAAATGAACTTTTAAAACCAGACTTAGTATTCTACTAGTCTTTCAGCCCCGCTACCGCGGGCCAGCCCGGGGCTTCTTATTTCTTTTCCTTCTTCCCCTCCCCCACACTTCTACACTACTCTCCAACTTCTCGTATTGTAGAGCCCCGATGATTGTAACAATTTATTGGAATGACCCAACGATGAGTGGAAATTAAATAGTGAAGCTTTAAACTGTAAGAGTTGTGTATGAGCAACTATTAGATTGCAGAGGTTGTAGGCCTGTGGATGACAGGAAATAGGTCGATGGATAGATGATGGAGAAGTGAAGGCAAATGATTCAATGACAATTGAACAAATTTCAGAAGGCCGTTAAATGTCGGATGGTTGAGGCATGATTGAATGAATGAAAACATCAAGCTATTTAAAAAATCGATTCATTTGGATAAATTGACTATCCAGCAGTCTCCTCGATTTAAATCATGAATTGACCAATGGAACCAGTTGATTGATTGGATAGATTCACTAATCCAGCCAGATTAATCGACTAAATGGATGAATTGATAATCGAGCCAGTCGGATCGATTTAAAATGATGGGTTGACCAATACAGCCAGTTGA